>OY284413.1:174313273-174802293 GCA_958301585.1 Merodon equestris
ATTATGTAATTTTGCTTGCTGGAAAGCCACAACATTGTTCTTTTAAGCCTTTACATATAATTCATATTACAAAATAGAGGGTTTTTGTTTTCGTTGTTTCCCTCTTCACTATTTTCTTTTTCTGAATAAAAATATACCTTTAATTGTATTTTAAAATATATTTCAGTAGAAAGATATTATAATTATATCACATCTCTGTACTTATTGTAAATTGTGCAATAGCAACATTGTATCTTCTATAAAACGAAATAAAGAAATTGTAATTGTAAATTGTAGTAGGGTAGTATAGGAAAAAAAAACAACCACTAAAACAAAAACTAAAAAAAAGTATAACACATTATATTAAAATTAACAAAAAAAAACATGTATACAGGATGTCCCACGAGCAGTGTGGCGAAAAACTAGAGCGTGTAGGTCTGATCAAGACCTGTTTAGACGGGTGGGGCAATTTTCTAAAAAAAATTACTTAATTTGGAAAAAAAATTAATAAAAATCAACAGTTACATCCACAATGCCATGATATACTTTTTTGTAAAGCCAGAAACCTCTTCTTTCATCTTGTTTTTAAACGAAGCTGTTTTAAGGAATAGTTTTTGAGCAATTAATTTTCAAACTCAAAATTTTGAAAAAAAAATGAAAAAAAAAAAATTCGAACAATTTTTTTCCAAATTGTATGTAATTAAGTACTAATTTTTTTTTAAAAAATTAAAGTTTTTTTTTTAAATTCAATATTTTTATTAGTTTTTAGTTAAAAACAGAAAACCGGATGCAAAAATGTCTTGCAGTTTTTGAGAAAAAAAAAACGCGAACCATATTTTTCGAAGAAAAACCTTTTTTTTTGGTTTTAACGCGGCTGGACTTGTAGGCAAATTAATGTATGAAACATTGACCTTTTTTTTATTATTTTGAAAAAATTCGGAGTTTTATGAGGATACAACAAAGTGACACAGTATAGGAATGACCCTGGATTAATCCTTTTTTTTCATTGATAACGGCTGAAAACTGACCTGCCAATTTCGTCTGGGTCCGCCCGCCGCCGATGGGTTCTACCCGCTAGTACCTTAAGACAATAAAACCGCAATTTTTCTTTATTGAAAAACAAAATATTTGCAACTCAAATGTAAATAAAAGGCATCGCATTTTTAATAAAAAAACATTTCCAAATTGGATGTTAACTCATCAACACATTACGATGTCAAACTCATACTCTCAAGAAGAATTAACGGACATACACTTCTGCTACGGTTAAGCTAATGGTCGAGATCGTGAAGCCGAAAGACTCTACGTTGAAAGATATCCGAATCGGGGGTGTCCCAGTCGTAGCATGTTTTCAAGAATCCACCGACGTCTGCGAGAGCACGGAGTGCTTGAGCATTGAAAAAGCGAAAGATCAGTTACAGATGGATCAGGAATCTTAGATGAAAGAATTTTGGATTTGGTTCGACGTAATCCCTCCCTTAGTACAAGGCGGATAGCTAGGAGTGCCCAAATCTAGGGTATGAAGAGTGCTTCATACCGAAGACTTACACTCGTACCATTTTAGGCCAGTTCAGGAACTCACCTCAAACGACAAGTTTTTGAGAGCAGAATTTTGTCGATCATTACAGTCTCGAGATGAAACTGAACGAAACTATTTTGCAAGGATATTCTGGACGGATGAAGCACAGTTTACCAGAGATGGGGTTACTAACTTCCACAATTTGCATCATTGGTGTAACACCAATCCACACAACAAAAAACAAAATAAATCACAACACCGCTTTAGCGCTAGTGTTGGCTTGGTATTGTTGGACAAACTGTAATCGGGCCCCGGTTTGTGAATGCCATTATTAATGGAGAATCATACCTGCAGTTCCTACGAGACCTTTTGACCGATTTGATGGACAGTTCCTTTGGTCATAGCAGATAATTTAATCTACCAGCAAGAAGGAGCACCAGCACACTACAGCTTACGGGTTAGAAACTGGCTGGATGATCATTTTAGTGACCGTTGGATCAGAAGAAGGGGCCCCACGGAATGGCCACCTATGTCACCAGATTTAACTCCTCTAGATTTTTATGTGTGGGGATTCATGAAGAATTATGTTTACGAAGTGGAAATAGTATTTTTGGAACAACTGAAAGAACGGATTGAAGTCGCTGGAGTCAAATTGCAGGAAAATTTGTCAAGCATATAAATAAAACTCCGAATTTTTTAAAAATAATAAAAAAGAGGTCAATGGTTCGTACATTAATTTGCCTACAAGTCCAGTCGCGTTAAAACCAAAAAAAAAGGTTTTTCTTAGAAAAATATGGTTTGCGTTTTTTTTTTCTCAAAAACTGCAAGACATTTTTGCATCCGGTTTTCTGTTTTTAGTTAAAAACTAATCAAAAAATTGAATTTTTAAAAAAAAATTAGTACTTAATTACATACGATTTGGAAAAAAAATTGTTCGAAATTTTTTTTTTTCAAAATTTTGAGTTTGAAAATTAATTTCTCAAAAACGATTCCCTAAAACAGCTTGGTTTAAAAACAAGATGAAAGAAGAGGTTTCTGGCTTTACAAAAAAGTATATCGTGGCATTGTGGATGTAACTGTTGATTTTTATTAATTTTTTTTCCAAATTAAGTAATTTTTTTTAGAAAATTGCCCCACCCGGCTAAACGGGGGGGAATAGATCCCCCCTCCCATACGATTTTTTTCTTATCTTGATCAGATCTAAATGCTCTAGCTTTTTGGCACACTGCTCGTGGGACACCCTGTATATTATGTATATACTTTTTTATATGGTGTAGTATAATTTTTGGTAGCGTAGTATTTGTATTGTCCCCGAGCGCCCTCTTGCTTTCACACATGTATCGCTCATGCGCGGCCTCTGCGGCTGAGAGATTGCTTTGCGTCATGCCTGCGTATCCGGGGCGACTTCAGGAGGTAGAAAATGAGAAAGGGACGAAGAGTATTGTATCGAAAAGGGAAGCTCGGAGAAAGAAAAAAATAAAGAAAATAAATAGAGATCCGAGTTTTATTGGAAGATCCGTGTGGTTATTAAAATGTGTATATTTTTTAATTAAGCTAGAATAAGATAGGTTTGGTTAGGTTAAGGTAGGCTTAAGTTTTATAAAAACAAAAACATTTTTCTTAGCTAGTAAGTTATAATAAAGTTAATTGAAGTCGAAAGACATAGATTTAAGTTGTAACGTTTATTTTAGAGTGTCCGCTTAGGGTCAGTAAGATATCTATATTGTTAAGATAGTTAAGCTAGTTTTTAAACATTTTTGGCTAGGTTAAGATAGATCTAAGAATCTTTAAATAAAAATGAATTTAGAATTGAAAAAAACTGAAAAAACTGAAACTCTTCTTGGAACTAAATCATCCAGTCCTGAAATAATCGTAAAAATAACTAATTCATTGGAAATCCTCTGTTGATGTTAGACATCATTCTACAGAAACGAGGGTAGATTATTTCAGATCCTTCCAGTGCTTTTCTAAGACTACTCGCATAACAAATTAATAAATTCTTTATATCTCAATGACCGCTCACAAGAATTAAAGCACCAAGAAGTGGAAACCTTTAATATTTTATACATAAATAAATATTGCAGCAGGCATTAAGTTTCTTGACCGTTTAAAACAAGGAAGCTTCACCAATTGGGCGTTAAAAAAGTTTCATCATAAAATCGAGTTCAGCGATGGAACTCATTTTTTGCTTAATGGCTTTATTAATAGCAAAAGATGCGCTATGGGTAAACGTCAACGAGCCCACATTCCTCAAGAGACTCCATTGCATTTATACGAGTAAGAAGTCACTATGCGGTGGTGATGGAAATAGCTATGTTACGATCAGTGAAATCGTGGCAGAGCCATCAGTTTGAAATAGAAATTGGTAACTCGAGATCAAGGTTCTCTCTAGATCGAAAATTTAATTTTCCCGCAATACCAACCCATACGGCAACTAATGTAATCTGTAGGAACTGAAGTCAGATTTGGAAGTAGAAGTAACTCTGATGTGGTTTAGGAGACCAATAGTCTGCTCTCTTGAGTCTGATGTCAAGACAAGTTACAATACCAATCGGTATAATAGTAAAAGGTACTTTACACCTTGGAATGTTTATTACTTCGGAGTGGCATGATTTCATTTCCACATTATCACCGATTTCTGCCCTTTTTTGAGCCTTTTTAAAATTGTCCAAGTTGCAAACTTGACTTTGGATAGGCCAGCAAACAAGCGAGCGAACCACAGCCCGGAGTCAACTCTAATTTGTGTCCCCATCTGTTACCAAAGACGTTGCCGAAAGTATAAAAAGTAACGCTAGTTCTCCTAATCCGGGTTTCTATTATAGATTTTCAGTCGAACTTCGGGTCTAGAATTATGCTTAGGTATTATAAAGGGTTTTCCAATGGGGACTCGACAGCTTTGAATTTAATTTGTGAACGCACCCTTTCACTAATCATTGAACTGTCATTGTCAATTTATTTAGTAAATTCAATATTTTCATCATGGTAAAGTACACGAACGAGCAACGTCTGCAAATTATAAAAAATTTTCTACCGAAATTCGAAGTCGGTGACCGCAACTTTAAGAGCGTTAACTCCAATTTTCGGTCGTAATTCTCGCCCTAGTAGACAGGCAATAATAAGCTTAGTGCGAAGATTTAAGTCGACATATTCGTTGTGTGATGTTGCCGTGTCAGTGAGACAACGGGTTGGTCGAAGTGTCGAAAATATCGCTGCAGTCAATTCCAAGGCGTTCTCAAGAATTGGGCATCGCTCAAACCACATTATGGAGTATTTTGCGTAAGGATCTTGGTTTACACTCATACAAGCTCAAGCTGACTCAAGAATTGAAGCCGATTGACCATTTAAAGCGACGTACGTTCTCCGATTGGGCTCTGGAGAAGATGCGCCAAGATGATGAATTTCATCGCAAAATCATCTTCAGTGACGAAGCTCATTTTTGGCTCGATGGGTTCGTCAATAAGCAAAATATGCGTTATTGGTCGGGTGGAAATCCACATATGCTTCATGAATCACCACTTCATCCACAAAAAATAACTGTTTGGTGCGGTTTGCATGCTGGCGGCGTTATTGGGCCATATTTTTTCGTCGACGATAACGATCGTCACGTTACTGTGAATGGCCAGCGTTATCGCGCCATCATTACCGATTATTTTTGGCCGAATTGGAAGATATGGACTTGGATGACATGTGGTTTCAACAGAATGGTGCCACAAGCCACACAGCACACTTTACAATCGATTTATTGAAGAGTAAGTTTGATGAGCGTGTTATCTCAAGTAATGGGCCAGTCGATTGGCCGCCTCGTTCGTGCGATTAAACGCTTCTAGACTATTTTCTTTGGGGCTACGTTAAGTCATTAGTTTATGCCAAAAAGCCGACGACGTTGGAAGAGCTCAGAGCCAACATTGAACGCAAAATAGCGGCCGTTTCGGCCGAAATGTGTGGCCGAGTCATCGAAAATTGGGTCCAACGAATCGACCACTACAAACGTGCTCGCGGTGGCCATATGAACGAAGTCGAATTCGATTCATAAATGTTTTGATCGTACTTCAAGCCGATAATAAAGTTTTTGAAATATCTCGAATGGTTTGCGTTTTATTTAAAAAAAAAGTTGTCAAGTCCATTTTGGAAAACCCTATATATGGTATTATAAGCTAGTGTAAGGTTTTTATAAGTGGAACTTAAATATCGTCTTGGCTCTAACAACGCCGTTCTTTGAGACAAAAATAATCTCGTCGACCGTCTGAAACATGGCTCCTTAACCGTTTAAAGTAATTGAATAAACGTCAGTCACTAGAAATGTAATTGTTTGCATACATAATGGATATGCATTTTGATCTATTGCCACCAATCTGTCTTCAATATCCAAAGTATTAGTTTTCGAATATGATTTGTGCAGTATGGTCTTAGTCCTGTTTAATATTTCCATAGTGTCATTAACATGCATGTTACAATTTGTTTCTTCCCTATTCTAAAACAAAGAAAACCTTCCAAACACAATGGTTAACTGCATCTTTTACTGCCCTTTTTCGTTATTCCCTCTCTTTGAAAAACAAATCTAGACCATAAGCAACTCTGAAAGCCAATTCAATTCGCAAAACCCTTTTTACCAGGCAAACAATTCCCAACACTCCTATTCCTCAACTATAACCACACATCAGTTACTCTCGCATAATTAAATCTACAACGAAGCCCTGCTTTTGCCTTCGAACTGTTCGTATCTGCCAAAGGACTCTTGTACCCCTGATGAAGAACAACTTGCCAAGCCAAACGGAAAACGCCGACAGCATGTCTACGTTAGGTGTGTGACTTACTGCTCAACCACATCCGACCTATCGCTCTGGCCTACATTCCATCTGCCAACAATATGTTGCCGGGCCAAGTCGGCAGTAAATACTGTATGTCAAATAATAGCTTCTCCGGAATAATGGATATACGTAGTACAGAGCATTCGTACTCAACCCGATACTGTTGCCATCAATCATGATCCGAATGGATTCTTAATTAAATTTCAAAATCACTAGCTCCCTGCTTTGCTGTTGCAGCCGGAGGTAGTCATAGTTTCGTTGAGGATTTACACAAAGGGTAAGAATATCTTTTAATTGTGGGGATTTCGGATTTGACAGAAAACTTGCAGTTTCTCTGGGAGAACAATGACTCGAGTGATGTTTTAGAAATGAAAATTACAGCATTTCCGTTTCTTTGATTCGAATTGTTCGATTGTTTTTCCGAAATTAGTTTCAAAACTGGTCATTTGATTCGTTTGGTTTGGATTTGCTGAACAGTGGATTTTGACCGTTGCTTTATTTTCAGAATAGCTCAAGACATGCTAACATTTGGGGAGATAATGGAACACTGACGAAAAGTTAGTAAAAGTAAGTTCCACTTTTGTTCATGGAGAACAACAACATTGCTTGTTAAAACTGAGACTTACTTGGAGAACTGGAGTAGTTCTTGTCCTGTTTACAATTTTTTTTCCAAATAGGCTAAAGTGTTATCTTTTTGCAATAATGAATAGCTTCCAGAGAAAAGTATCCTAATCAATCGTCCTTCTCTATAAGGTATTTTTCAAAGCCTGCTTGGTGTCTTCTTCGATTCCGATTCACGTGTTTCCCTACTAACAATAAGTCTTGATTGTCGGATCATTGATGGTTTTTTCGAAAACACTTTTGACATCTCAGAGTATCACACCCACTAATCCTTCAACTGGCAATTTGAAACTAGAAATTGACCACCCTTCGGCAAGCCCCAATGTTTTGAGCGTATTCTTTCGTTTTTTTTGTTATAAGGCTTGCGTTATTTAAAAATGTACGCTTTTATGGTGTTTGTCACACAACCTGGACGGGGTGCAGATGGTTTGTGTCGAAGATGTTCGGTCGCTACTCTCCGGCGGTGGTTGTCACAAATAGAATTTGGGAGATTCGACTGAATTTGTCGCGTTGGTTGTAGTTCACAGTAACTATTTTTTGTTTCCATGTCATTATGTTGTTATATTGGAAATGCACATGAAGTTTGAAGTTATTTTATGCTGCGAGTGTTATGCCTTCGTCAGCGTTTTTTGATCATCTCTCATTCCCAACTGATGTTGTTGCACAGTTTTTCCGTATATAAATTATTCTTGGCGATGGACAGACTTGATTTACAGACCTTAACAGTCGGTGATGATTACCATTCCACCACGATCACCCCAACGTGCTTGGGGGTTCTCTTCCATCCCTTCCAGTCATGGACAGTCTATCCTTATACTGTCTTTCCATTTATGGCGCCGCTTTTCTTGCAGTGTTCTTCCTACCGGTTTTCCATGCATAATTCGTTTGACTATTCGTACACTGCCCAGCGTTCTGCGTAACCTGTCCAACTTAGTTTTTTGTGATTTTATTACCAGGACAGTGCTTGGCGCTGAATAGAGTTCCTCGAATTCTTGATTGTAAGCTTTCTGCATTTGCCTTTTTCTCCGTCAACCTCATTTTGTGATCATATCTTTGATGTTTTCCTCATTTACCTTTAACCCTACTTTATTTTCTGGTATTATTAGGCTTTCTACATTTCCCTTAGCAGTTTCCTCACTTTCTACCGCAGGTCTAGGCCGTCAGCGTTAACAGGAATGGATGTGATTATATTAAATTGTATTCCTCCCTCATTTTCCTGAAGGGATCTCATTACTCATTCGAGCACCAAATTAAATAGAAGTGGTTATAAAGCATACTTCACCAACCTTTTCGGGATTACCACCCGTACAAGGATATGGTATAAATTAAAATATGTTTATTTATATTTATTTAAAAAAAATAAATTCTTTATTTTGAGGAGAACCTCCACTTTCTTTAAACGGCAAATTACAACTGATTTTTCCTAATCTAATTTCCTAACTTCTACCTTAATCTAATTTTATCTGGGACGTGACAAAATGTGGCTTTTCAAATTCATTCGGCGGATGCGAGTCTGTGGTGTCGGGTTGTCTGTACCGTAATCGGAGATTGATGTTTTCCTCCAGCATAATTGCCGTATCTGCACTTTATTCATTTCCAAGGCAGACATATGTTTCATATTCGACGAGTGCTGTGTTAACTTATATCTTAGATCGGCTTTTAGAGCCTTTTTGAAGTCTACGAATAGTTGGTGTACCGCATCGTTGATACCCATTTCTTTTCTAAAAGCTGTCGTACAGTAAAGATCTGGTCACTCGTCGAGCAGTTCTTCCACTTGGTTTTTTGGAATCTGGTTCAATCCTTCTTGTACTCCAACCAGCTTTTGACAACACCCAAGTCAAAGAAATGAAAGGCAATTTAAAGGCTATTTGACGGTTTATATTCATGTACGGTAGCACTTCATTAGTTGGTCGTAAATGTTCATTCCGCCCATGTGACTACTGTACTCCGTTACGACCAAGGAACACGGTACATTTTTGCGATCTCTTTCTTCTTTGCTCCACCTAGAGACTGTATTCATTGGATTCATACCGAAACAAGTGGATGCCATCGTAACAGTTTTATTGTTTCTTCACTTTACTACGACAATCCTTCCATCCACTCGAACTCTCTGGTCAGCTTTTCTACGAGACATTGACCTATCAACCTTGAGCTCAATATTTTTAATTCTATTAGTTTGAGTGGTTCCAGTTCCGTGGATGTTTTAATCTTTCAACCGGTCTAGAAGTGGTATCGTAATAAAATAACTATCGAAAAATACAAACGAGAATTCGGGTAAGGCTTTAATAAGTCTCAAAATAACACTTGGCCCGGGACCCATCGATCGGTCTCCAAGGAGGTTAAGGTCGTCTTGGTAAATTTCAAAGTCAAACCCTAAACCTATCAAAACCATTAAGCTGTGAAACAAAGTTATTTAAACAATCACCTGTTGATCTACAAAGAACGAAGAGCCCAACAGGTCGAGGCTTGTTCCGCACATACTGCCTAAGTCCATTTGGACATCTTCCTAGGAGAGGTATCATCTGCTCATCTATAGAATAGTTTTGTGAGCTCCTCGAATTCTGTAGGCATCGATCTCGAACAGAGTTAATAATTGACTGAATTTTCCACAGAGCATTGGTTTCAGCATCTGCAGGTGAAGTTGACGTAATGCAGGCATTTCCTTAGCAGAAAAAAATGTGTCCTCGACATTTGAGCTATTACCACGCTGTGCTAGAAGCTAAATGGAATGCAGCGAAGGTAGAGATGAACTCCATACAACTTTTCTATTTCCACAGAGTCAGTATTCACTTCTTTTTCAATAATAGACAGACCGTATATGTTGGTAATTTTTTCTTGACTGGGTTTTGATGCAAGCAGTTGGCACGAGTTAACATCTAGCCAACTAAGTCAAATCTTGTTAGGTTCCTCCATGGTAACTTAGCTGCCCGATGGTCGTAATGGAGCAGGTTCAGAAAATTTGAAAATGTTACGTATACGCGCCGTAGTGCTTATGGTCGATCGCATTTCTCGGTTTAGAGCTGCTTTCTTGACTGGGTTTTGATGCAAGCAGCTGGCACGAGTTAAGATCTAGCTAATTAAGTCAAATCTTGTTAGGTTCCTCCTTGGTAACTTAGCTGGTCTTCAAAATGCTTGGAGTTTAAGTAGCGTCTGAAGTATTCAATTAGAAGAAGCAATGGTCTGGAAGGAATTGGGACTGAATCTGGTCGAAGATTAGATTGAAATTCACAATTTTTCGAAAAAAAGAAAGAAAAAGGAGACTAATTTACTCGCACAAATGTGTAAGTGGGTACTGGCAGAAATATTCCTCGGTAATTGATGCATCGTGTTCGGTCACCCTTTTTAAATATAGCAGTGATTACCGAATTTCCATTCCGTGGGCATAATATGAAGTTTAAAATATTTTTTCAGTCTTTGGCGATCCTGTACGTATCCAATCAATCCCAAGTAGATTTTGAAAATGAAATAGTGTCTCTTCGAGTTTATTTTTTTATTCAGCGGAATATCCGAATATCATGGGTGGGAATTGTGGAGTAACATTTTAGGTCGACCCTGATTTTTCATAAATGATGCAATCTAAGAAGGTACACATTTTTTTTTTTATAAGCGACTTAATTTACTTATAAGAATGTGTCCGCATGGCACAAATAATTTGTGAAGCCAATGTCAGTTTTATTAATTTTAATTCTAAGCTACACTTAAGAGCTTACAACTCTGTATGTCTTTTGACTGCTGTTGTAGTAGATTTACATAGAACAGAACTTAATGACGTAACAATTTTAAATAAAATTAAATTTAGGATTGTTTTACAGATTACAGTTTATTTGAATGTAAAAATGTAAAAAATAAATAAAATAATGAATTTTTAATTTATTTGACAGAAATATAAGTTAAAGACTTTTTATTTTCGTCCTAAAATCCAAAAATTCCTAAGTCTAAGTTAGTCACAAGTTATCTTGGTCAAAAAGAGCTCGACGACGGAGTCATTTTCGCTAATCAAAACGGTATGGTACTGACGCTCAAGGCTTAAAATATCGCAAATAGCCTCTACTTGTCTACTTAATTAAGCCGAAAGCGATTCGCGATGCTTAGTATTCATGCGATGTCTTATTAGACACCTGTAACTAGTGTTGCGACGTGGTAAATTATCAGAATTCCGGGGAGACAAAGTCAGTACGTTCTCACGATATTGAGAATTGGGGTAGAAGTCACAGAAATTAAATCATTATTCGTAGTAATTGCTCTCGCAAGTTGGGCCCAAACTACTTAACAGAAAATTGTCCATTCTATTTAAACTAACAATATAATATTAATATTTTATTAATATTGTATTAAACCTTATTTTATTTTTTCTCCCGTCTTGCAACCACCTTGAACCACACCGGTCAACCATTACTAAGCATAGGCCGTATACGGGCCGTTGCTCAAATCGAACTGTCTGTTGTAAAGCAGTCTCTCTGTAAGGGCAAAAGCAGTATTATCCCGGGTTAGAGCAACATTCAAGTCTTATTAAAATCTAAATATACTAAAGAGCTATCACCCCTCCAACATGCGGCCACTTCACGGGAACACCCGCCGACCTAGAGAGCTAAGGTTTGGGGCGTAGGTTGGTCTGATCCCAGAGGGTGGCATAAAGGGGTTAAAGTTCAGCTGACTTCAACCTTTCAAGAATAAAGGCGCTATCTAAATATACTGTTTTTTTTTAACTTGCACGTGATCCCTCAAATGACCCAGCGATTTACAATACACAATTCGAGTTTAAGTTAAACTGGCGATTAAATCAACCTTAACCTTAACCACTTTTTGGACGATTTTCTTTGTTTATGAGAACAGTAAACTTTTCGAAAAACTCATAAAATACGTAAAAAGCAGGAGGAGTCTATGTTCTACAAAAGAAACAAACTTCACCCTTTATTGATCGCGTTTACGCTAAGGATAATCTTAAATAGACTAGATGAACCTTGTGAGAAAATGAGGGCAAAATTGACATATTGTTGTTATAAAAGGTCAATAAAATGACAAAACTGGTCGTTCCTATCTCATTTCCATCATTTTTGATGGCCGCCAGGAAGCAAGCAAAAAAGAAGAAGTGGCCGCCCGTCAGGCAAACAAACGCAAATCACAGCGCCTCGAGGCCGCCAGCGAAGCCAAACGCCAGGCCACTGAGGCCAATAGACTAGGAGCTTGACTAATCAACAATCAATCCTGCCTGTGGCCAAATATTCTCCGATCTCTTCGTATTGATTTCATTTTTAACCTTCTATCTATAAACTTTTCGTAATTAAAAGCACATTTTGCTAATAGAATTTTTTTTCGACAGGTTACTAGTGTATGGTAAAAATTGATCCATTCAGAAGCCCAAATATTCAACTACACTTTTGCATACTAGTGACTGTGCGCGGAATCCAACAACTTGGATTTTCGCGAGTTTTTTCTAGTGTCCTTACAGCGTACTATACAGCATACTAAACAGAATGGTTTCCGATTTCTGAAAATTTAAGAAACCATTTCTAATATCTGGAAACAAGTACAATTACAATTTATGACAAAGAACCGTTTGTTAAGTTATAAGAAATGTATACCAGGGATTTCCTAACCTATTCCACTTATAAAAAAAGTCCCTCTAGCCATATAGTGCTTTTAGGGCTTTTTCGAAGTCGATCAGACAAGCGGTCGTGCATTAGTTTTTGCTTTCTTTCATTGAATATCCGAAACGAGCTTAGATGCAGCATGCATTGTATCGTGCCCCGCTTGAAAATCGAGTTGGTTTAATAGTCCTAACATATAGCATGGGACACTGCAGCAATTGCAGATCTATTGTACTTGCTAGCGATCAGACAAGGAGTTCCTCTATTTTCTTAATAAAGTTGAGGATGAGCTGAGGTGATCCCCTCAAGAGTCATAATTTCTCTGAGGAGAATACACTTCCTAAAGTGGCAGAGGGCAGCATACTCAGATAGTATTTGGTCTGCAGTTTTCTCGTCCCCGAAAGTTAGCTGACCAGTCGTCTGATATGATATGACTGAGAGTGTTTGTTCAAGGGCCGTATAAATCTTTTTGATTGTCGGAGTGAATGCTATTTCTAAAAGCAGGTGCTGCTATTTTTTCCCAGGTCTTCGACTTGGGAATTCCACAGAAAGGCTTGACACCTATGTTCCTTTCGCTGGAACCTTTCCTAGCGATTCGGTCGGCGATTTCGTTGACTTTTATGTCCTTGTGACTTGGCAACCACCAAATTTTGTCCACCGTAGGGCAGACGCATAAGTGATGATAGGTCTTACTATCGCGGTTTAAAACCGATAGATTACCTTAGATTTTAATCCCCAGGTTTTATCGTAGCTGTGTCGAAATATCCACGGTGTCTTAGTCGCCTATGCGAGTTATTTTTTGATGTTGGATCAAAATATTGAAGTTTGCGATCAAGGTCAACACTTGACTTTTTTCTCAAAATCCAATGCTTGTACCGTTTAGCGAGACGGAGCAAGGTTGTATTATCCTACCTTTTGTAAGCGGGACTTAGGTTGTCTTATTGGGGTTTATCGATAAGCACTCTCTGCTACACCAATGAGAGACAAATTGAAGCGCAAGTTGCATGCTTTTACAGGCAGAAATTGCATTTACCTGTAACAATAACTACAAGGTTATCGGCGTATCGTAACTTGTAGAGCAAATCGCCGATGATTATTGACCAGAGAAGGAATGAAAGGATTTCACCCTTTGGACACCTTTTAGCTGCCTTTACTGTCACAGAGACCTCTCCGGATGTAACTGTAACGTCTTTCAAACACCGCTCCAACCCAGTGGTTAATTGGGTGGTGTACGCCTCTACCTTACTCTTATTCGGAGAAGACTTATCGAGACTTTATGACGAGATTTATGTGCAGTTTATAATGGAGAACTGAGCTTTCCTAATCATATTGTATTAACTGCATAATGAGCATACCTGCCACAATTTTAAACAAATGCAAGTGAAAAGAGTTGTCCGGCCTTTATGTCATTGTATCTAGCTCGAATTTTATACTTGTTTGGATCGAAAGTAGTTGTCCATGACTTATACACTTTTTAGAGATGTTAATGTTAATCTCTTGTACGGAGATCACCTAAATAGTTGTTTATGCTAACAAGATTAAGAGTTAGAGAAGTTTGCAGGATCAAATGTCACGTTCAAAAATATTTTTTTTTCTTGTCTTCTGGAGCAACTTGAACGTACAATATCAAGATCTGGCAAACATCATCAACACCGCCAATACAATTAACACCAACAACCCGACCAATAACACCAACAACACCATTCTCAATAACAACAACAACATCAATCACACCACCAATAGCTGAATCCTTTGGCGATAATTCGAGTCTTATAAGATAAAATTGAGGTTTTTTTAATTTACTAATTGAACCTACGTTACGGATTAATTATTTGCAGGATTATTAAAATTATTTTTTGTTTTGTTGTTGACCTTTATTTCAGGGTCCTCTTTCTAATCCAAGATGTCACCTTTACGATTGCCTTTTGCGCACTTCCAAACATTTTCAAAGTCCTTTCGGGACCCTTATCTTATCCATCTTTCCTTTTCACCGCTCATTGTCCAACGGGCAGACCTTTGCTACCTATGTATATTCTCGTTTTCATTTAAACCTCGTTAGTATAATTAACGTTTGATTCATTACCATCAAATTAGCCATCCATTCAACTCGTGCAATTGTGAATCATGACACCAGTCTATTACTGTGCTTCACCGTCAAAGCACTCGATGGCCCTTACAGTAAAATGGTCCCCATTCAACCGCAACCAGTTCCACGAACTAGATGCAAAAAAGACCGCGTCACTACCGCATCACCGTAACAACCCTTAACAAGGTTCAATGTCACACCACACACATCTTCATACCAGTCCACGTGGCCGCTAGCGTTTTAACCTATTCCACCACTTTACTAATTGCATCAAAACTTACACATTCAACACGGTCCAGTCCAGTCCATTGGCACGTTGGCCTTATGCCAATGGCGTTGTGCTATGGACTATCTGTTCGGTCCTCTGTGTGTTGTTCGACATACTCGTAATGGTAATTTGTTTTTTTTTTAGATTCGGGGGTTGGTTTGCCTAAAGTTTTATGTACGGTTGGCACAAAGAGAGACCTAAACCGGGAGTGGAAGTGGTACCTGAAATATGGCGTGACAATTAGTCGGGTCTTTATGGTGTGGTTATAACAATTAGCCGTGACAATAGGAACGAAACCGTGCATTTTAGCCAGTCTGAACTATGAACAATGCATTGAGCTTCCCTGTCTTCAAAATTATGTGAACAGAAGTGGGTAAAGTTCCGAGATAGAGAAGACCTTTTATATGAATTTGGCGTCGTGCTAATTATTATAGATTGCAGCAGGTACAATATTTGGGAGAAAGTTGGATAGCTGTGCTTAGATGGTCATTTGCGGATTATTATAATATAATATTAAGGACAACAATCGGGCCATAAAGAATATAGCTGGCCCGTCGGTCGCATTTTACACCAACAGAATATCAAAGTAAAGTCAATGGCTATGGATGAACAAGTCAGAAACAATGCGACGCAAGTAAACCTATAGAAATTCACAGAAGAAAGTTATTTATATTATCTGGGTCTAGACGGAGACATGGATATGGAAGGCTTATCAGAACAGCGGGTCTGCTTGGCAGTACAATCTAGAGCAGGAGTTGTGTCGGAGCGTTTCGACATAAGCAAGACCTGTCTTGATGCGCAACATCTTGAAACTCCACCAAACTTAAGGCAACGGGCATTTTCATTAGCAAGGACCTTCCATTTAATTTACGGCAAAGAAGGTCAAAATTGATTGCTTTATTAAAACCACTTCGAACCGAACACCCAATGAAGAAAATCACTCTAAGAGACGACCGATTATATGTAGAAGGCAAAATATTCACTTGGGATATGTTAAAGGGCCTAAAATGCGGAAATTCCGATGGAATTCAATGTCTACACCAAATACTAGGTGACCTATCAACAGGTGTAAAAAATACTATTAAAGACCTAATGAATGAAAACGTAAACAAGGTGCAAGTCAAACAAACGTCAAACTTACGCTGGCCAACAAGTGCAAGTACAGGGATGGCGAGAGTTCAAAATACAAGTAAGAGATCAACTGCCATTCAAAACGTAACTGGGGGCTTAGATGGGTCCATTTTATGAGAACCTTCCGTCTACTTGATTCGAGAAAATACAAAATATAAAATTTTAAGTTATAATATTTCTGGAATTAAAAATAAGTTATTATTCATCGATTTTTTTAACTATTTAAAACAATTTCATATTTTTTTTCTATTAGAAACTCATTTATTAAATTCGGAAGAAATTAAATTTAAGAAAATTTTTATGAATTACGAACTTATATGGATTCCTGCTGTAAAAACAAACCTTTTTGGAAGAGCGAGTGGAGGCGAGCTTTTTGCATATCGCAAAAATCTTAATCTGAATTTGAAATTTGTAAAGATAGGTGATTCGCAAGTACTCAAGCTCAGGCTAAACTCAAATAATTTATACATAATTCCTATATACCTCAACTGCAATCAGTGGCAACGCGATTTTGACATTCTGAGCGATCTACTTATCAATTTGGACTCAACTAATCTGTTTCTCATTGGAGACTTCAACGGGAGGATAGGAAGCTCACAAAACGACTTCACTTCTGGAACAAACCCTACTTTTTTAAATATGCATCGACAATCCAAAGATGAGACTAGTGACAACAAAGGAAGGAAAATACTGAAATTCACGGATGCTTTTGACTGTAAAGTTCTAAACGGAAGTTGCAATGGTGATTTAAGAGGCGAATACACATTTATTAGAGGTACGTCATGTTCGGTAATAGATTACTGTTTTGTTACTGGAGATTGGAACGAGATGCTAACAGATTTTAGAATAGTGAACAAGATATACTCGGACCATATGCCATTGGAAATAGACTTCAATCTTCAAAATCAAAACAGTGACTGTACTCTCGAACTCAGCCTCTTACCAAAGCTATTTTGGAATGATAATAATAGAGCTCACTATCAAACTAATTTAAATAACGAACTTTTAAACCTTTACACTGCCGAAACAACACCAAACATTGACCAATTAACGGCTATCATCAAGAATGCTGCATCGCCCCAACAATCACCGAGAAAGATCGGAAGCAGCAAACAAAAGTGGTTCGATAAAGACTATGTGAAGGCAAGAATCCGGTCATTTGCGTTCCTCAAACTCCTTCGAAAACATAACACTCTTGTTTTTAAACGACTCTATGCTGAAGCGAATAAAGAATTCAAAAATATTTGCCGAGTAAAAAGAACAGCATCCGTGCAACAGAATATCACAATGATTAACAATGCTCGTACTTCAGCGGACTTTTGGAAAGCAGTCAAAGCCATAAACAAAAGAAAAAACCGAATCTCAGAAAGTATCCAAGCAAGTTCTTTATACGCACATTTTAACGCACTGTTGAATACATCACAGACATTCCCTAGACGATAGGTGTAAAGCAAGGGTGTATACTAAGTACTCTACTCTTTATACTGTACATCAATGATATAACCGATGATATGATTGGTGGTATTGAGATTAACCAAGTAGTAATACCAGATCTCATTTTCGCTGACGATATTGTCTTCCTAGCTGATTCAGTCAATAGTATGCAAATCAAAATCAATAAACTCGAAAAGTACTGCAAAACATGGAATCTCACAGTAAACCTGGAGAAGACTAAAATAATGATATTTAGAAACGGTGGCGGGCGTTTCTCGAGAAACGAAAATTGGACATACCAGGGTCAACCAGTCGAAGTTGTACGCGAGTATAAGTATTTAGGTGTCCTGTTTACCGCAAGTCTGAACATCGAAAAACACCTCCGAATGAAACTGAGCGAAGCAAAGAGAGCAATTAATTCAGTCTGGAATTCTTGTATTCAGAACAAATATATAGCGCATAGCTCTAAGCAAAAAATTATTCGATCGACTGCTCAGACCATACTTCTGTATGCAGCACAAGCCTGGGGGTATAATAGCACTGATACAGTGGAGAATTTTCAAAGATTTTGTATAAAACGTATATTCAGATTGCCAGACAGCACCCCGAATTACATGTTGTACATAGAAACGGGTTGTTCGCCACTTATATTGTTAACCATGAAATTTCACTTCGATTACATTATTAAAGTATTAGAAATGGAAGAAGAACGTCTACCGAAGATTGTCCTGAAACATATTCTTGCTACAAGCGGATACTGCATCAAAGAATGGAATGAATTGGCTAGTCGCTATGGATGTGGATTTGATTTTCATCCAAGCGACGGAACATCCTGTTTGAAACAGAAATTCGGGAGCATAATCGAAAAAGCAGCAACACATCTGCACAACAGCTTTGTTAGTAAAGCGCAATCTTCGCAACACAGGATGTACTACAGCACATTAAGGCACGGACTACAAGAAAATACTTACTTTTTTGATGGTAATAAATCAGAAATGATAAAAACCATTTTTATGATAAGAGGTGAAATGTTGGGTTTAAACTACATACCGCACAGACCAGAACTACCCATATATTGTGATCTCTGTAACCGAAATGAAAGGGAGGACATTTATCATTTTATTGCTGTGTGCCCAATACTCAGTGAATTTCGAAGATCGCACTTTGGAGTAAGGACACTTCAACTAGAGGATCTAACAGATATTCTTAATGGAGACCGCGGATGGAATGATCTTTATAAGTACACCAAAACTGCTCTTGAGTATAGAAGGCGAATCAGAGAAGAAGATTTTTAATAAATTGTTTAAATACTATAATCTTATTATCCAAATTATGTTTATTAATGCAAATAATGTCAACCAAGTAGACGGCGCCAAGCCATACTGTAAGACTTTATTATAAAAATGTACAGTGTAATATTGTATTGATTGGTTCCTTATTACATACCAATAAAAAGTCATTAACTAACTAACTAACTAACTCTTGAATATAATTCGTGGTACCTTAAAATTGACTAAAAACCCTAACTGGAAAAGTCTTTAACTTTATATGAGTTAACGAAATATACCACCAAATGACGACATCAACCATCGCGTAAGCGTAGGGTGGATGAGGTGGCGGGAAAACTCCGCCATCTTCTGTGATCGAAAAATGCCCCCTAAGCTGAAAGGAAGGCTCTACACTTCAGTTGTACGTCCGGCGCTCACATACGGTTCACAATGCTGGACAATGCACAAAAAGTATGAGAGCAAATTAACGGCAGCTGAGATGAAGATGCTTCGCATGACAGCGGGAGTAACAAAGCGTGACAGAATTAGAAGTTCAAAGATCCGAGGAAGCCTCCACGTAAAAGAAACCATCACAAGAAAGATAGAGCGCGACCGACTCAGTTGGTATTGCCATGTTTAAAGGAGAGATCCTTTGAACCCCGTCCAAAAGGCGTTATCAATCAACGTTCCAATTTCAATATGCAAAAAAGCAGGCCGAAAAACAATTGGTGCAAACAAATGCAAAAACACCAGCATTTGATTGGCCTCAGCGATGAAGTAATCCCAAACCGGGAAGCCTGCCGCTACTTTCTGAGGTCAAACCGGTGGACCCCACAAGCGGACCAGTAGGAATGCAGTTAATGGGAAGGTTATGGTCTTACACTTCTGACCATAACGACGCCGGAAAAAAGGAAAAGAAGAAACCAAATATACCACAATTTCAGTCAGTTGGACATGCATAAGCCGTAGTCACACTAAAGGTTCATCCAAAACGAAGTGTCATTTCAAGTTTTCTGAAAACGTAACACATGTGGTGAGGTTCTTATTTAAACTTAGAGTAATAATTCTAGGTAAAGATCCTGAGTAAAACCTTTACCAAATGTCTGTTTTTATCATGCTTGCAAATAATCATGCTTTTGATAAAATTTTGCTTCAGGTAGATTTATGTACCGCGGGTCGAGTATTGATGCAGACTTTATCTTTCACATAGCTCCAAAAGGAGTAGTCTAATGATGGTAATCTTCTAATTCGACTGGTCACACCGGTGCAATCGCCTTGGTGTAATGGAAATCATCACTAACTCTTGAGCATAAGGTCTCTACCTCAAGTCTGTCCGTAGCCAAGAACAATTGCTATATGGAAAAACTGTGCAACAACATCAGTTGTGAATGAGAGATGATCAAAAAAGTGCTGACGAAGGCATAATACTTGCAGTATAAGATCACTTCAAAATTCAAACTATGTGTTTGCATTTCAATATAACATCTTAATGACATGGAAACAGAAAATGTTACTGTGAACTACGACCAACGCGACAAATCAAGTCGAATCTCTCGAATCCTATCTAGGACAATTACCCCCGAAGAGTAGTGAACGAACATCTTCGACACAAACCATCTGCACCTCATCCGAGTTGTGGTAAAAACACCATAAGAGCGTAACTCTAGAACGCGAGAACCCTATAGAAAAAAATAACTCAGCTACATGGCTGATGTTCTAATTAGAACTAACGCCTGAAGTTCGTAAGTCATAAAAGTTCAAATTCGGCGAATAAATTCACTCAATCCATATTTAATAGTTTCCTAATTTTTATAATACCTATTTTTAAAAATTCATCGCAATGATATGTAGTGGAGTGATAACATCTTTTGCGGGATGACCTCATATATGAAGCTATGAACACATGTGTATACACGAGTAGAAGTAATGACGTGGTTTTCATACAAAAGTCATATTTGCTAATGGCTTTCTTATGTTATTGAAAGTTTTCCAATAAATGGTTTCAATTTGAATAACATACAGGCTTCTGGAAATTTGCTTGACACATCGCAAACGAAAATTAAATCGATCATACAATGTCCATAAATCTTCGTCTGTCATTTTTTAACTTACCATGAAATGTGGCTTAAAGTCGCCTTGAAGGTCAAAATTATGCAAAAACCGATTAGTACCCGGACTTACCCTTTTCAGTTGAATTTAATGTTGTTGATTCAATCAAACCTAGTCGGCAGGGTCATTAGGGGAATAAATATCAACATCTGAAAGAATATTAATCATACGCCTGGAGTGTGAGGGACCGAAAGGAATTCTGAGCTATCTCAGTTCTTCTTTTCCTTTTTCCGGCGTTGTTATGGTCAGAAGTGTAGGACCATAACCTTCCCACTTAACTGCATTCCTACTGGTCCGCTTGTGGGGTCCACCGGTTTGACCTCAGAAAGTAGCGGCAGGCTTCCCGGTTTGGGATTACTTCATCGCTGAGGCCAATCAAATGCTGGTGTTTTTGCATTTGTTTGCACCAATTGTTTTTCGGCCTGCCTTTTTTTTTTTTTTTTTTTTTTTTTTTCTGAGCTATCTCAGTTACTTGTCCGAATTGAAAACAATGTGGAAAGCTACTGAGACTCAATTTTCTCAGTTAAATATCGAGTGGTTGATTCCAGGAAACATAACTTCAGATTCAACAAGGGAGTAGGTACCTAAATCGGAAACAAATGTTACGTATACGCCCCATAGTATGAGGTGTTGACAGCAATACCGAGCCTGCCTAAGTTGCTCCTTAAAGTTGCCGATTCGATGAGATCTGCTCGTGTTAACTGAAAGCAAATTTGATATGTTAGCCCTGAAAAACAACTTTTTTGTAGTCTGTAGTTAGAATACTAATATTCCACTTCTGTCAGATGAAGCCAGCCGAATTTCTGAACCTATACAGTGAAGGTTTGCTTTATTTGAGCTTGAATAGGAGGTAACCTAGACTTAAGGAAGCTTTGAAAATCCATGCCAAACATGGTTTTACCGAATGTGATACCGTTGCCGTAATCTTTAAATAAAATGCACTGTACTGTATTACGAAACTGTTAGTTTATGAGAGCTGGGACTATCGAAATCGCAGAAAACTGGGAATGCCGAGTATTGATTTGATGCAAAGTAGGAGAACATTTTCAGAGTAGCTTAATATGCGTAAGACGACGTAAACTCTACATGTTGAATTGGTGATATGATCCCCCATGTAAGCTGTTGATGGGGACTCCAAGGCTCTTAGCAGCCTTAACATACTCGATGTTGCTTCCATTGACTTGGACTAGCGGGAAGTTCCTTAAGCCTAGGGTAGTACGACCTATGACAATGGCTTTGGTCTTGGTGGAGTTAACTTTGTTTTTAAGAGTATATCACCATCGTGTTACGGCTTGTAGATCCTCATTTAACCATGCAACCTTCTGGCGAAATCGATTGCTCATATACAGTTGGACGTCATCTGCGTACATAAGTATGTACTGTAAAGTATTTGAGAACGAGAACATCGATAAGAGCAAGGGCCTCAGTAAAGATCCTTGAGGTACACCCAATTGGGTTTTGATGAAAGTATAGAAGTTACTTTTAACAATCCAGCTTGGTTGCGATCTCATCGTAGTTCCTAATGAGTCTTGGCACTGAGAAAACCAAATGAAAGCAATGTTTGGTTCTTTGAGAAGGATTTCATGCAGGACAGTATTGAATGGTTTAGCAAAGTATAATAATACCAACGATATCAGATGATCATATTTCACAGCGAAAGTCTTCAACTATCTCTAGTAACCTGTTTAAGTTGTGTTGTGGCCTGAAAACTGGCTGACTCTATGTAGGATTAAAAACGAGTTTAATTGCCTGCTCAGAAGCTTTTCGAAAACCCTATATATGAATGAAAATATAGAGATAGGACAATATTCCTTATCATTATTATTTTAATGTTTAGAGGTGGGTTTAATTATAAAAACCTTCCAGGATCGAGGGTTGACGGTGGTGGTAAGGATGCTATCAAATACAAATGTCAGAGATAGCTTAATATTAGAAATAGGGTATTAATAATATCCGATGAAATCCATAAGATTTGTTTGCAAGGATCGATAAGCAAATCTTCGTAGACTCTAGAAAAGTCAAGGACATCAGCCAAGATGCGTGTACTATGGGCGTACTATTGTATATTATTATATATAGATCCCAATTTTAGGCTGCATTATTTTCAAGTCGAGAAAATAACTGAGAAAGCTCAATATTGCCGTCTGCATCTCGCCCTAAGGGGGGGAAAGGGTAACGTTTTTTCCGATATTGGTACCTAGTACCTTTGAACCCAAGTTTCCATGGAGAAACAACGTGAAATCTAACCAAGAAAGAAAAAAACCCCATATTAGACAGCTTTCTGTATTATTTTCAAATCAAGAAAGTAACTGACAAAGCTGAGAAATGGTGCCGAAACACCGGACTAGGCGCATACTTAGTATATTTATACGTATACTTAACCTTTTTTCCCCAATTTGGGTACCTACTCCCTTACTGACTCTGAAAACCAGATTTCCATGAAGAAACTGATATTCGATGGGGAAAATGTCGATTTTCTATACAGGGTGTCCCACGAGCAGTGTGCCAAAAAGCTACAGCGTGTAGGTCTAGTCAAGGCAAGAAAAAAATCGTATGGGAGGGGGGGGGTCTATTCCCCACCGTTTAGCCGGGAGGGGCAATTTTCTAAAAAAATTACTTAATTTGGAAAAAAAAATATTAAAAATCAACAGTTACATCCACAATGCCACGATATACCTTTTTGTAAACCCAGAAACCTCTTCTTTCATACTGATTTTAAATGAAGCTGTTTTAGGGAGTAGTTTTTGAGAAATTAATTTTCAAACTCCAAATTTTGAAAAAAAATTAAAAAAAAAAATTTCGAACTATTTTTTTTCAAAATTGTATGTAATTAAGTAGTAATTTTTTTTTCAAAAATTCAATGCTCTCATTAGTTTTTAGTTAAATGCAGAAAACCGGATGCAAAAATGTCTTGTAGTTTTTGAGAAATTAAAAAAAAACCCGAACCATTTTTTTCTAAGAAAAACCTTTTTTTTGGTTTTAACGCGGCTGGACTTGTAGGCAAATTAACGTGTGAAACATTGACCTCTTTATTATTATTTTTAAAAACTTCGGAGTTTTATTATAATAAATTTTCAATATGATCCCCATTTTTTAGGAGGCAAAGATTATATCTCCTTCTAATGGCTGCACATATGTAAGTCTATGCTTGACAAATTTTCCTGCAATTTGACTCCAGCGACTTCAATCCGTTGTTCCAAAGATACTATTTCCACTTCGTAAACATAATTTTTCATGAATCCCCACACATAAAAATTTAGAGGAGTTAGATCTGGTGATCTAGGTGGCCATTTCGTGCGGCCCCTTCTTCCGATCCAACGATCACTAAAATGATCATTCAGCCAGTTTCTAACCCGTAAGCTCTAGTGTGCTGGTGCTCCATCTTGCTGGTAGATTAAATTATCTGCTATGGCCAAAGGAACGTTGTCCATCAAATCGGGCAAAAGGTCTCGTAGGAATTGCGGGTATGATTCTCCATTAATAACGGCATTCAAAAACCAGGGCCCGATTACAGTCTGTCCAACAATACCAAGCCAAACATTACAGCTAAAGCGGTGTTGTGATTTATTTTGTTTTTTGTTGTGTGGATTGGTGCTACTCCAATGATGCAAATTGTGGAAATTAGTAACCCCATCTCTGGTAAACTGTGCTTCATCCGTCCAGAATATCCTTGCAAAATAATTTCGTCAGTTTCATCTCGAAGCAGTAATGATCGACAAAATTCTGCTCTCAAAAATTTGTCGTTTGAGGTGAGTCCCTGAACTGGCCTAAAATGGTACGGATGTAAGTTTTCGGTATGAAGCACTCTCCATACTCTAGATTTGGGCACTCCAAGCATAATAACTATCCTCCTTGTACTAAGGGAGGGATTATGTCGGACCAAATCCAAAATTCGGGTAGAACCCATCGGCGGCGGGCGGACCCAGACGAAATGCGCAGGTCAGTTTTCAGGCGTTATCAATGAAAAAAAAGAATTAATCCAGGGTTATTCCAATACTGTATCACTTTATTGTATCCTCATAAATCTCCGAATTTTTTAAAAATAATAAAAAAAGAGGTCAATGTTTCATACATTAATTTGCCTACAAGTCCAGCCGCGTTAAAACCAAAAAAAAAGGTTTTTCTTACAAAAAAATGGTTCGGGTTTTTTTCACTTTCTCAAAAACTACAAGACATTTTTGCATCCGGTTTTCTGCTTTTAACTAAAAACTAATGAGAGCATTGAATTTTTGAAAAAAAATACTACTTAATTACATACAATTTTGAAAAAAAATAGTTCGAAATTTTTTTTTTTAATTTTTTTTCAAAATTTGGAGTTTGAAAATTAATTTCTCAAAAACTACTCCTTAAAACAGCTTCATTTAAAATCAGTATGAAAGAAGAGGTTTCTGGCTTTACAAAAAGGCTAAACGGGGGGAAATAGACCCCCCCCCCCTGCCATACGATTTTTTTCTTGTCTTAACTAGACCTACACGCTGTAGCTTTTTGGCACACTGCTCGTGGGACACCCTGTATATCTCATAAACTTGGCTTACACCCTGCTTTCAAAATGCGCTCATTGCATTATCAGATAGTCGAGCGAGCGGGGTTGCAATCTTTGTTAAGGAGAAAATAGCCAGCAGATTAATCAACAATTCGAGTTCTAACGATAGTAAATGTCTCGCCGGTGTCATCTACAAGCTCCCAAGTTTAAGGGACAACAACATTGTAACTAACATCATCGAACGCTTCGAGGTTTGCTATTAACATTTTATTCCTTTCAGCTATCTCAACAATTTGCTAATCCGTGATGATTCACGAGTAAATCATATCAAAAACGTATTAGGCTCCGTGAAACTATTTGTAGCCAACAACTCGACTCTAACCAAATTTAACCCTACAAGCTCTACACTCAATGATCTGTTTATAGTCAATAAGATTTATCTTATTAGCTTCTATAGCCAGCTTCGTGTTTCTTCTTAAAGCGCTTTTCTATTATCTTCATCTTCTTCTTAGATGGCGTTACAGCTCACTAAGAGCCAAAGCCAAGCTTCTCTCATTCACTTATGTTGTGTGCGATTTGTTTTTCACACAAGTGAACAGGACCTACCGTTTAAGGCGGTTTCTGAACGACGAGCGCCGAGAAGCTCTTTCAAGGCGAGTATACTACGGGGGATTTCGCCAGTATCCCGCCAAAGAGAGAAGCCGCGTAATGAACATTCGAAGGCGTTGGTGTTATCGGGATCCATACTCACTCATCGTGCGTCAGAGACCGACGCACTACCCACTGCGCCACGGCGCTCTCAAGGCCAATATGCACGGAACGCGATTCTGTCGCACCGCTTCCAGTTTCTTCTTTAACTGCGGGATGTAGTAATCTCTCTTAACTAGCTCCATCATCTTTTTCAACGCGAAATGGCCCTCCTGGTGTACATTGCATAGCAGCCCGGCTTGAATATTCTTTATGATCATGAGACTTATGACCGCTTTTTCGCAGAAGAAATGTTCGTATCCGCCGTGTTCGAGTAGTCACCTGAATTTCACCTGACCGTCGTCTTCTTGACCTTTAGCTATCCTGCGTAGAAACTCGTTGGTTACAACTTTCACCGCACAACGGCTTATCGCATCAGTCTAACAGCACTCCGATGTTCCAGAGTGCTCTCGAACTTTTGCAAGTTGAGAACCCAGCCGGCTATTCCAGGAAAACTCTTTCCTCTCTATAGTTCCATTGAAGGCTGCACAATCCGTTACTCAAAGTGTAGCCCCAATTGATAGTGCCGAAACTTTTTGAGCGCATTTACGACTGCCAATGCTCCAGTCTGTTCGGTTTCCGACATCTTTTTTTTTTTTAAGTAGGCGATCGGATGAAAATGACGGTCACTTTTCTGAAGCAAAACTGCCTCGAAACCCCACTTGGAAGCATCCGTGTGTAGCTCCGTTACCGCCTCTGGACAATATAGTTTGAATATCAGTTCCTGGGTAAGACCCAACTACTCGATTGATGTAAACAAAAATTGACATTTTTCCATCGGAAGACGAGGCCGTATGCTTTCGCAACCTCCAAAACTGTTTTTAATTCGATAACGGCTCGTAGTCCTTGCTCATGATGACCATGTCGCCCATGTACAACAACACGATCTTCTTTTCCATGAGCTCGTTGAAAACTTGGTAGAGAAGTCTTTGAAATAACGCAGGTGAGGTACAAAGTCCAAATAGGACTTTGTTAAACTCGTACTTGCGGCTACTCTCGCTGACACTGACGTGAAAAAAATCTAGGTCCATTCTCTAGGTTCATTGTTGAGAAACTCTTCGCCGAACAGATATGGTCGATTTGGTCGTCCGCCAACGGTAACGGAAAGCGATTCCTGACCACCAATTTGTTCAGACCTCGATAGTCGACGCACAAACGTTTGGTGCCATCGTTCTTGTTCGCCTATACAATCGGCGAGGCGTAGTCTGAAGTACTTTTACGTATAATTCCTGCTTTCAACCGCTCGTCGATTTGTTTTTGGACAATCTCTTTTTCCATCGGAGCCAATCTGCGCGGGCGGTGAGTGACAGGATTGTACAATCTTCATTTGAACGTTTGTCGTCTTCGTCGGTTCCGGACAATACTCGTAATAAGTTTCGGAATCATTTGCACTCACCTGCATGCAGTTGCACCAATGCGACTTCAAAAGTTCGGCCTGCACACACTCGTCGGCTAAAGTGATTCTTGTCTCTTTTCCAATTAATAGCAGTGGCCTTAGAGACTTTCATGACGCGATGTAGATTTTTGGTTTGTAGCTGAATCCGTCTAAGTTAAGTATTGCGACAAAGTAACCGTATGTTGTTTCGGTGTTTGTGACAACCCTTGCAGCAATTGGCCATCCTGGCAAAGGGGTGGCGATCCGATTCGAAAATACTCATTGGATCCCACTACCGTGACATCGCTACCTGTGTCGATCCGTGCTTCTACTTTAGTACCGTTGACAATAACCGACTTTTATTAACGTTCGTCTTGAATAAATGTGCTGCCTTGGAGACGTCTTTTCGTTTCGGACAATCGGCTGAAATATGTCCGAAGTTCTCGCAGCTGAAATATTTAGGTCCTCTGGTCTTAAATTCGCACGCCTTACTTTTATCGTTGGCCGTATTGTGTGTGCGGATGCTGCATTCCTACTCGCACTTTGAGCCTTATAGTAATCACGAAAACGTTCGTACTCACAAAGCTTCGTTTTAAAATCGCACATCATCAAAGCACCATACAGCATGGTCTTGTTAAGCGGCGAATCGTCAATTCCCTCGATGCGGTATTGCATTATGGAGTGATCGTCCACGTTGCCTCTTGACCCCAGTTCGCGCATATCGTAAAATAATTCCACCACTGATTCACCTTGGGATTGTTTTTTAGTTGATAGTTTGCTATAGATATCTGCCGCGGAAATAACTTGGTCAAACTCCTCAAGCAATCGAACCTAAACTTGGTTCCACGTCGTTGTTGATGGCCAATTTAACGCCAATTTTGCTAACCCTGTCGGTAACCTCTTAGCAATCCAGATGTTTCGTTTCCCACTTCATCAATTGCGCAGCTGTCTCGAATTCTTCGATCCTCACGTCTTCTTTGCGAAATTACATTAACGGCGCGGCGTCTTGGAAGCTACCGCCACTTGCCCGTTCATTCCGTTGTTCTATTTCATTTCGCAGAGATGAGGTGGTCGAGTCGTCGACTGTGTTTACAGTTTCACCTTTACCGTTTGTCATAGCCAGTGCGCCGCTACCCGTGTCGTTGCTTCGTCGTTGCATGGGGATGATATTCTCTCTGCATTGTTGCAAGTAACTCTGAGAATGTAATCCCTGATTCCACCGTCGTACTATATATTAGCTGGTGTCTTCGTAAAGAATCCTCCGAAAGGATGGATTTTTTTTTTTTAATTTTTAAATCCATTTTTATTCAAAGTTACTTATATCTATCTTATCCTAGACAAAAATGCTTAAAACTAGCTTAACTACAATATAATTATAAATTCAAATATCTTACTGGCCCTAAGCGGACACTCTAAAACAAACAGTACAACTTAAACCTATGTCCTCCGACTACTATTTAGCGACTTCTACAGTATAGTTGTAGCGGAAATTTCCATAGCATGAAATATCTGCGAATTCTTTAATTTTATCTTTACCTTTAACTTTATTTACATCAATTAGTGGGTATCACTTATAGACTAGGAATAAAGTAAAAAATATAGAACTAAAGTTAGTTCCACTCAATGTTAATTAAACAAATCTAAGCAAATATAAAATTACATGTTGTTTAAAAGTTTTTCTAGAACAGGATTCCAAAAAATCTAAATCAATACAAGCTAAATTACGAGGGTGGTCCGATAAGTACCTAGCCTCGCCGCCAGATGGCGCTGTATCGCAAGAGCAACTTACTATCGTGTAGTACATTCTAGTAGATCGGACTCGTAGTTTTGTTTTGACCGCGTGTGGAAGCGGGAGTGTCCGCGGATTTTAGAAAAATGGAAAAAGAGCAATATCGGTCGATGATTCGATTCTTGTTTTTGAAAGGGAAATCGCGCAGCGAAATCAAAGAGCGTTTGGATGCTATGTACGGCGACTCTTCTCCTTCGATGGCGACCATCAAAAACTGGTTTAACGAGTTTCAACGTGGTCGCACGTCGGTTTTTGATGAGCCGCGTCCAGGTGCCCCGAAAACGGGTACCACGGACAAAAAAGTGACAAAAATCCATGATCTCGTATTGGCAGACCGCCGATTAAAGGTGCGCGAGATAGCTGAGACAGTAGGCAATTCAAAAGATCGCGTGGGTCATATCCTGCATGAAATTTTGGGCATGAGAAAGCTGTCGGTGCGATGGGTGCCGCGTTTGCTCACTCCGGACAACAAGCGAAACCGTGAAACCACTTCAGAGCAGTGTTTGACGCTGTTTAAGCGCAATCCGAAGGAGTTTCTGCGTCGTTTCGTGACAGTCGATGAAACATGGATCCACCGGTACACCCCAGAGACCAAGGTCGAAGCTGTGAACTTCACCCGGCGAACGTGCTCCGAAGAAGGCGAAGACTGTCCCATCGGCCGGAAAGGTGATGGCCACCGCTTTCTGGGATTCACATCGACTACCTGGAGAAGGGCAAAACGGTCACAGAAAACGGCCCCGCTTGGCGAAGAAAACAGCGCTCTTCCACCATGATAACGCACCGGCTCACATCTCCGCCCTCGCCACGGCCAAATGGATCGCATTGGGCTACGAACTGCTAGCCCATCCACCGTATTCTCCAGGTTTGGCCCCGTGCGACTTCTTTTTGTTTCCAAACTTGAAAAAGTCACTCGCCGGGCAGAAATTTCAGTCGAATGAGGAGGTCATCGCCGCCACGGAGGCCTACTTTGCAGATCTCGAGAAAACGTATGTTTCAGACGGATTAAAGAAGTTGAAGCATCGCTGGGTCAAGTGTATCGAGCTAAAAGGAGACTATATTGAAAAATAAATCGTAATTTCTCCAAAATTTTTGTTTTTCTTTTGTAGGCTAAGTACTTATCGGACCACCCTCGTAGCCTCGTGGATACAACGCGATAATGGTTCGGTTTTGCCATAGTTAGTACGATAAAAAAAATGTTTTAAATACAATTCGATGGGGTGGATTAGATGAAGGGGCATACAAATTAAGTTTTTGCAAAAGGAAATAACAGTCAGTAAACAGAATAATATTTAAAAGAAGATACTTAGTTCTATAACACGAGGTTCCTATATTCCAATTTAACTTAAGAAAGAGGTGCCTCGAACATTTTCGTTGGATCCTCTCGATCCTTTCATTTGCATTCGAATAGAATGGGTTCCAAATAGTGCAACAGTAGTGAAAGGGGGATCTAACTAACGCAATGTATAGAAATTTAAGTAAAATAATGTCAGACAACTGAGTATTATTCCGTTCGATAAAAACAAACATTTGATTAGCCTTTGTTGTAATGAGATCGACATGAGGTAAAAAACTCATATTACGGTCTGGGATGACACGTAGGTCTTTTATATGCCTGACTTTGGTCAATTGAGTCTTATTCAGTTTGTACCTAAATTTAGTACAGTTTTTTGACCTGTGACAGGAAAATAGGGTACATTTTGAAACGTTAAGACTAAGCGATTTCAGTTCACACCATTGCGATAGACGTGTATCTTGTATAGTTGGCAGTCTTCAGAGCGTAAGAGTTTTCTATAAATTTTAAGATCGCAAGCATATAGTTGACATTTAACCCTAGTTTATGGATTGGGGTTTGCGTGAACCCCAGCAAATGTTTGAATGCTTATAACTTTTTTCTAAATCATATTTTCGACCTGGGATGAAAACTCAGTGAACGAAATTAATTTTTCTTTACGTTTTTCGTCCTTTTTCCATCAAGGCGATTTTAGATAATTTTCTGGAATTTTTTTCTGAAAAAAAGTCACAAACCAAACTTGGGGTTCATCCGAACCCCAAGCCTTAAAATGGGAAAAAAGTCTTCCAAACACGTATACTTTATTTGAATATGAATAAAAATGAAGATGACGTGCAATAGTAAAAGCCTCAACCACTCTGGAATCGGTGCTAGTTCTGGGAGGCATTTGACGCAAACTGCATTTCAGTGGTGAAGACAACAGTTTTTTCCACAAACATCACATGGGGTTTTGCTCTTCCTGTCCTCTGCTCTTGGACAAATGTGGCACCTGGTCTGAAAATATTGGATTTACATTATACCTATAAAAGACCTGTTTACGAAGAAGTCTCTCGTCAACTACTCGAAAAACTGGCAAATTTCTTCCCATAATGCAAAGAGAATGATTTAGAGATTGTATTTTGCACCGAAGAGTGTGAACAGCCATCTAATTCTAATTCCATAAGCTCCTCTGCCAGCTGAATTAGTTTGTCGTTTCTAAATAATTTTTTGTTCCTTGTTGGCGGATTGAAATGGCGAAAAATAATGATTGTGGCTAAGGCTGCAACATCTAATAAATTGTAAAATACAACCATAGGCCAGCGGACCCCACAAGCGGACCAGTAGGAATGCAGTTAAGTGGGAAGGTTATGGTCCTACACTTCTGACCATAACGACGCCGGGATAAAAAGGAAAAGAAGAAGGCCAGCGATTAGTTTGGCGTGAACAGGAATAAATTGACACCATTTGGTCGAATACATCGACTCCACCTTTTGTCCGGTTGTAATCCAGTATCATGTCCGGCTTGTTATGACAACCTGAAATTGCCTTTTCAAGATTGTGCTGTGTTGATAGTAAAACAACTTGTTTATTTGGTTTTGGAACATAAGATACTAATGCCATTCTCTGCGAAAATCCAAAAATCGATGAATGAAGTAGACGGTATCGTTTTTTATTATTTATTTTGATGGGTTCGTTATTTTTATCTAGAAGCTCTTTGACAACAAATGATTTTGGTACATCTCTTCTATTTTTGCGGATTGTGCCAAGAATTGTTATTTTTTTATCCAGCAATTTCAACGCTAAATTCACGGAAGTGAAAAAATTATCGACTGTTAGGTTACGTCCAATGTGGAAATATCTTGGCATCAAAGACATCACCATCTCGTATTCACGGCCAAGCCCGACACTTTCATCACAACTGCCAGTGTATACTGAAAATTTCAGTGGATATCCCCCCGTTGCACTCTCATTGAGTCACCAGAACTTCAGTCCATATTTTGCAAACTTGCTGGGCATATATTGCCGAAACTTACGGCGACCACGGAAGCTTTTCAATTGCTCATCGATGGTAAGATTTTCAGAGGGAATGTAATTTGTTGACAAAGTCTGATTCAATTCGTTCAAAAGTATTTCAACAGGAGAATGTTTGTTCTGTACAATTTTTATTGTTGAAAATGCGATTGAAAATAGCGAGAAGAGACGATTTTTTCAAATTTGCCACAGGGCCAATAGTTCCACCAGGTCTAAAAACATTACTACCTTGGATACGAGACAAAACTGCTGCCTTCGGCTCTTTCATCTATTTTCGACCACTGGGGGCAAGAAAAAGCTCTTCATCCGGCGCTGAAGCCGACGTTGACGGTTCTTGGTTATGCTCAATCGATTCACCACTTCCAACTTCATCCGGTTGAGGCAAATTTTCGATCGGTCCTAATGCCTCTGCCACAGCTTCATCAATGTCTTCATAGTCCGCTAAGAAATAAAATTATATTATAATAATTACAAACCGTATAACGAAAAATAAAACTGACTTTCGTCAAGTGCGTCATTTTGCACATAATCTGGATCATTCTGTGTGTCATCGCGCCAACATCAAATGGGTCAGTTTCGCCCTCTTCATCAGATTCCATGTCTAACATTGCTCTTAATGCAATTGCTCTTTCATCTTCATCACCTCTATTATATCTCCTCAATAATATATCTAAATTAGACACTGAAATACAAAAACAATATTTTTACAAATATTTGTAATAAAACTGGAAATTATAATTTTACAACTCACCTTTTTGGTAACTTTAAATTTTTCTTTTCACTATTTTCAACAATTCTTATTATATTTTATCAAAACCAAACATGTGTTCACATAATATGATACCGCAACGGTCAACTTAACACTGGAGTGCACGCACCCTATTTTTTACACTGATGCACGCGACTGATGTTCTGGTAGAACGTATTAGATTTAAACAAAAGAAAAGAATGTCTTTATTTCACTATTTTTATTTTGTTTTAAAAAAGAAACCGAACACGAGCAGGTTGCATTCTTAAAATTACCAAGAGATTGATCCCCGGTCGTCTTCAACTACTCCTTAAATAGGCTAGAGAAATGCAAGGATATTGGGTTACAAATGTTTTATTATCGAAAATTCCCAATATGCTTATTTAGTTTTATGACAGGAAACGACCGAAGGGTCTTTGGATAATTAGTGAACCTACTTCCTCGTTTTCGGAAATATTCCAATGGTCCAACGGTCCAACATTTGTTACCAGGGATTCGAGAAAACCAAATACAATCTAGTCAGACGTATGATAATAAACTTAGACCGGATGTAACTCGCGTGGCTTACTATGCTAGACCATTTAAAAATGTTAAATATTTTTTTTATAAACATATGAAACATTTAATAACTTTAATTCATAAATATTATGTAAAAACTCCAAATGCATAAAAACTGGGGTTCGCGCGAGCCCCAAGGTTGGTTATTGCATTGTTTTGCATGCCGTAAACTATGGTTAAAGACAGATGGTATGCCATTAATGAACAAAAGAAGCAGCAATGGTCCCAGATGAGTACCTTGTGTGACACCTGATGTTACGGTGATGCTTTTCGTAAAACAATTGTCGATCTTGGAATTAGAATTGGAATAAAGAATTTGATGACAAATGCTTTTACGTATATAACATGGGTTTGAATATTATTTTCTAGATTGTTAACTAAGCAGTTCACAATAGTCGAGAGATTAGTGGAGGTTGATCTTCCTGAGAAGAAACCGTTCTGAAAAGGTGATATATGTACGGGCATTGACGAGAAATTGCAGCTTGCCATAGACAAATTTTTGGAATAATTGACTGACAGATAGTTAGTTAAATAAGTCGATAGTTTATAATATCTTGTTTGTTACCAGATTTAAAGATTGGCGATAAGAACGAAATTTTTCATTCCCTTCGGAAATTTCCACTGCGAAGAAATAAGTTAAAAATAGTATTTAGTTGCAGTGCCAATACTGCAGCAGAATTTTTTAGAAGGAGTGGTGAAAATCCATCGGGACCAGTTGAATGCCCAGCGTTGATCTCAGTAGGAGCATTAAAAATATCTAGCGTGTGAACACGAATAGAATCAAGGTGAAATAGTTCTGAAGTTTGCGGTGTAACGTTGGAGGTGATATTTTGTGATAAAAATAAACGGCATATATCATACTGATAGCAGATAGATTAATAGAAGTTTTGCCCTAGTATATCATAGAGGTAGAAATTGTCTTAAACTTACTTCTCATATTGACATATTTCCAGAAATGTTTACTATTCTTTCTTATACTGGTTTGTATGGACTGAATATAGCGAAAATTAAGTAAGCGGTTATATTTATCGAAATATCTTTGTACATTTATATATGTTGAATGAAGTAGAGAGTTATTCGGAATAATCTTTGAAAGCTTTGTTCTTTCCATTTTTAAGGTTGGTAAGCCTTTTATTGATCCAAATCGGATTGCTGTTATTTAACCCTTGAACCCTACCCATCCTGGGAGAAACACTATTACTACCCTGGGGTCTTGGAGACCCAACAAATTTGTACCCGATTTAGACTTAAAAACCAATTCAATAAAAAATATTATTTATATTTATAAGATCATACATAAGTTACAAGGTGAAAAAAATTAAAATTTTGAATCCAAGCACATTTGGCACACAGAGCGGCTATGTTCGCCACAAAGAGGATTTCGGCAACACCCACACCTTATTTTCGTCTTCCTGTCTCTTCCGCGTGGACAGATGACGCATCTTTTTTTTCAGCAACAGGAGTAGTTAATTCAACTAATGATCTTTTCTTTTTTTAAATATCTCCAATCAGGACCTGGAGATTTGACGGCAAAGTTGGCCAAGTGAATCTCTCCTCCATTTGGGGTTTGATGAAGGCCAGTGCCAAATTTTTGAGGAAGTTTGGTCTCGCTTGTGTTTGATTCGACGCCATTTTTAACAGAACATAAGAATTAACACCCACAATATTTAAAAGGCCAAAAAATATAGCCCATGGCCATCGTTTGGTTCGTGTTGAAACACTGTACTGGTGACAAAGTTGGTCCATCAAATCAACACCGTACTTCGTTTTGTTGTAAAGATCCACCATCTCAGGTAATTGGCATTTGGCATCAGGATCAGCTATTGTATGCATTGTTGACAGCAAAGGGACGATTTTTTTTTTGTTTGGATTTTGGTGGACAGTAGGACAGTAAAACAAGTTCTTTAGAAAAAGCAAATTTTGCTGTGTTACGTTCGCGATCTTTGACTTCGAGAAATGAAGGTGGAATTTCTATTTTATTTCGACGCAAAGTGCCCAAAATTGTAACTTTTTTTTGCAATAATTCTTTTGCCACCAGTATAGATGTAAACCAATTATCAAGTCAAATTTCTATTTGTTGCGTGGATTTTCTCTGTCAATTTCATGGTGTAATAGTGTGCAGATGAAACAGTTTTGGGTGCCGAATCTTTACCCAAATATACAGAAGCATCTAGCATGTATGCCGTTTTGGAGTCACATAACATCAAAATTTTTATCCCATATTTGTCCGGTTTACTGTGAATGTACATTTTGAAAATGCATCTGCCTCAAGCCCAACAACATCCAAAGTACAGCAATCCGAAGGACAATAAACTTCACTTGAAACACTGACAATATGTGTGAAAATCTCTCTTATTGGGGCTAGTCTATCATTTTCTTGACGTTTCAACCTTGTGGAGCGGTCATCTTAACGCGAACATTTTGTTAGAAACTCATAACGAGCTTGTGTCATGGTGGCCCGAAAATAGCCCACACCAGAACCCTTGTCAAACATTTCTTTAGTTGTCACATGATTCATGTTGAGAACGCCAGCCAAATAGTACAAACCAAACAAAGCCTTAATCTCTTTAACCCTTTCCTAACGGCTACTAGAAATAATGGGAAAATATAACTTTTTGCAATGAAATCTTTTAAAATGATATAAAAAGAAAAACATATATTTTTTTTAGATTTTTATTAGAGTTCTAAGAACGATTTCCAAAACCTAGACTTTTTAGTACCGTCAGGAACTTTGTGTAACAAAAAGTGTGTATTTTACAAACTAAGGAACTTTTGGGACTTATTATTAATACGTATCTACTAACTAATCGACCCGATGGTATTCTGAAAAACAGTTCTTTTTATCATTTAAACACAAAAAAACATTACAATGGGAGCATTTTGTATGAGGCTTTGACTGTATGTTTTTCATGCTGCAGACTTCACATCTTCCCCTGCTTTTGTCGAAACGAGGCCAATGAACCCCTCTATTTCTCATCCTTACGTCTTTGAGGGTAGAGAACCCTAATTTACGTCGCTTTGACACACTTTGGCTTGAAACATTGGCTTCTGACGATTTTCTTTTGTTAAAAATTGGTAGGTCTTTCTTCGACATAAGGCCTTGTGCCACAGACCTTCTAAACTCTTTTAGTGGCATTTTCTCCATTATTTGTCCATGCACAATATAGGCATTTACAAATGCTATATCAAGCATGCCCCAGAATAATCTGTGCCACCATTTTGAAGACTTTCTATCAACACAGTACAAGGCTCTCAAACGATCTGCGGTATCCACCCCTCCCATGAATTGGTTATAATCTTTCACAACCGTGGAACAAGAAACTGAAGATCTCTTGCCATCTTTTTCTTTTCGCAAAACAGTGGTTTCCTCATTTACATGGAAATTTGAGACAAAATGCACAACCTTGTTGTCTTTCCATTTCCAAAACCCAATGTCTAGATTCGAAAACCTATAATCATAATCTCCTCTGTTCAATTTATTATCAGCTTTCATGTTGTTAGGCAGGCCCCTTCGGTTACTTCTGATTATTTCACAGCCCAAGGTCCCTTCAGTAATCAATTTTTCCAATAATGGAACAGATGAGAAAAAATTGTCAAAATATATGAGTTTGTTTTTACGCCATTCATTTTCCGTCAGTTCCAATACAACTCTTTCTCCAAGTGAATAATCTGCAAACTTCGCCGTCATTTGTTCATCTTTGCCTTGATAAACCATAAACTTTTTTATAAAACCTCTTTGATCTGCCAGGCACCATAGTTTGTAACCCCTCTTTATAGGTTTCATCGGAAGATATAGTTTCAGAGCCGATCTGCCCTTGAATTTTACCATCGACTCATCAACACTCAATTCTCTGGTTCCATGATAACATTCTTGAAATGTTCGGTTCAGCTCTTCCACCATTGGCCTTAGCTTGAATAACTTATCTTTACAGTTCCGGGGCATCATAGAATTATCATTACAATGTAAAGATTATAGTATTGCCGCAAATTTGTCCCTGGTCATCGTTTTGCATATAATAGCGTTGTTTAAATCAGGTACAGAAGAGAAACAGCTGGTCTCGAATTGTAGCCCATATAAAAGTTTATGCCTATGAAGGCAATCAACACTTCTTTCTTCAAATTTTGCGTTTTATTTTTGATGGTAGCGTAAAGGTTGTTTTGATATACGATGTTCTCTAATATGGAAACAATTAGAACCAAAAAAGTATCTGTTGGCGTATCGCAATCCGAAAAAAATGCTTCAACTGTTCCAGTGCCACCAGAATATTCCTTATCGCATATTTTCCACTTGCGGTCTACTTCAAGTCTTTTCTGTGATGCTGATCTGTTAGCTACCAAAGTGTCTGGTATTGAAGCAGCAGCATTCACATCATAGCTTGATGTAGAAGTAATGGCTGTGGCTGTTACCTGCTGAGGGTTAAATGATTGCTGCCTTTCTTCTTCCAAGGTCGACAGCTGGTTGAGCTCTCTTTCGACTGCTTCTTTGAGAGTATCATCGAAGTACCTCAAGGGCTGTGGTTGAAGGTCCTCTTGATTCTCTTCATCAGAAATTTTAACATCAGATCCTGCGTCACATTCTGGAAGGTCTGTCATTGGCTTGCCAAACGGTACTTTTAGGGATCGACATTGATAACTGTCCCTTACGCGGTCGGGTACTTGAAATATTTCGTGGAAAATTAGGCGGTACGAATTAGTACCGTCAGATAGGAAAGGGTTAACATCCGTGTCCTTTGCAAAAGAAGGACGTATACTATTTGTACTTGAGTAATTATCAAATTCGTCGATGTCTACGCCCTCAAAAGCCCTGTCGTTTTTATATTTTTGGCTCTGTCTACCAATTTCAAAAAAAGACCCCATGCTTCTTTTTCTGTTGTCAAACTACGGGCATCACCTATAGGCCCAGAAGGGTGTAGTAAAATGTTTCTTTGCAATGTTTTACCCCTTTTTGTATGCTTACCACTCCATTTGAATCCATCTTTTCCTCTCAGTTTGGTAGGAACCAAAACACGTAGAAAATTACTTGAGGCGAAATTAGCCAGAGGCACATCGTCATCCGGGGAAAAATCATCATCACTTGAGTCTTGTCGGAAGACTTCGATGACGCTATCATCTTCGAGGTCACTCAAGTTTTCAGATATGATATGGCCTACCTCTTCATCAATATCGTCTTCTTCGTGTAACCATGCGGTAATTTTTTCATTTATTTCAATTTTTTCTTGTGTTTTCAAACTAAAATCGAGAAACATCAACACATATAACACTAATAACACTTATACTACTAACTTGAGTAATAAAAACACTGTTAACACTAACTAAAAATAAGTAAAAAGCTAACTTACCAATAAAATCAATGCAGAAATATAAATTCAGATTCTTTAAAAACTTGCACTATCATTACCCTGGGGTCTATGGAACCCCGAAGCTTAAATTTCCGCGACTGCACAACTCGAAAGTAAATAAACGAGTGACAAATAGGCGCCTACTAAGATACTATGAAAATACTTTGAGTGGCGCTGACATGGGTTACTTTGTTTTAAAAATATTCTAATAAATATATATTTTCAATTGGGCTGGACCCCAGGGTAGGGTTTAAGGGTTAATATGAGTTTTCTTAGCTATAAATTGGACCAATGCAAATTTTAATTCAAGTCAATTTTTTTATTTAGTCAATAATTATTTATAAAATTGAATTTAGCTTTTTTATAATTAAATTTATACGAAGTCTCTAAACTTAGCTCGTAAGACTTACAATATTGGTAAAAATTTAACCGCGCCTCTAAACCACAGTGATGAATTGAATTTCGTAACTCAGATTTTTCAAGGTTTATATTAGATTCGCTGTCCACAAAAACGAGATCGAGCGTACGGTTAAGATCATTTAAAATATTATTGCACTGTTTAAGACCATGCTGACTAAAGAAATCTGTTACCAAGGCTTCGGTATCCATTTTGACGTTGGTTGGAACGAGGCACTGTTCATCAAAATCAAAAAAACCAATTAATTTTACCTAAGTTGAAATCTCCAGTAAATTAATAATATATGTTGAAAATTAGATAGAGTTTTAACTTATAACGTTATTGAGATGCAAGTTATACAAATCTATGTAACTTTTAGGTGAAATATAACTACATATAATAAATAATTCGTTATTAATGAAAACAGTAAGTCAAATAATTGTATTTGATCAACATCAAAAACAGAGGGAGAGGGTAGCGTATCTAATATAAGATCAACTCGCTTACAGCTTAGATTAGAACGGACTGCAATTAAAACACCAGCACCTCTCTCTGATCCAGATCTAATATTACATCTGTCCCTTCTAAATATTCAATAGTTGTCTCAGTTCTCAAATTTGGTTGACAATATTTGATTATTAAGCCAGGTTTCAGTGAAAATAACAATGTCATATATACTATTTAAGACAGCAACACGTAAAAATTCCTATTTGGCTCTAATACCACCTACATTTTGATAGTATATAGACAGACTCATTGAGACTAGATTATCGCAGGAATTGTAAATCTATTATTATACTATTATTCTATTGTTATACTATTGTTATTCGACGGTACCACTATTTCGTTCAATTTTGTCATGTTTTCTTTGGCTGTTTTTACGTTCAAGTAATTGTATGAATGAAACCCACGAAATTATGCAATTCCTTTTAATTTTTGAACACACCTTGAAAATAATTCGAGTGTTTTAGCACAGGTCATTACTTAACCATGGCTAAGTGGCCTTCTTCATATCCTCCTCAGTCACCTGAAAAGCACATTACAAACCCAAAACATTTTCATTCTCATCTCGTTTGAATGTAATCAATCACTGTTCAGAAGCGCTCCCCGATAATCTTTTTCGACGTTTTCCATTGATTTCAGTTACTTTCTAGACACAACCACCTCTCTAGCTTATCATGACTTGCCAAAAGGGTTAAATGGCGTCCTCGAAAAAAAACAAAGTTATTGTCGGCAAGGTTTTTCTGGTAGTTGCAAACGAACGCCATTTCATCAATCTTATTCAAAAGGTGTACAAAGTGTTTTATTGGCCTGTAAAGGCAGAGACGGGACTTCTTTGATTTGGAAATAATCAATGGGTTTTGATGGGAGACGGTGTAAAAATAAAAAAATACAATATTTGATTTATGTTTGCAGGTTTTCGTACCTATTATTCAAATTAGAATCAAAGGCAGCGATTCAAAACACTACTTGCTGCCCGCTATGGCTCTAATCTAATTCGTATTTCAAAAGCTACTTGTGAATTTTAATTGATCTATAACCGAATTGAAGTCGTAATCTCATGTCCATTTAATTATTTCCACTAAAACATATTGAAAATTAGTAATTAATTGCAAGCAAGACCACAAAGTTGCGAACTAATTAAAATTTTTAGACCATTCGTGTCACATGATAGAATTGATAATGCACAATCCGAACCGGCATCATGTATATTAATGACGCTCACGGCCAAGTTACGAACTACTTTACCGAACAACTGACAACCTATGTAAATGCCAGCTCCCCCTGATAGTGACCTTCTCGTAAAATTTCCAAAATCCCTGACAAAAGGAAAGTTTCCTATACCTACATATGTATATAATCGGCTGATTTGAAATGTACGATGCAAACTTTATGTCTAACCGGAAATTGGAGCATCCATCGTGAATCCAACGGATGTCGGTGCGTATCCATCGAAAGTTACGACGCCACTTGAATTTCCAAAGGGGCATTCCGAAAAACGAGAGAATCGAAAATCTAAAAACACGAAATTAGAACAGCATGAAGTAGTAGGGGCTAAAGCGTGAATGTGGATCGAAAGCGTTAATGGAAACGCAATCATTACCCCCTTTATCCCGGTGCCAACCCCTACTAAGATCCTTTTTTTTTATTTTCCATTCCGTTGTTGTTGGTTTGTTCATTTCTTGCAACCCGTTTAATTTGCAAAGGAAAACTTTATCCCCCTTGTCGACCGGAATTCGATTCAGTTTTGCAATCAGCACGGGGAAGCTAGATGCCTCGGAGGACCTTGGTACATAACCATCTGATTGTGAGTACACAGTCCTAGATGTTTATTCAATTTTTCCATTCCATTCGCTTTTTTCTTTTTGTTATTTTTTGTTTCTGAATTTAGTGCGTCCGTTGATCGAAAGAGGAAGAAGGACGTTAGGGGATTAAGAGCGCGTCCTTGAATCCCGGATTTCTCGGTCGTCTTTGGCCATAATTATTGGGAAAAGTTTCGTCATAAAATTTCTAATTGATTGCTGTTTAATTGCTTTCTGTTTATTCATGAGGATGACGGCCTAGCTTGGGTTAGTTGTAGCGGGAAATGGCGATCAGGACCGCGCGACAGTGTTTTATGGTAGTCGATTCTAGGCTCAAGTGGAACGGCCCGGAAGGGTGGGGGGAAATGGGTTGGAATTGACGATAGCTTGAGGACTTGCTGATTGCGTTGAATTTTGAAAAGTTGGTAGTTGTGACAACTGTACAAAATGGAAATCAGATTGAGTTCACTGACAGGCTGGTCTGTTTACTTGTGCGAATGGAGAAGGAGAGGCAACTGCAAATGATTGCTAAATACCAGGGAAGGGTTGAGTAAAATTTTTTTTTTTAGAACTTGGGGGAAAGTGTTTATTTTAGAATGGAAGCTGAAGATTGAAGTAGTGAGCATTCAACGATATGCTGCCAACCCTGACCCTTTGCACAAATATTAGATGATTTAAATTAGGTCGTCGGTTTTCTGTTATTCAAAAACTCAAACATCTTGTTTGTTGTGTCGTGGAAAACCTATATTCGATCAAGCAGTCAGTGAATAGGTTTCAGAGATAGGACAACTCGTAGAGTGTAGGTTCGGTAGCCACTCTCAACTTATGTGACAACTTCTTGCACACGAAAGTGTGAAGGAAGCTGACAATTATTCGGACACGTTATATAAGGATCGGTTAATAAGACTGCTGGATATTTTTTTTTTTATAATTCGTGATGTCTTAAAACATATGGTTCCTTGAGTGCTGTCTTATGAATACTATATGCCAAAGCAACAGCCCGAATTTATTAGAAAAAAATTATTTAATTGCGGCGAAATTATTGTTTTTCCCATAAAAACAAGGGTGCCGCAAGGTTCTATCCTTGGTCCCATTCGGTTCCTCCTTTATGATAATGAGTGCACACTTGAATGCAGACGACATGCAGCTACAAATATTTCCCACTCTGTTCGTCGGATCAGTAAATTGCCAAAATTAATGAAATCTTGATGGATCTTCAGAATATACCTAACTTGGCCCAGACTAACAAAGTCCAAGTCGCTTGTTATGCATATGCCGATTTCGGCCGATCCATCATATAGGGTCCGCCAAATAACTTTTTTTTTTTTTGAAAATGCTATAAAAAAAACTACTGAATATTTTCTCAAATTTCTTTTTTTATTTGAAAGTACAATCCTTCCGGTTAATAATGGAAAATAATTTCATTCAAATGGCTGCCTCGGCTGGCCATGCAGTAGCCTACACGATCGGTCCAATTTTTAAGCACATTATCGATTGTGTGCAGCTGTATTTCACCAATGGCTTCACGAATATTGTCCTTTAAAGCGTCAATTGTCTCTGGCTTGTCGGCGTAACACTTATCTTTGACGGCACCCCACAAATAATAGTCCAACGGTGTCAAATCGCAGCTCCGAGGTGGCCAAACGACATCAGCTCTGCGGCTGATAATGCGATCTTCAAAAACAGGGCGCAAAACATCGAGTGTAGCTTCGGCTGTGTGGCACGTAGCGCCTTCCTGTTGAAACCAAATGTTGCCAATATCCTCCTCTTCAATTTTTGTGAACAAAAATTCATTCAACATGGCCCAATAACGATCGCCATTGACTGTAACGGCCACTCCTTGCTCATTTTCCAAGAAAAATGGCCCAATTATGCCTCTGGACCAAAATCCGCACCAAACAGTGGCTCGTTTTGGGTGCACCGGCTTTTCAATGTATGCGTGCGGGTTTTCTGTGCCCCAAATGCGACAATTTTGCTTGTTTACATACCCGCCAAGATCAAAATGAGCTTCATCTGAAAAGATGATTTTTTTGGCAAAATCGGCATCTTCTGTAAGTTGATCGCAGGCCCACTTAGCGAAGCGTTGTTCAAGCGTATACACAACCATATTCGTTCAGCGGAAGGATAAAACTAATTATCTGTCAAATCAGACATGAGCTAAGTGTTACCATTCACGAAATAAGCACTACTTGAAAAAAAAAAACGTTAGATGGCGGACCCTTACTTAAAGAGAGCAGTATTTTTTTATGATCAGAAAATTAAAAAGAATTAGCATACACAATTTGGTGCTAACCGCATTTTGACGGTGGTCATCTCAGGTCAATACCAGGACAGTATAGGAAAGGTATATGGTATCCTAGTAAAGAAATATTTTAAACAAGAAATTTCGAATTTTTAAACGACTTTGGAGTTTTGTTTGGTATGTGTGCTAATTCAAGCAATTAAATTGTGCAAAATGTAAGAGACAAAGTATTTTAAAGTGACCGAAAGTCGATAGCCTAAGTCCGAGGTCCCTGCTATAATTATGAAAGTACATTGTTCTAAGGAAGATAAAGAGGAGAGCTAAAGGAGGCCAAAAATTGATGAACAATTTGACAACTTCTCCTCCTTCGAAGTGAAAACCGTTCTCGGAATTTCAAATTCAAACGGAAATTGAAGGCAAGTGTACTCTACCGGGGATTTTGCCAGTACTCTGCCGAGGAGAGAAGCCTCGAAATAAACATTCGATTGCATTGGTATTATCGGGATCTGAGATTCGAACTCGCACATCGGGCGCCAGACGCCGACACATTACCCACTGCTCCGCGGTGCTCTCCCAACTGAGCTATTGCGAACCTCGTTGGCGGGACTATCATTGCGGGGTACTGTTGACGATAACAACTGCTTCTGTTATTTTTTTACCTTGTTCAGACGTATTTGAAGTCGTGCAATCGTTGATACTCGTACAGCTTTGTCATTGTATTCAGCTGCAGAGTCCGCTTCTTTATCGTAGTCTTCTGATTTGATGGAAGTTCCTGAAATTTGTGTGGATGTGCTGCCAGCGCCAGATAAAAATCTTGAAACGTTTTATGAGCTAATGTTGGCGGATGTATGTCTCAGTAATTTGCATGTGGAAAACCGAATCGGCATATTCTTTTTGGCAGACAATTATTGGTTATTTCACATACTAGTAATTCAGACGTTGGGGTAAATCTTTCGTGTGCGACTTCTTTGCCTACATGTGCTTGCGACAACCTTCAACAATTTTGGCAGCTCGAGACTCTTGAAATAAGGAGTTTGGAGATCGATACTAGACATCACTGCCTTGGGAGGATGTTGGTAGAGCGCTTCATGATAATCGAATGGTGACTAGAGGGTATCAGGAATGATTAAGGATTATGAATCTTATATGCTGGAGATGATAAACGATGGTTTGGCTGAACAAGTTGTAGAAAACGAGCAAAAAGATCACGTGTACTACATGCCTCACAGACTGGTGATAGAGATGATAAGGACACCACCAAATTACGCATTGTTTTTGATGCTTGGAAACATGGAACTAATAAACTTTCCCTTAATCATCATCTAGAGGGGAGCGACAATCTTTTGCCAGACATTTTGATCAAGCAACACTTTCGTTGTGGAAAAGTAGGGCTGACAGCTGATATCGATGAAGGCCTCTCTCCAAATACTTCTGAATGTGGCTGATCGTGAAAGCCACCGATTTTTTTTTTTGGTTCAAGAAATTGTTCAACCCGAAGGGAACGCGTACAGACTTTTCAGTGCAATCATATTGCATGACAAGTGTAACGTGTGGCGTAACCAGTAGCCCAAATATATTAGGAGAAATCATTTCAAAACTCTTGGATGATGAAAAGGAACATTATCCCAAGATAGTCGAGATTCTGCGCAAATGTTTTTACGTTGACGATTTCGTCACAAGTGTGAATGACGAGAAGATAGCAATGGATATACGACATGAAGCAGTTCAAATTCCACGCATCTTCATAGATGGAACTCCTATAGTATATTCGTTCGAAGGGATAATCCATCAGAAACACCACCAGAAACCCAAAATGTCTTAGGTATTCGTTGGTTTGTTGATGCCGATGAGTTAGCTATCGATTTAAACGGAGTGCAAGTTTTTCCAAAGTCGAATGGCTCGAACGGAACAAAGCGATGTACTGAAGGTAAAGTCTAAAATATAAGGTGCACAACTTTGCTTTCACCGTTTGCCGATATGTGGCGATAACGGAAAGTAGCGGTCGAAAAATACAGATCGCAGACGTCAGGCAGTTGGCTTGGACCTCGATCAACAGAACGCAATTCAAACATTAGTCGATTTGTGTCTACATCATAAAGTTGTTCTCGATTGAAAATGTCAGTCAACGAGCCAAATTCTTGTCATTTGCGGGAGGTGTTACTGTTTTGTTTCAATATGAAGAATAGTAGCTCTCAGATAAGTATGGTGAGGACGCTATTAGTGAAAGAACGTGTCGTGAGTGGTTTCAAGGCTTCAAGAACGGTGATTTTAGCGTCGAAGACCGGCATAGTGGTGGAAGAGAGAAAGTTTTCGAAGATGCAGAATTGGAGACATTCCTGAGTGAAGACTCGCGTCAAACTCATGAAGAATAATTGGCACAATCAGTGGGAGTGACACAGCAAGCCATTTCAAAACGTCTCAAGGCCATGGACATGATTCAGAGAGAAGGAACTTGGATCCCGTATGAGTTGAAACCAAGAGACGTTGAACGGCGTTTGTGTGTTTGTGAACAGTTGCTTCAGAGGCAAAAACGAAAAGGATTTCTGCATCGCATTGTAACCCTAAACGCAAAAAATCATGCGGATATCCCGGCCATGCTTCCACGTCGACGGCCAAACCGAATATCCACGGCTCCAAGATAATGCTCTGCATTTGTTGGGACCAGCTCGACGTCATGTACTATGAGGTGTTAAAACCAAGTGAAACAATCACAGGTGCTCGTTATCGAACGCAATTAATGCGTTTAAGCAGAGCATTAAAAGACAAACGGCCGCAATACAGCGAGAGGCACGATAAAGTGATTATGCGGCACGACAACGCTCGATCCCATGTTGCAAAAGAGGTCAAAACGTACTTGGAAACGTTAAAATGGGAAGTTTTACCCCACCTGACGTATTCTCCAGACATTGCTCCCTCTGACTATCACCTGTTTCGATCAATGGCGCATGGCCTGGCTGACCAACACTTCCGCTCTAATGAAGAAGTCACAAATTGGATCGATTCGTGGATCGCTTCAAAAGTTGAACAATATTTTCGACGCGGGATTCGTACACTGACCGAAAGATGGGAGAAAGTAGTGGCCAGCGATGGAAAATACTGTGAATGATACATGTGTAACCAATTTTTTTCATTAAAGCCTCAAATGTTGGGGAAAAAACGGCGGAAGCAAAGTTGTACACCTAGTATATGATCCCTTTGGTTTATTAGATATATGAGTAGTTCACTTGAATCGATTTGGCGCCAAAATTATACTGGGATGTGTAGGTGCCATCAGAACTCAATAAAATCGGGATCGACTGTTGTGCAGATGTCAGTGAACTTGCACAGCTTACGCTACCACGCCTTTTGCCTTTAGAGCAGTTGCTTACTTGGGAACCACCGATGATGAGGGAAACATCACTACCTGTTTTCTCTGCGTCAAAGACCGAGTAGCGTTTTGCGAACAACGATCTTGACGAGTTGACTGTGCCTAAACTAGAGCTTACTGCTGCTCTAGTCGCTGCAAGGTTGCTTGGGTATCTTTGTACGAATTTGCAGATTAAATTTGATGAAGAGCTTTTATGGACCGACTCCAGAATCGCCTTGTTTTGGATATTAGGGAAAGAGAAGCTATGGAAACCAAATGTTGAGAATTGAGTGCGAAAAATTCGTACGCTTACTAAATTTTTTTGTTGGCGGCACTGCCCTGGCTCTCATAACCCCGCCGATCTGGTGACTAGAAGAATTAACGCGTTGACCCTAACTCACTCTACCCAATGGCTGTCCGAACCAGATTGGCTGCATCATGAACCAACTCTTCGGCCAATTGTAAACGACGACAACTCCACAAATCTCTCAGCGCTTTCCCATTTTGTTGCGGCTGACGGGGAAAAGGAGGAATCTACAAGTTTCAATAATTCATTTAATAACTGTGGAAAATTTAATGCCTGCCGACGTCTCTTGCGAATTATGGCTTACTGTTTTCGAGCAATCGAAGTCGAAGAAAAAACGAAACTCGAATACACTTGCATCCAAGTCGTATAATGCCCAATTTCTGTGGGTCAACGAGATCGACCGAGTTGAAAAATATTGAACTGGCGAAGCAAAACGGCTGCATTTCAATTCTGAAATTGTAGCACTCCATCAGAAGAAGGGTAGATCTGTAAATTCAAAATTACTAATGCTTAGTCGCATTCTAGATTCAAACAGTGGCTTTCTTCGGTTAGGCGAGCGATTGCATTTGTTATATCCAGCAATTCAAGCTCATCCAGTAATTTTGCCAAAATCGTCCTATATAACGAAGTTGGTAATTTCCGATGTAGACGAAAAACTATTCCACGCTGGTGTATCTTTAGTCTTGATGCACTTACGATCAACTTACTGGATCATCAAGGGCCGACAACTGGTTCGGTCTGTGATCAAAGAATGTACAGTCTGTAAAATTCTTCGAGCTACCCCGGCTACTCAACCATTTCCGCCATTACCTACAGATCGCATCTGGGTAAAAGAATAAGGCGTACATATTACTGTTTACTTGTACATCGATTAGAGCTGTACATGTCGAACTTACAACAGATCTAACTACGGAAAGTTTTATATTGGCTATACGACGTTTTATGGCTCATATTTATGGTCATTATCATACATTATCAAAATAAATTTCAGTCGGAATGTTGTTTTCCATCTGGTCTTCCACCTGTGCAAATGCTCTTGGCTTATCAACTTGGACTTAATTTTAGGTGGTCACCTTTTAGTGGAACTTATGATCTTTAAACTTAACTTTGACATCTGTATCTATTTCTTCGTGTTAAGGGAAGAAAATAAAACTGAAATCATTTGCTTACATTGTCTTAGGAAAATGGACTAATGATTTCATCCAACCCATAATGAAGACCAAACAGTTCTAAATTGAATTAAAAAAGTCTTGTGTGATATATGTATAACACAAACCTTTATTGCGGCCAAATTTCCACGGCTTTTTTCATAGGACACGATCTTAGAAATCCGATTTTGAATCACTCTGTTCCGTAAGACAAGCTGGATCTCACCAATCGTTTGAATAATGTTGTACTCCGATTAATCAATTGTTGTCGGTTTTTCGTCACAAGCGACATAAAGTAACCCCAGAGAAGAAGTCGAAAAAGTTCAAGGGTATTGAATTGCACGATATTGGCAATCATTCCACCTCGCCCCTAATGAGTGTAACGTTCTGTGAACTTTTCTTGCAATAACTCCAATGTTGCTCCCAAGATATGTTCATTCAGGTCAATGTCTTGCAAATGCAACCAACAAGAGATCAGTTATCATAGCTCGATATCGTGCGCCACTGTCAGCTCTCCTTTCGGATGATGTAGGGCCCAATGTCACTGCCTAACAAGAATCTATACCAAACAGTAAGTTTCTCCGGATATATTGAAGGTTCTTAAAAGCGACTGTAAATTACTCTCCGTTCAACAAAAAATGTGCTTCAGCACTGATTTTTTCGTCCAAATTTGGATCCACCTCCAACTAGCCTAATCAGTTAAGGTATGACTAACTTCAGTTCTTCGGTTATGTCAAGCGAATATTATGTGGTCCAGGTTCTCATAAAGGCGGACTCCTTGTGCACGACGTGATACATTTTTAAAAATTTCTTTGACCTCAATGAACTGAAATTCATTTAACGAATCGACGGAATTTTATATGGTCTTAAGCAGAGGTTCCCCAACATTTTTTTCTCATAGACCGCTTTCAAAATTAACCTGATTTCGGTGGACCCCATGTAGCTACATTTTTACCATATTCCCAAAACTCGTAAAAAAATGTGAAGATTAGATCTAACGATGGAAATTTGCATCGCGGCTGAGTTCCAACCCTAAATTCGGAGTGGTAAAAATAAGAAGAAAACTAGTATATTTTCTTATGTTCTACTCGTATTTATTAAAATAATACGATTGCAGACTTCATAGAGCTAGAATTAAACACTAATAACGCATCGTAACTTCAGCAATACAAATCAAACATTGAAAAAAAAAAAATCATAATTTTAATGGGTGCGATGTACTTGATGAATTGACAGCAAATTATCAATATTTTGCCTCAGATTTGTAAGGAATATCCGCAAATCGCCCCGTTCTGTGATGTTCATTCTGTTCCTTTTGTTTGTTAATAAGTTTGTAACGACACTAAAACTATTTCCGACAAGGTATGACAAAGGAAACGCTATCAAAAGTTTCCTCACAATTTTCCACAGCCTAGGATATTTTTCGGGCATTTCTGCCTGCAGCCAAAATGTTTGATAGATTTTTTTAAATATCACCTTTAGCTCCTTATTGGTGCTAAGCTCGAGTAGCTCCTCTTGTAATACCACATTCGACACTTCCGTTTCATCAAATAAATTTATGATCAATGGTGGTATTTCCATTGTGAGAATATCTTCAAATCTGTTTTTGAAGTGATCATACAGGGCATTTAAATGCTGAACGTATGACTGAATATCCACATCAAGACATTCTGCCTGTGATAAGTTTGGAAAGTGGGAGAATTCGCGCCGACTAATATTTTGCTTCATAAAGTTAAATTTTCCAAGAAAAGCCGAAATTACACCCTTTGTTTTTATTAAATTTAGGCTGTCCCCTTGTAACTGCAAGTTAATGTCATTGAATTTTTTGAACAAATCTGTCAAACACGCGATGTCTGCTTTCAATTTGATCAGAATTTCTTTTGAATCTGGATCTTTACTTGCCAGAAACTCTAAGACTGATTAAAAAGTGAGTAGAATCTTGTTAATCATGCACCTTTCGACTTTCGTACTTCAGTATGTAAGAGTAATCGTTGGAAGTCTTCATCATTGTCACAGAATTGTGCAAACAACCGGGTACTCAACGGATTGCTTCTTATTTTATTTACTGCTTTAAGGGGTTAGGTGGGTTTGAAAATGTCTTTTTTTGTCTTATTAAATAGTACAATATGATTAAAATATTCTCCTAAAATTTCAAATCGATCCGAATAAAATTCTAAGAGATAGACCCTTCGGAAGTTCCGCCCATCAGGCCACGTCAGTGCAGCGCTTCGCAGGTATACGGAAGCAGCTGCGTTTCTATTGTTTTAAGTCGGTGGACATGATTTCTCGAAAAGTTATGAAGCGATTTTGTTCAAATTTCGCACATATCTTCGAAATAACATTATCTAGTAACTGAACGAAGGATTTTTATTTTTTTTTTATTACAACTAATTTGTTCGAGCCAATACATGGCGAAAATTTGACCAAAAAATGTGTTTTTTTGTTCAAAGTCTGTCAAAAATTCAAATTTTATTTATTTTTTTTCCTTCGTCCAATAACGAGAAGTACCATGTACTAAAGAAATATTTTTGGTTTTTTGATTTCAGATAAACCAATAATGAGTTATGCTGTCCACGGCAAGACCTTTTTTTTTTTTGAGACGTCAAGGGGGATGAGGTACCAACGGCTGTGTTTTCGGAATTTTTAAATAAAAAATTTCACAAAATACTGTTTAAATATGTATCTTTGATATGCTGAATTACTTAAATAAGATAAATGATTGTATATATTAAGAAAAATATAGTAAAAATACCCTTTTTTTGAACCTCTGAAACCCACCTAACCCCTTAATCACAAATTGAAGCGATTGGTGCAATCTATCACTCACATTTTTTGCTACTAGGTGTTGTCGATGGATGACACAGTGAATTGCAGTTACTTCTGGTATAATTCTTTTAAGATGGTTTATAAGCCCACGATATCGCGCGAACATGGCAGGAGCTCCATCTGCTGCCACCGAATTGGTGTTTGTAAATGGAATCGATTTTTCCTTTAAAAAAATCTCTCAGGTCATTCGCCCTTAGTATCCGCCTCTAAAGTTTTCGCGAATAGCAGCTCTTCATGGATTTCTTTCAGAACTCATTTCATAAATGCGTCGTTGTATAGTGTTGTTATTTAAAGGAATCCTTTTGAGTACGTCAAATGGAGGTTTGTGCAGAACAGTTTTTAAAACTTCTTCAACGGCGGGTAAAGTTTTCCAGATTTTGCTATAAGCAATGAGATATTGTAAGATGCCCGCAAGCCCTCATCGTTACTTTAAGATGTTGAAGCGAACGTATTGTGCACGGTGGGGTTCTGTTCATCCTTCAATGTTTGAAAATATTTTAAATCATTGCCTATTTTATCAGAATGACATTTTCTTAGATGATCTTCGAGCTTCGATGGTTCCATAGAGCCATTACTCAAAGTTTTGTTACATGAAAGGCATATGGGCAACCGTTTGTCGGCCTTTGATGGAAGAAATCCAAATTTCAAATAATCAACACTGTACTGTCGACAGTTTTTCTGAGATTCAGCCATGTTTCATATCAGTTACCTACCCGTAAAGAAAAAAAATGTTTGTTTTAGTAATCATAAGACGATTTTAACAGGATATAGCTTTTTTTAACAGATTAGGAATAGGAGCAATAAACCGTTAAGACCCATAAAGAGGTTCCCACAAAACGGCTGAAACTATTTTAATGTAATATAAAATTTTTTTTAATCAATTATTATATATTTTGATACATTTCTGTTAATTCGAGAGCAAATACCTACGTACTTTTAAAAAATATTTCCACATCATAACTCCACGATTTTAATGATTTATTTATTACTTTGATGTACGTTACGAGTGGTACCTACATATGTACATGAAGAAACGTACAATGAAATAATGAAAATATTTTTAGTCATCTAGTATTAGCAACTACGAGGGCTATATCTCTCATTTAATGAATAGCCACAGTCGGGCAAATAAATAATGTTATAATAAAGAGAATAATAGTTAAAGTTAAATTTTTCTCGGCTTTCTCTTCTTTTAAAGAAGTATCGAATAATGGCCCTGTTCAGTATTTAATTTTTATTACGTACACGCTACACGCAAATATAACAAATATAATATTATTACAATATAAAATAGAAGTTTGCATAACAAATGTACAAATAGGCAGGTACTTACCTTTCATGGCAAACACTGACATATATTAACTCACACTTTTCTTTTCAAAATTGAGGAAACAAATGAGCGTGGTGAGGATTCAGACAAGTTCATGTAAGATTGCAAGTACAGCACAAGTCGTATTTCGTCCCTTTGCACGTCTGAACAAGCGTTGTGGGCGTCTGAACAAGCGTTGTGGGCGGGATGGCGGCTCTTTGCAAGTCTCGACTCGCGTTGCACTGATTATCAAATATACAAGTTCCTACAAGTAACAGTCGCTGATCTTCTTAAAAAAGGGAATTCATGCTATCTGATCCATATACCAGCCTAACCGAAAAAAATTGTTCGTTACTATCAAAATCAGATAAATTTTCGTGGATCCCCACTTACAACTGGTGAACCCCCTTTTTTTTCATGCCAACGTAGACCCCTTGGGGTTCACCTGTACCACTTTGGGAATCACTGGTCTAAAAGCTTAAATTTTTGTGTAGGTTTGATTTAATAGGCGTATGTTTGGGGATCAACCTGGCCGTAAAGTGCCATAGCTGGGGCATTATTTCGATCGATTCGTCGATACGGAACTAGTTTGTTAAAAATCCTCTATGAATTCCAGACTCACTAATGCAGTTTGATTGAATTTTACGAAATGGAACCACATTAGACGGCTTATTTTCGTAATATGCTAAAACAATAATTCATTGTTGCAAGGTAAACGTCCCCATATCTAAAATTGCCTAAAACAACCAAAGATCAACTAAAATTAATTCAGTAAATTTGCAATATTTGGCAGCCAACATGCTATCTCTTGGTACTGACCTTGTGGCAGCAAAATCGAAGTACGAAGTCCAACATTTATTGACAAAATTCACATAATTATTGAAGTCATCTTACACCGTTGGACTGATTTACATACTTCTGTTATAGAGTTCCAGAACTTGTGTTGGCACTCATAGGCTATATAGTGGCATTTCTCCTGTTCAGTGCGATTTGTTCAATCATTGCCTCACCTTCAAGGACGATGTAAAAAAAGCCAAAACCGAAGACATCTGATGGAATATCCAATTCACCTTACACACATGGATGAAATAATTGAGCTCCGCAGCTAAGAGGTCAGTGTACTCGTATTGGCCTCAAACACCGATCGAATCCTCGTATTTGTCTTCTTAATTTGGAGATAATACGAGTAGTGTTTCCTTCGAATAACCTAAATCACCAGAATCTACAGAAGTCGTCCTTAGTTACAAAAGGTCTTATTTCAATCCGCCACGTACTAGAACGTGAGCTTAAGTTTTGAGGATTCTGTCTTCGGCACCTTTAATAAAGAGTTTTCAACGGGCGCTGGCAGATTTTGGCGGCCTGAGATACTAATACCAAATTAGCATGGAAAGCTAAACGATTGAACAGCACATCCAAATGATAAAACTTTATTATCAAAATGAGTTTTCATTATGCTGACGTTGCGCTCATTTTACGGTAGACGCGGTGGCTCATCACAGTTCAACGCTTGGTGGCCACATTTGAGACAACCGATTCCGTAATCAACCAGCCAACATTCGTATGTCAAAGGAACAGTCGTGTACAGTAGAACCTGAAGGAGTTTATTCAACGCCGTGTACAATAACTCGGCCTTTCGCAGACTTCAACTTGACTAGCTTTGCGTCGGGACTTGGGCCTATACCCGCACAAGATCCAACTGACCTAGGAGCTCAAAGTTCGTGATCATGCACCCTGCCGTTGGTTCGCTGACTGGATTTCGGAGCGTTTGGAAAGTTAAAAAGTTAATGCTTGGTGTGGTTTTTTTGGCCGGCGCGGCGGCATCATAGGTCCGTACCCTTTTTAGAAAATGACGTTGGTGAGGCGGTCACCACAATAGACAGATGCTCTTAAAGTGGATATAACACTGGTCATCGCTTAAATTCAGCCGAATTTATACGGAAGAGTCACTCAAAATTTGTAAGAAGGCGAGGCGGGCGTTTGAGCGATGTCATATATCATACATAATAGCATACAAGAGCCTTTCAAATAAAAAAAAAGATTTTGTTAATACCTCACATACAGCTTGTTTTATTCCAATTCAACATCTACCCGCCCTTTATAATCGAATACTTTAATAGGTGTAGAAACCCAATTCTCATTAATATGGAATAATGATGTCAGTCGTTTGACTGATGCGACTGTCTACCTAAAACACCAACTTCCCCCTTGGTAACCTTGAAGATAAGATGCCAGAGTCCCCGAAAGTCTCAGCCTACAGCCATCCCTTCATGATACATTTACGCGTTGAATAAATTGCGTCCGTAATGGATACCTTAATATTTTCCTAAGATATGCGTTACGAAAAGAAATCAGATATATTCCTTTAAAAATTACAGATTCAAACTCGAAAGGGGGAATATATGTAAAAGAGATGTAAGCTTTTTGGCTAAATAAGTTAGAGGAATTCCTGTTTCTTTTTGAACATACCATTGTCGTTTAATCTTTTATAATGCCTCGGTGTAAATGATGATCGTTTATGAAACTAAATATTTCACAACTGTGCTTGCCATGGGGGAAACTCATTGTCCTTAATCCGTCACGGAGAGGATGAATAAAATCGTTCTAATATTCATCAATTTTATTAAAATATAATCAACAGCATCGATATCGTTGCGTCAACTCAGCTCGGATTCGTTTCCGACTGACCGCATATCCGAGCTCCGGTGTAGGATATCCAATCCGCATCTAAGGTCAAACAAATAGTTTATTCACTAATTCATTTAATCGAGGATGGAGAGCAGCACGACCTCGTAATCCAATCACCTCCTTAATGAGTTCCGTATGAACACAGGCACGAACGACCGAGCGGGCGAATAAGACCCGTTGGGCATTTGGCTGACATTGAATCTTATGATGGGTGGTGCTTATAACAAGCAAACTGGCATGGCTGCTAATTACGTTTCTCTTGTTTCAGGACTAAGCTAAATGCGAAAAGGCTCATTGCTCGATTGTGATTGAGTGAGCCTCTCCCAGTGCATAAGCCAACAATCTTCGGGTTATCCCTTACTCAATAATGTATTCAACATCAGTCATCTTGGCGGGCGGGTGGACTCTTATAAGCATATGGCGTCCCATTATTTGTACAACACACATCGTGTCATTTGATTCTGTAGTCGCCGGTTGCTGAGTGTCGACTGTCAACTGAATACTGGCAGTGCCACGTCGGTGCCAATGGTAGTAAGATGGGCGGTAATAGGAAAAGTTTGAGGGAGCGATTCTTGACTGTCGCAGAAGATGTCAAAGTGGTAATGTACTGGCAATAAGTGCGCACATTGACAGTGTGGTGTGAAACACCCACAGCGTGACTCATCAGCATATTCGAAGTTTGCCGTCCATGGCGTTGACGCCGTGGAGGCCGTCGTCGTATTATGTGCATTGTTGAGTGTTATTGGCATTGCAACTTCATGAATGGTATGGGTCCTCAGTGGGACATGGCCGACATGTAAGTAATTAATGGGATAGACATGAATTTCCAGGAGAGTGACGGCGCTGAGTAATGGTGAGATGATGAGAATAAAAAGCTGTCAGGATAGATTGTCGTCTCTGGGTGGTTTCTGACATGAGCTGATGTGGCTGCTTGAAAAGGAAGTATCTAATCAAGTGTGAGTTGCTTATTATAGAATTGATTGGCGTCAAAGCTATTTTCCTCGACTGACAACGGGGCTATTCCAGAGTTATTTCACATGCATGCTTATACTATAGAGTTAGTGTAACTCGCGACCCGGACATATTAAAAAAACTGAAATAGCTTTATTCTGGGTCGCTTAAAGTGGTTTAAGAGTGCAACTAGTGTGGAGTGGAAGTGACCATTTTCAGATGCGCATGCTCGTTAACTAGTTGACTAGATTAGGTTGACTTGGACTCTTTGTTGCTTGCTGCACTAAATCTGATGTCGCGATCAGTCGGAATTTGTCTTTTGCACTCTTAAATTGGAAAGCTTGACCGAGGTATGAACGTTTTAGGCCAATACGGCCTTAAACCAATCCATAAAGACTAAGAATGAATGTTGTAAGACAAACTTGCGTTAAGTAAGCAACATTTGCGGGTGGTCTTAATTTTTTTCTTTAACTGGAATTAAAGTGCAGCTAGAGCCTATCGAACGCTTGTGGATACCTAAGGTGACAATGCTTCGATTGATAAATCGTGTAAGGAATGATTTGGACATTTTAATAATGGTGATTTCAGCGTTTAAGATAGACTCGCTCTAGACAACCGAAAAAATTCAAAGACAAAGCCTTACTCAATGAAGATCCGAGTCAAACGCAAATGAGGCTTGCAGATGCAATAAGAGTAATTCAGCAAGTAGTTTCTGTGGGATTAAAATCTATAAAATCTCATTGAAATTGAAACCGAGAAATGGTGGAAAGAGAGTTTCACTTGTGAGTAAGGGTTTTTTACATCGGAGAAATGGATATTCTACGATAATCCACCAAAAACACAAAAACTACGCTAAGCGTGATGAATCATTACCATCGACCTCAAGATCAACACCAAAGCAAAATTTGAGTTCGAAGGTCGTGCTGTGTATCTGATGGGATCAAAGGATACAACTCAATCGTTCGACCTGTGCATTAAGAGGAAAACAGCCGGAATACAAGCAAAGACATAACTAAGTTATTTTCTGCACGACAATGTTCGACTTCATGTCGCATACTACGTTAAAAAAATATTTGAAAACGCTCAAGTGGGATGTTCTAGCACACCCTCCATATTTTCGGGATCTTGATTCCTCTGATTACTGGTTATACCGACAGATGCAGCACGATTTGGCAGATCTCCGGTTTACTTTTTCTTATTATTATTATGCTTTATTCTTTTCGATTCCAATTTCATAAAGATAACATTGTTTTTGACTTTATTTTAAATACATATCTTAAAGCTATATTAAATAAATTGCATATAATCATAATGTTGATTTTAAAAAGAATACTGTTGAAACAATTCTGTAGTCATAAAACACCTAGAGGCGAATGACCTTTACAACAAATTACACAAATTTTACTTGATAGTGGGGTTGTGGGTTATGAGTGTGGCTGGTGAACTATGAATGATGACAACAAACATAATCAATACACATTACTTAATATTACCTAATATACATAGCATTCGAAAAAAAGAAAACAAACAAAAATAAAAAAGGTTTTTGACTTCTGAGCTATCCATTGTAAAAAGCAATTTTTTAACTTTATTTAAGAGTAAAGTAACGAAAGCTTACACATTAAGATACAATATCTTTTAAAATTGGGATAAGCTAATTAAGATAGAAAAAATGTTAAGATAATTAAAGTATAATAGCGAGAAAAATTAAGAACTATGTGTCACACGGGAGTCCAGTATGGGAGTGATTTTATTGGAGGTATATACAGATAAGTAAATTTTCAATTCATTTTTAAACCTCCTCTTATCTTTCATGTCAATGATATGGCGTGGTAGGGAATTCCAGAGCCGAGCGGAGTTAACAAAGAATTGACGTTCAGATGTCAAATAGAAGAAACGCGGAATTAAAATTTGACTGGTCCTAGTAGAAGCACAAAACGTTATCTTATTAAAGTGATTTAGAGGTTGACGTGTGTGTAAAGAGTGGTCCAACGAAAACGCACGATAATAATTGTAAATAAAGCAAAAAGTTTTCAGAGAATTATCTTAATATTTTTTAGATAGACGAATCTATGACAATTATGTGTTAAGCAAAATATCGGCCAAATGCTCGCCACGGCTTCGGTGGAATACCTCTATCCGATGGTCCATATTCTCAATGTCTCTGAGACATAAGTGAGGTTCAATGTCGTTAATGTGCCGAATTATCTCATCCTTTAGCTCTTGAATTATTCTTGGCTTATTGACGTACACTTTTTCTTTTAAATATCCCCAAAGAAAGAAGTCCAACGGTGTCAAATCACATGATCGCGGCGGCCAATCAACATCGCCACGACTTGAGATAACACGACCATTGAATTTCTCGCTCAAAAGAGTCATTGTTTCGTTGGCTGTGTGGCAAGTGGCACCACCCTGTTGGAAGCTCATATCGTTCAGGTCAATATCCTTAATTTCTGGCGACAAGAAGTCTGTTATCATCTCGCAATAGCGAACACCATTCGCGGTAACTGCTTGGCCGACCTCATTTTCGAAGAAGTACGGCCCGATGACGCCGCCAGCCCATAAACCGCACCAAACAGTCACTCTTTGTGGATGCATTGGCTTTTCGACAATTACTAGTGGATTCTCATTTGCCCAAATGCGTCAGTTCTGGTTGTTAACGAATCCACTAAGGTGAAAGTGTGCCTCGTCGCTGAAGATGATTTTCTTTATAAAGTCACCATTCACTTCTGTCTGTTCAACCAACGATTCGGCGTATTAACGACGCTTGAAATGGTCAGTAGACTTCAGCTCTTGAGACAACTGAACCTTGTAAGCGTGTAAATTCAAATCTTTATTCAAAATTCGCATCAGTGATGTTCATGAGATGTTCAATTGTTGGGCACGACGACGAGTTGAGTTGACGGCTCTTCTGCCACACTATCGCGAACAACAGCAATGTTTTCCGCAGAACGAACTGCGCGAGCATGCACAGGTGTTTTCACATTTCCTACAAACCCGGTTTGCTGAAATTTGCGAACAATTCTACCGATTGTGGTCATATTTGGTCGATTATGCTGACCAAAAAAATCACGAAGTGCACGAAATGCATTTGAATTTGAACGCCCATTTCCGTAAAAGGCTGCAACAATCTAAACGCGCTGCTCAATTGTGTACCTCTATATGGTTGAATTTGTCAAACACTGAAACAAAGAAATGTCGAATTAAGTTGGGCAAAAAAACTTGACGTTAAAATGTGACTCAAAATTAACACCGTGCATTATGGTTGGACCACCCTTTATGATGCTGTGCAACATGATGATTGTTCGGAATTTCAGGATATTCTCAAATGACAGACCGCAGATCTGCTTCGAGAAATGAGAAATGTGATCAAAACGACGCCACAGCGGGTAAATACATAGCGAGCAGCGTTGTTGTATGCGACATTCAGCTTACGATTACTAACTGCATCGCATTTTCCATAGACTTCACACCCCTAAGTTAGTATGGTTGTGATTAGAGTCTTGACTAAAATGCTTCGAGTAACCATGGGCGTGACACGTTGACTCGCCCATAAGGAGCGAACTTTGCCAACGCAATCTTTAATGTGATCATTCCAGGTAAAAGTCGTATTGAATGTCATACCAAGGTTTTTAGCGGTATACACGTATTTAATCGGTCCGTTGTTGATATAGATCGGAGGAAACAGAGAGGTGTCAATGGACTTCCTCGATATGACAATATATTTAGACTTATTAGCATTAAGGCGAAGTAAATTCTGTTCAGACCAGTTGTACATTTTTCCATATCGGAATTGATGCAACTAATACAATGGTCAACCGAGTCAGGAGAACAACTAAGGTGTATCTGGGTGTCGTCAGCGTACATTTCAACGGTGGAGTAAGAAGCGATAGAGGGTAACTGATTTATATAAAAAGAAAATAAAAGAGGACCCAGGATGGATCCCTGAGGCACATCACACCGATTAGGAAGAAAATCAGATAAGGAATTTTTAGCCAAAACTGTTTGTTGACGGCTTTCCAGGTATGAAGACAGAAGACTACAGCGGAATTTGAGAAATTGAGCACCCTAGAAAGTTTGTCACATAAAATCTTATGGTTGACTGTGTCAAATGCTTTTGAAGAGTCGAGAAGTACGGAAACTTGCACTCGCCGATGTCCATCTTCTGCCTTATGTCATCAACCACAGATAGCAGTGCTGTAGAGTAACTATGTATGTATGTTTAGGGTGAAAGCCTGAAGTCAATAGATTATACTGATGGAGGAACGTAATAATATGCTTTTGCATGATCCTTTCAAAGTCTTTCGAAAGAAAGGAAAGAATTGCGATCGGTCGAAATTCAATACCTGAAGTGTTTTTAGGCACGGGTATGATCTTTGACGTCTTCCAGAGCGAGGGAAAAACATTCGTTTTGAGAATCTGGGTGAAGATGTGAATAACAAAAGGCAAAAACCTTGGGAAGATTATTTTAAAGAATTTTTGGTAGAACATCGAGTAGGGCGCTAGTTGTACCACCATAATGGGATGACCGAATTTACCGGGAAAAGGTTAAGTGAGCACAATTCATCAATAAGTCTCCAGCCAGGATAAAGTTAGGAGCGGTTAGGGAGACATCTTTAAGCAGCGAAGTAAGCTGGAATAGTTAAATCGTCTTATTAGGTTAATAGACTACACCAAGAAGTATAGAGTCTTCAGCAGTTGATAGTTCTAGGAACAAGTAATCCATATCAAACATGGATTGGGACTCACGTATAACTTTAATACTGCGGAAGATTCCATTTCGAACATACACGGCAACCTCACCCCCAGGACACCTAACTCTATCATCACGAGAAATATGATAACCCTCCACTTGAAATAAATTAGGATAGTTTTGAATAATTTCTTGTCCTAATAGATCAGAAGAGAACCATTTCTCAGAGACACAGATAATGTCAACCCCTGAACCAACAAATAGATAACGAAATTCGTCCATTTTAGGCTTCAGACTTTGTGCATTAATGTGGGAAAGCTGAAGACCTTGTTTTTGTTTAATAAAAACATTTATCATTGTACAAAGGATATGATCACCACTTGGTTCAGAAAAGACCCTTTCCCTGCCACTTGAATTTTGACAAAAATTTGAGAAAGAAAGTGACATGATTAAAAAAGCAAGATTAAAAAACAAACGGGAAAAAAAAGAAAATGAAAAAATTAAATAATGAGAAATAATAAAAAAAGAAAAAAAAAAAACAAGATGACAAATTTGGCCGCTACTGTGAATCAAGCTCCAGAGCTTTCACTTCCGTTGATGAAATTATGAAGATCGTCAAAATTTCTGAAAACACAAGCTTTGTTTTTGGCATTCTTAAAAACACATACAAGTCCCCGGGAAGAGTACACTGCCACAAGTCAGTGTGATTGCATTTTGTGAGAGCTTCATGAATATGTATGTAGTCGTCTGATGGTATGCCAATATCGCGCAAGCGAATTTTGATGATATTGATTTTAAGATTAAATTTTAAGAGTTAAATTTAGTCATAAGGTGCCTGCACTGAATTATTATTCCTGGGACGTATGCGATAGATATTTCGTAGTGCTGGGGCAGTTACGTTGAGTGTATGCTTTTGGAAAATATTGCAATTTAATATATGAATTGAAAATAGATAACAGAAATTCTATACCGATTCTGCGTGATGATACGGTCACTACCGGGAGTCTTCATTGCCATTGGATAAGCAACATAAAACAACAAACCAACAGCCACACCAAAACAGTCAGTCGAACCACAACCTTCAACGAGGAGTTGATTAATCTGAAAAAAAGTAAATATTGAATTTTTGTCTTCCCTACAAAAATCGAGGCGAAAGATAACCGGACTGGAGAATGAACTAAACTGGAGGAAACAAAAACTATTAGAAAATGCAGTTGAGGTTGTAGGGATTCCCAAAGTTAGCAACAACAATGCTACATCATGTGTGCAAGCACTTTTTAAACTTTTTCTATTTTTTTAAATAACGAAAGTGCTACAAATTTTTTTGTTTTGGACGATATAAATTTGGATCACCTAAATCCTACTAGTGGTCTGGATTCATACTCGTATAATATGCTACTTTCTCAAAACGGATTAATATCTTTTCTTAATGAGCCAACAAGACCCATCACAGGGACCAGTCTGGATCATGTTCATGGTCGCTTGTCAACATTGTCTCACTTCGATTGTTTTGGCATCATCTTCGATCGACATACTACAGATCATTGCATGACTGGTATAGCTTTTAAGAGTTTTGAAACCACAGTACGTAAAAAATCCATATCGGAGTACCAGGTGACTAAAATTGATTTTATTAAATTAAATCATGCTGACTGGAACGCTGAGGAAAATCCCTCCAAGGCGTATAACTTATTTTCTGAAAAGCTAACAAATTATGTCAATAGTTCAACCTACATCATTTCTAAAAACAATACCTTACAATTAAAACCATGTATAAAAAAAATTAAAATCAAAAACAATCGTTTTCAAAAGTTGTGTAATGTAATAGAGAAAGAGGTAAGATTATGTCGTGACAATTATTTTATTACCATACTAAATTCCGAAGTTCGGCAGGCAACCCTAGAAATGAATGGAAAATCATAAACAATATCTTAAATAGGAATATGAACAATAACCAATTCTATACTATAGTCATTCAAATAACAGGGATATTACAGATCCTGTAGAAATAGCTAGTTCCTTCAATGAATACTTTACAACAGTTGGTCAAAATTCAGCTAGTGATTTTTCCTTTCATTGTAGCGGCTGTACAAATGTCGAGGTTTTAACTAGGGTCTTAAATGCGAACAGTTTTTATTGCGAACCAATTTCTATGTAGCTTTTGAAAACAATAAGAGGTCTCAAAAATTGGAAATCGTTGGGAAAAGATGGTATTTCCAACATTGTCTTAAAAAGACTGCATTTAATATAGTTGATAATTTAGCTCATATCTTTAATTTGAGTGTCATCTCCGGCATCTTTCCCGATGAATTTAAATGTGCTATTGTTATACCTCTTTATTAAAGATGCAGCAAAGAAGATGGCAATAATTACAGACCTATCTCCTTATTATTACCATAAGTACCTAAAGTATTTGAGAAAGTTGTTAAAACGAAGATCTTGCGTTACCTATCAAATATGAATTTTGTTAGTCCTCTACAGTATGGTCTTGGATCAGGGTTTTCCACTGAAGATGCTAAGTTGGACTTCTGCTCCCTTATATAAAAAGATATAGGTAACAAAAAATGCTATGGTGCACTTTTTGTTGATATAACCAAAGCCTTCGATATTGTTAGTCATAATTTGCTTTTAAAAAAGTAGCTGGTTCGTATCTTATTTAACCAATCTAAGTCAGAAAATAAAAGTGTATAACGCCCTTAGCCATTCGAAAGATATTCATTTGGGCGTACCTCAAGGTTCTGTGCTTGGCCCGATTCTCTTTCTAATTTATATTAATTCATTATTTGACCAACCTTTTACCGGTAATGTAAAGGCTATTGCGGATAATCTTGCTATTGGAAACAATGTTGTTAATCTTTTAAATATAGTTAGTGATATAAATTATGATGTCCGTATACTAAGATCGTGGTTTGCAGAAAATAGACTGATTGTAAGCAATAAAACTAAACTAATGTTTTTTAGTCTTGATTCTAAGGAATTGACTAACATTGAAGTTATTTTTCATTCATCTGGTTGTTTAAGATTCAATTTTTTTTACAACGATTGCTTAAGACTAAGTCCTTAATTTACATTTAACCATAATGTATCTTCCACGGAAAATTGATTTAAAATTGAAAATGTAAAGTCTTTACGAAAATTTTGTTCAAACGCTTTTTTGAAAACGGTATACCAGGATTATTTCAATTAAGGTTGGAATATGATATTTGCTGTTGGGGTGGTGCTTATCCCAACAAACTTCATTAATTGGCGGTCCTACAAAAATGTGCTTTGAGAAAAGTTTGTAATTCTACCCGGCTGGCTCATTCAATGGAGCTATTTCGCAAGACTAAGATTTTACCAGTATGTTACTTGTTCTACTACAAAGTTATAAACATATTTTTTTTATACGTAGTGGCTACATGCAAAGCTCTATTCTTGGACCTTATAATCAAAGACATAATCCCGGTAATTATTTACCTTTTCGAACAACGCTTTTTAGGAACGCTTATTCTATCGTAGCCCGCAAGTTATTCAATAAACTACCAAAAGAAATACGAAACATTAGGAATCCATTCCTGTTTTTGAAAATAATAAAGTCTTGGCTTCTTATTAACGACATAAATAATATCGAAATTCCGCTGCGCTATATAGTCTGTTTTGAATTTGTTCTACCGTATAATTGCTGTTTATCTGATTTACGAGGGTGGTCCGATAAGTACTTAGCCTACAAAAGAAAAACAAACATTTTGGAGAAATGGCGATTTATTCTTCAATAAAGTCTCCTTTTAGCTCGATACACTTGACCCAGCGATGCTCCAACTTCTTTAACCCGTCTGAAAAATACGTTTTCTCGAGGTCTGCAAAGTAGGCCTCCGTGGCGGCGATGACCTTCTCATTCAACTGAAATTTCTGCCCGGCGAGCGACTTTTTCAAGTTTGGAAACAAAAAAAAGGCGCACGAGGCCAAATCTGGAGAATACGGTGGATGGGGCAGCAGTTCGTAGCCCAATGCGACCCATTTGGCCGTGGCGAGGGCGGAGGTGTGAGCCGGTGCGTTATCATGGTGGAAGAGCACTTTTTTCTTCGCCCAGTGGGGCCGTTTTTTCTTCAATTCGGCGTCGAATCGGCCCAATAATTTGGCATAGTACAGTTCTTGACTATGGACAGACTTGAACTACAGACCTTCGACTCAAAAGTCGGTGATGATTACCATTGCACCACCACTACCCCCTACTTTTTTTAATTGAGCGATCTTAATAATTGGGAGATCTCGTTAGAGATCGCGTTTTTTAGTCGCAAAGGTATGTTTCGACATATTCTGCTACCACCCCGAATACGCTGTGGTCACGGTATCAAAACCGCACTAGTCACTGCCGTATGCGAAGATCCGCAGACAGTTAGTAGACCATTCATTTGTGTCAGCTAGTCTCAATCGGGAGTCGAGCAGCATGAGATCCAGATAGAAGCCACTCCTAGGATACGACGTGAATTGACTCTGTAATCTATGCTCTGCAGATCCCGCCAATGGATTAGTAGTCTCCCCGTAGTGTTGGATATTTTATTTCTCCAATCACTATATTTAACTTTTAAATCGCCGGCTAGAATGTAGAAGCTGTCTACGGAGTTGAAGAAGTCATATTGTCTTCGTCCGACAATAAGAGATTTCGGAAATTATAATGTATACGGGCAAAAAGTTTCGATACACGACGTTTATAAAGCGTGTTATTTTTAGAGATTTGGGTTTTAAACTGACAACACTGTTTCTACAGATTGTCAATTTGACTGTTGAAAGTTAGTTTGTAGTTTGCACGTTTTGCCATTTTACGGTAAATAGATTATCATTAGAACAGCGCACATCGCGTAAACGTATTTGGAAAACCACGGTGCGGTTCGCCAAACCTGTCGTGCGCTACGTCCATTGCATGATGGACATAATCGTCCATCTGAGCAAGTTATTCAAAACACGTTGAATTGTGTTCGCAATACGTACGCTCTTGTGGATAACACGCATTTTCAAAGTCAATGAACAATCCGAAGAGAAGAAGTTATTGCCGTTGTGGAGCGCAGTGTTGAGGAGAATCCGAGTGAGTCGATTCGCCAACGTGCACAGCAATTGGGGCTATGCCCATCGATTTTGTGGAAGATTTTGCGGAAAGATCTTGGCTCAAAAGCTTATAAGAACCAGTTTGTGCAAGAGTTGAAACCTTGACTATTATACGCATCGGAGTTTCGGTGAATAGGCTGAAAACATGATTTAGCTTGATCCTCATTTTCAACGCTAGATTTTGTCCTCCGATGAGGCCCATTTTTCGTTAGATGGATATGTAAATAACCAAAATTGCCGAAGTGGAGTGGAGGAAACTCAGAAGATTTTATCGAGACAGCCTTAGAACGACTAAAACTCACTGTTCGGTGCGCTTTATGGACTGGTGGGATCATCATATATATTTCTTTAAGGACGATGCCTTTCTCAATTTTTAGTTCCTCAGTTGAATGGCATTGATGTGAAAAAGATTTGGTTTCAACAGGATGGCGCAGTAAACCACACGCCGCGCGACACTATCAGCTTATTGCGGGAGACATATGTGGACCGCATAATGTCGTGTAATGGACCTGTGAACTGGTCTTTACGATCCTGTGATCAAAAACCTTAAAATTACAATACTTTTTTGGGGGCATGTGAAGTCACTAGTCTATGCCCATATACCAGAAACGTTGGACGATTTGGAAGTTAACACTAGCCGTGTTATTGTTGACATGCGGCCCCAGTTGCTGGATTCAATTGTTGAAAAGTGCGCTTCATCAGACCCAGACCTGGCATGTAAATTCCCGACTTCATATTTAATGGCATAAAAAAGTCTGTTAAATAAAGCTAATACCATTGACATTTACGTTAGTTTCTAATGTTTCATTTTATATTAGATTTTATACCTCTTAAAAAATCAAAGAATTGGTATATTTGTAATAATAGACATGTAATTTGTAATGAAATGAAAATAATTGAATAAGTAATTAACAATATTCATAGAATTTATACAATATAATACTCGGCAACCGGTCTAAAGGCTAACAAAGGCTTCGTAGGGGTAACATCTGGCCGACGGATGTTGGTTCCACCAGAATACCTTCCAGAGGAATACCCTGCGGGCTCTGTTAGCTCCCACCACCTCCTCGCGGTGCCATTCTCGCGGTAGACTCCCTCTGGGAGTTACTTACGGAGAAGGGCGAATGGCGAGTATCCTGCGAGAAAAAACAGGATCAGTCGGTTAGCCTACAACCACAAGCCTCGGATAAGGATGGATACACTATTGACGACCCCGACAAATGTAAAACAAAAAAGGACAATGAACTTCGGTTCTGCACGTGGAATGTGAGGTCCCTTCACAAACCACTTGCAGCTGATGAACTCGCAGAGGCCCTTGACTGCTACGAAGCATTACAGCAATACAGGAAGTGCTGTGGGATGGACCGGGCAAAAGGAGGATGAACAACTTCAACCTCTACTACCGCGATTGCTATAGAGGGCGAAGATAGCGCTTATTTGGATGTGGATTTGTTGTTCAAGGCAAATTTAGGCAAAGAGTCTTGAGCTTTAAATTCATAGGCGAGCGCCTCATAACAATCCACATCAAGGCTAAATTCGGCAACATCAACCTGATTTGCGCCCACGCTTCGACAGAGAACAGGGATGACAACAGCAAAGATGACTTCTATGATCTCTTAGAAAGAACGTACGATCAATGCCCCTGCTACGACACGAAGGTCGTTCTAGGAGATTTTAATGCACACCTGGGAAAAGAAGACATTTTTGCTAGAGTCATCGGAAAACACATCCTACACGACAAGACATCTGGGAACGGACTCAGACTCGTGGACTTTGCCTCGGGGCGAAACCTCTCTGTAGTGAGTACGCGGCTGCCACACCTCAACATTACTAAAGGGACCTTGCGGTCTCCTGATCAATCAACCGTCAATCAGATTGATCACAGACACTCCTCCAGTATTCTCAATGTCCGAACCCACCGAGGAGCCAGCATCGACTCGGATCATTACCTTGTTGTTGCCACGGTAAGAACACGGATATTAAAAAAACAACGGAGTCGAGAAAGAACACCAGGGTTTGATGTCAGAAAGCTACAATCACAAACGACCGCTAGGAACTTAGCCGACCGAGTCTCCAAAAAATTCTCTGAAAGTTCGACACCGCCTGCACTGACAATAGAAGAAGACTGGGAATGTTGGCAAAAAGCCATAACCACCCAGGAAAAACCCGTGGTTTCACGACGAGTGCAGACAGGCCGAACAAGACGCCTACAAGGTAATGCTGCTTCGAAGAACGAGAGCTTCTCGTGGGCTCTATGAACAGAAAAGGAGGGAAGAAAAAGAAAATGCATGAGAAGCACGCGGTCGAGGAGATGGAAAGGTGCCACAGCAGGAATGAAGTCCGAAAGTTTTACCAGAAAGTAAAACATTTCCCCAGTGGATATAAATTTCAGATTGAAGCCTGTCGGGACGAAAATTGAAACTACCTATAGTAGTAGAATCGCAGTCGATGCTGAGAGCTCGGAAGAATCGTTTCTGCAGACTGTTAAACGGCGACGAGGACCTAAATACCGCTGTCAGACACAATACCCCATTCAATCTGGACGACGATAGACAAGAATTCCGTCCCCCCGACTCAGACGAAGTCAAGATAGCAATATCGAGACTCAAGTCGAACAATTGTTTAAAGCAGCTGAGAATGATCTGGTAGGACACATGCACCAGCTCATCTGTAAGATATGGTTGGAGGAAAGCATGTCCGATGAGTAGAGTCTCAGTGTCGTTTGCCCGATCCATAAAAAAGGGGACCCCTTTTACTGTGCCAACTAAAGAGGGATAAGTCTCCTTAACATCGCCTACAAAATCTTCTCTGCCGTTTTGTGTGAACGCCTGAAACCGTTCCATATCAGTGTGGTTTCAGGCCAGGGAAGTCCACAGTAGCCCAAATCTTCACACTGCGGCAGATCATGGAAAAGACACAAGAGATGCAGATCGCCACTCATCACCTATTCGTCGACTTCAAGGCCGCATATGATAGCGTGCATAGAGACGAGCTACACTAAGCTATGTCTTGACATCCCTACCAAGCTCGTTAGAATGTGTAGGATGACGATGGAGAACTCAATGACAAAAAAGGGTTTAGGCAAGGCGACGCGCTGTCATGTGCCTTTTTTAATTTAATACTCGAGAAGATCATGCGAAACTCACAAGTCAACACAAGAGGCACGATCTCTCAAAAGTCCGTTCAACTGCTGGCTTACGCGGATGATATTAACGTGATTTGTCGAACACAGCAAACCGTTAATAAGGCGTTTGCGGGCATTGAAGCGGAAGCGGTTAAAATGGGTCTAAGGGTAAATGAGGGCAAATCGAAGTACATGTTGTCGTCAGGAAAGGACACACAACATCGATGTCTCAGACAGAGCGTCACAATGGACAGCATGAATTTGGAGGTAGTCAAGGATTTCATCTACCTCGGCTCCGCAGAAAATAGGGACAACAACTTCGTTACCGAGATCAAACGTAGAATTACTCCTGCCAATCGCTGTTTCTTTGGGCTCAAGAGGCAATTGAATAATAGAGCCCCATCTCGAAAGACCAAGTTGGCTTTAAATAATACTCTAATCATCCCAGTCCTGCTCTATGCTGCAGAAGCTGTTTAAAGCGGATGAGGAAGCTCTTGGTTTTTGCGAGAGAAAAGTTCTACGTGCGATCTTTGGTCCTGTTTGCGTTGATGGCATCTGGAGGAGAAGACTCAATCACGAACTATATGGGCTGCACGGGGGCATGTGCCTGGTTAAGCGTCTACGGATACAACGCTTAAGATGGCTAGGCCATGTAGAGCGTATGGGCAACACAGCTCCGGCCCGAAGAGTCTTTGAATCCGAGCCATGGGAACAACGCAACAGAGGACGCCCTCGACTCAAATGACGCACACGAGTGGAAAATGACTTTAACCAACTTGGTGTACGAAATTGGAGAAGGCTGGCAGGAGATCGCGCCGGCTGGATACGCTTGTTGGTTGAGGCCCAAGCCCACACCGGGCTGTAGAGCCATCAAAAGAAGAAGAAGAATATCTCGGCAACATTTTCCTCAGTACCTTAGACGTTATCAGAGCGAGGTGCATTTTTACATTTGATACACCATCTTGACCACACCATTATTTCACCCGAGCTCGTTTTTACCTCTTTCGTAGTAGAATAAAAAAAGATTTTTTTTCCTTGACTTATTTATTTCTATCCTGACTTATTTGAAGCTATCGGAACGATATGGATATTGATAGCTGAAAAATTACAAGAAATCTGAAATGACACCTCTTGTTGAATAGATGGTTATGGGCGTCCAAAGTCAAACAGAAGCCAGAATCATCTTTTACTTTATTTTGTATATTATTAAATAAGGGTTGGCTAAGCAAAAATACATATTTTGTTAATTTTTTTTTGGTAGGTAATATTTGGTTTTTATTTCAGCTAACAACCTATCACAGCTTTTTTTCATAGGGGAAGACCATAAATTACAACTAAAGTAATAATTATAAAGACTCCATAGCATGTACGTCATCAATTTCGTTTATTGATAAATAGGGGAGTAAAAAATGGACCCGCAAGATGCGGATTATTAATCTTTAAGCTACTACCAGCTAATATCCCTTGAAAAAAATGCTTCTAACATTTTGCATACTCATTTCCCTTTAGCGCCCGGTCTGTTGGTCATGGCATCATAGCCACATTTATTTTCTCACGAATTTCCACCCATCTCTAACTTCACAGATATGAATACCTAGTAAATGTATCGAGCTCTTATGAAACTGAACATATACACACGAAGTTAAGTTTAAGTAGCCCGGATGGGTGTTTCCTTTTCGTATTCAGAAATGCTCTTAAATGGTTTTGTGGCAAAATTCGATACCACTTCGGGGGGGAGTCCATTATATTACAGCAGAATTTTGATTTAATCTCCAACAGTTTTTAATAAAAGATCATAAATAATCCTAGCCTTGAAGTTGAGACGAACGAAGCTCGTATTTCATCGCCACTGTAGACACATTCGTGCATATCCCTCAGATGAATGATGGCATTCGATTTTTTTTTCCCGCCCCGCCCATACATACTCGTACACTTTCGCGACGCAGTTTCCTAGGCCATTCCTCATCTAACATGGAATTGTGTGAATTTTCTTATTATATCGCTACGTGATAAGAGCGCTTTCGTGCTATTGTATTGTTCTTTCGTGACATGATATGCCTCAATCGTCCTCATCTCATTTGCCACGCGGTGAGTATAGAATAAAGTCCGACCGACAACGCCATTGAAATGTGTTGCACGTTCCGCAGGAATTATTAAGGAATTACTAATAAACATAAGACATGCAAAGGAGATGTTTCCTCGTCGATGTCCTTGTCATCGTCGTTAATATCCCCATCTCGACTGGTCGCATATTCAATATTTTCATTGTCTTGTACAGCGGTTGCATGAATGAAGCGAAATTCTTAAACACAAGCTGGCTTGGCCCTGGTTAGGGCAAATCGTTGGATGTCACACACCCTGATCATGGAGAAAAGATAAATTATAGCAACAAGATGTGGGTGATGGATGGGCGGTATCAATTGATGAAATTATTAGTAAGTTCATTTGGTTTTTGAGCGGTGCGGTGGCGAGTGATTGGCTTTTGAATCGTGATTAATGTATCGAGACTTTTATTAAGTTTGGTGTTGATTCGATACCAATCAATCAATTTTAAGAATAAACGGAATGAGATTGAATTTTAAAACGGTCATCAATGGGACCATGAAGGTCAAAGTTTAAAAGTTGTTCACTTTGGATGAGAGATGGTCAGAGCGGTTACAAACTTGCCTTCTAACCTCTGCCACTTCCGGGTTAGCCAAAGGCGATCTCTCTTTCAAACATGCCAGCAGTGTCTCTGCAAGTAACAAATAATAAGTTATTGGAATTCCTGCCAAAAAGTTTGTCGAAACCCAAACCCAGTATAAACACCATCACAATAGTGTTCGACAAAGCCATTCGTTGCCTTCCCACCCCCAGTTGCACACGTTCCTACCGACGAAATGCGATCAGGATCAAAGTTGCAACAAAGAATGCAAAACAGCCATCATTAGTCTTTGGCAACGAAATTCAATCTACTCGTACAGTTTGGCAGTATATTGAGATATTTTACCCAGGAAAGTCCGTCATCCCTCGTAAAGTCGATGCAAGGACATTACACAAGGAGAAATGCTTAAAAGTGTATTTGTAGTAAGTCTGCACTGCGTGTTGGTGTCCTTATTACGGAATGCTGGTACGTTGGATGCCCATATTGGTTTTGTTGTGTGCCCTCGGGACGGGAATGCTACCAGAAAGTGTTCTTTTGTCAAAATCTACTGTATTTGTGCTTACATTGGAATCTCATCAATTTAAGTTGTAAAGCACAGTGGATACGGATACGGAAGAGAAAGTGGATGTGGAAGTGGAATTTCAAGTGGAAGGAAGTAAGTAAATTAGATCAGATGTTTAATGTCTAGCAATGATAGACTGACTCCTTGCTCGGTGGCGGTATCCTTGTAACTAAGTCGAATGAATGTACTTCAGTTGTTAAATAGCACACAAAAAATTAATTTAAACTGACACATGCCCTATCAAGTGCAATGCAATAATGCCAGTGCTTACTCAAATCCTTTATACATTTTTGATAGACTGGTTGATCAATGACCCTCAGCTCCTTCGGTGAATTTTCTTCCCTCGAAGAAATTGTTTCGGGAAGAAGTTGGTGGGTGATGTACAGGATATGAGGCTTGGTAGATGGCTGTCGTTGAATTTTTTGTTCATAAATTCCTTCACCAGATTGACTGGTGCAAAATTCGTGAATTATTCTTCCACAAATCTGTCATTTTTTAGCGAATGTTTTTACACCACACCATGGTAACAACTTGATTTTCGAGTCGATTTACCGCGGTTTAATAGTTTTCGGTTCAATTTCGAAGTACCAATATGAAACCGAAAATTAAGTTTTTTCAAAACAGCTGTGAATGTTGCACGTGAATATTATAGTGCAATATTAGCATAGTGTAATGACTGGACGACTTAAAAAACCCCTAAGTTCACTTCGTTTTCCAAGTATTTCACCACACAAAATTTTTCTTTTAGGCCGTACACTGCTCAACAAAATGAACACGGATCGTGTCCAAACTTACAGAAAAATAATTGTGCTAATAGCTGCCAATCATAAAGCCAATCCAGCAAGAGGTGTCGTTTTAAATATATAGAAAAATAAAACATCTCGATTTGGCTATGATCAGATTCAACAAGCGAAGCTTTAACTTTTAGCATGAAAGACGAATGTATAAAAAAAGTATGAATGTATAAAAAAGTTTACAGGACACGATGGATGAAGTTTCTTGGATGAGTGGTATGGAAAGGGGAAACAGGTGCATAGTATTCAAGGCTGCTTCACGTAGTTCGAACATCAGAACCTGAACTTTGTAAATAACCACCTCTCATAAAGAATATTTTAGAGGTCTTAAAAGGTTTAATGATCTAAACAGACCCATTGAAGGGGTTATTTGGTTAATTCCATATAGCTTTTTGAAAGCACATTTCTGCAGAACGACAAGCGGATTGATTTTTGTTTGATAGGATCCATTCCAGCGGTTTAAGACATATTGTAGTTTGGAATGGAATACCATAGTAAACCGATTTTAAATTTAACTTATTGAAAAATTTTCTGACATAGTAAAGGAAACGGATTGATAATCGTAAATATTGATTCAAAGTTGAAATGTTGTATGATTTGACCAAGTCATACCTTGATCAAACAATATTCCAAGTTATTGTAAATTATTAAGTTTTTTAATTGTAAAACAGCCTGGGCTGCAATTTTTCTCTTAAACCGCTAATTCATTGACGTAAACATTACAGACACAATTATGTAGATATTTTATATTTTAGACAATTTTGAGCATGAAAAACAATATTAAAATCTGGGGAATCTCTCTTTCTTAAACCGAAGTGCATTACTTTAGTCTTATTGCTAACAGAAAGTTTGTGTTTGGCAAACCAGACATGCAGTAAATTGACATCATGGTTCAAATCAATCACAAGGTCCGAAGTACTACGTGAGTTATAAGCTAGCCCAAGATCATCTGCAAAGATCATTAGTTTAGCTGAAAATGGGAGATTCAACAAAAAATTTATGTAAATGAGCAACAAATTGTAATTGGGGGAGCAAATGTAATTGGGGAGCATTACTGTTGGAAATCCTAACATCACCGATCTTGTCCTCGATTTTAACTTTCTGGGTTCTATTCTGAAGGTACGACTTAAACCAGTTATATATGTATGTACATATAAAACTGCAAGATCCAGCAGATTGAAGTTTGAATAAGAGAATGAAATGATCCACGGTATCGAAGGCTTTGTTTGTGTCTACAAACAAACCAGCACAATATTTTTTATCACCTAGACCCTTGTTGAAGGAACAGAAATATAGGAGAAAATCTTCAGTAGAAAGCCCTTCTCTGAATCCGTATTGTGAATCTGAACTGAAAAATTTACTTTTGTCCAGATAACGCAGTATTCTATTTTTAACAGTTTTTTTTCAAATATTTTTGATATTGAAGGCAGCAGAGAAATAGGTCTGTAGTTGTTAAGCTCTTTTTTATCACTTTTTTTAAAAACAGGAATCACATTAGCACTGTTTTAATTTTATGGGAAAAACACCGCTACAAGAGCTTAAAGTAAACAAATGAGTTAGTATATCAGATACATTATGGGCAATCATTTTGAAAATATAATTTGAAATACGTTCATCCCCGAAAGCATTCGAATTGTTGAGAGTGTTGATAAAACTATTAGCCTATGAAAAAGTTATAGTATCAATGAAGCAACTACCTTGATAAGAATTTCCCACAAGTTCCAGAAAAATTAAAAAAAAAAAATATTGAAAAAGTCAGCAACTATTGTCGGATCATTAAACTCGACATAATTTATTAAGTATAATATGGCTTGGAGATTTAGAGGCTTTCGAGTTAATTATGTTGTTTATGGCTTTCCATTCCTTTTTAGGGTTACTTAGAGATTTATTTATCAGTGAGTGGTCACGATATAACCGAATCTGATAGTTTACTTTTTAACACAAGTTTTTATAATGAACTTTCACGGACGAGTTCGATGAATGCTTTGACAATTTTTACCCGACTCATTTTTTATTTTTATTTTTTTAAGAATTAATTGGTGATATCGTATCTAAGAATAAGACATAAACACTTGAAGCATTACTTTTAGCACAGACAGTATGCCAATTTTCGAAACGCAGGGCATTATTCAACATACCAGATTCTTATATCATATATATGAAGTTTAGAGCTTCGTTGACAGTCCTTCGCCAAGCCGACTTGACATAAGTGCGTTCCTTCCATTCCTCGCTGTTCTGCTTCATCTCTTCTAGATCCATCCTTATATTGTCCACCTACCTTCCCTGGCGGTATTTTTCCTACGGGTTTTCCATTCAAACTCGTTTGAATGTTCGTCTATTGTCCGTTCGATCTACAAGTCCTACCCATCTCAGTTTTAGCGATTTTTTTTTTTTTTTTTTTTTTTATTTATTTCGTTCTTAAGTTACAATGGCTATCGCACAATTTACAATAATAGTTCAGAGGTATAGTTTACTTAGGAAACTTGTCTACTGAAATGTCATATTATTAACCAATGATAGGAAAAGATAACAAAAAACAAAAACTGGGAAAATAACGAAAAAAAAGCCCAAATTAGAAAAAAAAAAAAATAATAATAATAATATGTAGTAATAATAATAACAAATAAATAAATAAATAAATAAATAATAACAATAATTAATAAATAATAAATAATACAATAAAAACAAATAATAAATAAATAAATAATTGTTATAAATAGATGGACAAATAAATAAATATAAGTAAATACTAAATCATAAATAATTAGTGAAAACATTAGTGAATATATTGCAAGAGTAACTAAATCATGTGTAATGGTTTCGATTTAATTCATTTATTAGGAGATTTTCAGAGAATTCGCATTTAGCTCTAAATGATTCGCATAATTTTTGTATTCTGTTGATGACCAATTCAACATTTGCTCTGCTATGTAAATCCAAAGTGGAATAGAACCGCGGTAGATTAAGCATTAATTTCAATACCTTATTTTGGGACATTATTTGTAGTTTGGCTATATGGCATTTAGCACAATTATTAAAAACTTGACATCCATACAATCCAAGGATGACATCCAAGCTTGAAATATTGTTTTATAAATGATTACTTGATTTGCATTTGAAAGTAGTGATTTTCTATTAATGAAGGGATACAGTATTTTAATTGCAAGATTAATTTTTTTTAGGGTTTGAGTGTGATGTTCATTAAAAGTTAGTTTGGGGTCTAAATGTATACCAAGATACCTGACTGATGTTTGCCATGGTATGACATATTTAGTTGGTTCGCCGGTAAGAAGCAAGACTTTCTTTTTCTTGTAAAAAAGATAGATTGAATTTTATCGGCATTTAATTTTATTTTCCATTTAGAATAATATTCTTCTAATAAGACTGCTGCATTTCTTAAGTTCGATTCAACAACGGAACCGAACTCATGAAAAGATATTATTTCTGTGTCGTCTGCATATATTGCAATATCATAGAAAGGTAGTTTTGGAATATCGGACGTATACAAATTATACAAAATTGGGCCGAGAACGGAACCCTGTGGTACTCCAGAATTAAAATTAACGAGACTGGAAACATGATTATTGACAAATACCCTGAAGCAGCGATTAGACACAAAGTTTTTAACAATATTGCACAAGAAAGAGGGAAAATAAAGAATTATCATTTTATATAAAGGGTCCGCCATCTAACGTTTTTTTTTTTTCAAGTAGTGTTTATTTCGTGAATGGTAACACTTAGCTCATGTCTGATTTGACAGATAATTAGTTTTATCCTTCCGCTGAACGAATATGGTTGTGTATACGCTTGAACAACGCTGGGAAATATTGCGACATTACTTTGAAAATCATGGTAATGTTGCAGAATGTGTGCGAAAATTGCGTACGGATTTTGGAAGAAGAGAAGCACCGTTAGCTCCGTATGTTCGTTATCTTGTGAAAAAAGTGAAAGAAACTGGCATCCTCATCGATAAACCAAAGCGTTAAAAATCCAAAAACAGTGCGTACACCCGAGAATATTGCTGCTGCGGCAGAAAGTGTGCGTGAAGCGCCATCAACATCAATTCACCGTCGTTCTCAACAATTTAACATTTCGGAGACATCATTGAGACGAATTTTGCATAAAGACCTTGGTATGACGCCATACAAAGTACAATTGGTTCAGGAGTTGAAGCCAACTGACCATCCAATGCGTTTTCGCTTCGCTAAGTGGGCCTGCGATCGACTTACAGAAAATGCCGATTTTGCCAAAAAAATCATCTTTTCAGATGAAGCTCATTTTGATCGCGGGTATGTAAACAAGCAAAATTGTCGCATTTGGGGCACAGAAAACCCGCACGCATACATTGAAAAGCCGGTGCACCCAAAACGAGCCACTGTTTGGTGCGGATTTTGGTCCAGAGGCATAATTGGGCCATTTTTCTTCGAAAATGAGCAAGGAGTGGCCGTTACAGTCAATGGCGATTGTTATCGGGCCATGTTGAACGAATTTTTGTTCACAAAAATTGAAGAGGAGGATATTGGCAACATTTGGTTTCAACAGGACGGCGCTACGTGCCACACAGCCGAAGCTACACTCGATGTTTTGCGCCCTGTTTTTGAAGATCGCATTATCAGCCGCAGAGCTGATGTCGTTTGGCCACCTCGGAGCTGCGATTTGACACCGTTGGACTATTATTTGTGGGGTGCCGTCAAAGATAAGTGTTACGCCGACAAGCCAGAGACAATTGACGCTTTAAAGGACAATATTCGTGAAGCCATTGGTGAAATACAGTTGCACACAATCGATAATGTGCTTAAAAATTGGACCGATCGTGTAGGCTACTGCATGGCCAGCCGAGGCAGCCATTTGAATGAAATTATTTTCCATATTTCCATTATTAACCGGAAGGATTGTACTTTCAAATAAAAAAAGAAATTTGAGAAAATATTCAGTAGTTTTTTTTATAGCATTTTCAAAAAAAAAAAATGATTTGGCGGACCCTTTATAAGGCCGTCATGCCATACTGAGTCGAAGGCTTTTTCAATGTCTAGTAATAGCATGCCTGTAGATTTTCCAATGGCACGATTATTTTTAATAATGTTACATACTCTCAAAACTTGATGTGAGGTACCATGGCAACGTCGGAATCCGAATTGTTCAGCAGGATAGAGTTTTTTATCTTCAATTATGTTTACAAGTTTTTCTTTGATTATTTGTTCATAGATTTTACTCACCGAGCTTAGTAAACTAATTGGTCTATAACTTTCAGGACTGTCAATTGGCTTACCTGCTTTGGGTATTGCTATGACCTTGGCTAATTTCCATGCTTCTGGAAAATATTGTAGTTTTAAACAAGAGTTTATGGCGAAAGTTAGGAATTTTATTATCTCTTTCGGGAGTTGTCTTAGGTAAATATTCTTTATATTGTCTAATCCATTCGTTTTATAAAGATTGAGGTTCTTAAGAAAAAAGATAATATCACTCTCTGTGATGAATTCATTTGGTGGAGTAAAATGACTAGAGAGATTAAAGCTGGTTAAAGTATTTCCGCGAATGCATTTGCCTTTTCCTTGTCTGTGCGATATACAACTGGGCCATTTTTGAGACAAGGAACTTGTTAGTGTTTGTTTTTAATAATTTTAATAATATTCCAGAAGGGCTTTGAACCCCTATCTAGGGAATGTAGTTTCCTATTTGTTTTCTCTTTATAAGTATTGCAACACCCCCACCTCTTCTACCTTCACTGTCAACTCGGTAACATCTGTAGTCCGAGGTGGAAATGTTAATTTCTAAATTTAACCATGTTTCAATTTTCGCGATTTGATTACTCCGACAATGCTTGGGGCTGGACAGAGTTCCTCGAGTTCTTTATTGTGCAGTTCTCTCCATTCGCCCCTTTCTTCGTCCTGTTTACCATCATAGAGTCCATCGGTCCATTGTGTTACCACTCGAGTCGGTTTGGTCACCGCTACTCTTGGAAGAATTGTTGAGTAAATTTCGATAGTTTGTTGATCTTCGATATTTCATTATTTTCATAAAAATCTTCTTCTTGAGGAGGCCAAGGCAGGGCATTCGCATAGGGGATGGGATAAATATTTTTCCTCTTCCTCACCATGACACCTACTGCAGTAGTTATATGGCAGTCCTAATCTTGCGACATGTTTTTCTAAAGCGGAATGTCCTGTGGGGACTCTATTAGTATGCTAATATACTGCCTATTGTATGTATGTATTTTTAGCAGACTTGTGGTTTTACGTTGACAATACCTGGGCCAGGTTTGTTTCGAGATTTTATGTTTTTGCGTTTCCATTGGTGAGTGAATTTCCGCTTTAACAGTCGAGAGCTCCAGTGTGGTGCCCATTTTGGCTACTTCGTTTACTTCACAGTTACCTGGTATGTCATATATGGCGTCAGTAATTAGTATAGGTCTAACAACCGCGGTATATAGCCAGTGTGTGATATGGGGTTTGATAACCCATCTGGTGTCCAAGGCTTTTTTGCAGGTACATAGCGCAGTTGTTGCTTTTTTAATTCATTTTCCTCATTCAATTTCCAGTTGAGATTCCTGTCGAGTATCACGCCAAAATATTTGGCGTGGTCTGCGCGTGTCCTTGAGCCTCCTTAAGATCTTGTTTTCAAAGACCCGAAATCAACTTTTGTTCTTCTTAGTCAGAGACCAGGTTTCAAGAGAGTTGTTTTGAATAGTTCCTACACCGCGTAGAAATACCTATGCTTTGCGTTTATTGAGCACAATCAGCTGTGAGGTTTGGATCGAACCAAGTCAGTCAGTGACCATATACAACATATGGTTTTCTCTTCATTAACTCCAAGCCTACTTCCTTTTCTGCCATTCTACATTTCACTTAGCACGTCCATATCGTAAAAGCATCAGTTCAAACGGATGTGATTTCATTAAGGGCTATTTAAAGAATCTCATAACCAATTTCAAATTAAAAAGATGTAGTGACAAGGCGCCCCCTTGTTTTAATCTTTTATATATCTCGAATGTTTCAGATAACACTTTTTCTATTTTACAAGTAATTTGCTCTTTGTTTCCTTTTAGGAATTATTTCATCAGTTTCAACAACTTTTCAGAGATTCTCAACATTACAAGGACGTTAGTGGATTTTCGATCATTAGCTTGATAGTTGGTGTACCGTTTCGTGAAAACTAAAATTGGATATTGTAGGATAAACTTATGGTTGTAGGGCATTTGATAAGAACTGTAATGCGAATAAATTGAATTGAATTGAATTGAATTGAATTGAACCAATTTTCCACCACTACTAAACATACATACAGTATATCGGCAGGAAAGTTGGCAATTTCACGTTCGAAATTATTCCTGAGCTCATCTAATGTTGTTGGCTTATTGGTAAAAACCAACGACTAAACCTAACCCCATAATAGGGAATCCTTGTTGGATTACGAGTTTATCGACCTTCCCATTCAATAGCTCAATTATTTCACCACCTGTATGGCTATTGTCACAATATATCACTGGGTTCAAGCCCATCTCATTTTGGCTACAAATAATCTTCCAGCACGGAACGATATTGAACTCTATTAATCGCAACATGGAAATCATTTTCACTGACAAATACGGATCCATCACACCTTGGTTAGGAAATTCACATCATATGGTCACTTCTTGTGAGCCAATTCAAACTGAGTTTGTTGCTACCCAGTAACGCATTTTCTTCTTTTGTTTTGTTCTTACTGAAAAAAAACCAGCATAAGCTTTGGGGTTACTAATGAAACATGTTTGCAAATAGCCATTCTATTATAATCGGCCAGAACAAGTTTTTTTTAGAAACTTGTATTATCATAAATCACAATAATTGTTTAATCATCAACCAAAGAATTGCACAACTCTTATCCATTATTTTCAAAACTTGTCCAAGAATTCTGTTTATTTCCCGCTGCATGAAGCCTTTCGTGACTGACGATGTAACATATCCTTTTGGTATTACGTCCAGGAGCGAATTTCAAGCTGTGTTGGCAGGCATTCTGTTGAGAAATAATTTTTGTGGAAATAAGGTTAAAACAAGGAGCGCCGAAAAACATTCCTACGATGTTCTGGTGAATTGATCAATTTCTGTTTTGAATTTGGTCACGCGATTTCGCATTCTACTATTTATAATGAGCGCAGTGGAATCCTGCAGGTGTGTCGGAGAGAACTTTTTTTAGGGTTATTTGGACTAATCACCAGTTCTATTCTTAGGTGCGCTTAGAATTCATTTACTTACTCAGTGTATGGAGGAATGGCTTATTGGCACTTTTTTTGTTTTTAATAATTTAAAATTTATTGTAGGGATATAAAGAACGTTATGATTGATTTGAGTTCATTTTTTGACCATTTTTCATTACTTCAGTTGTCGTGAGGCAGTTCTATTAGGGTTATTGAGACCTCAACCTTGACCGCATTCGTTCGAGAATCTTGATATCATTCCTCGCTGTTTTCTTTTCCGGCGATGAGTATCTGACTTTCTGCATTTCTTAGGAATGCGCGATCAATTAGATTTCGAATACCTTATTTCCTTTGGCGAAGTTCTTGGAATCTCGAAATCTGTGTATATAACATTGGTCAAAGCAGCGCTCTGATAAACGTCCAGTGCATAACTTGATTTTCGCCCGCGACAAGGCCGTCTTGACGATTCGACCATTAATACTGGTACAATAGTTAAATTCAAGGAAGTCGGTTCGATGACTAATTAGCTAGCCGCCGCAAGTCGCTGAAATGCCTGTCTGGTCTGAAATATCGCTGTCGTGCGTCAGAGTGAAAGGGTATTTCAGAAACTATGATTGCGAGAAGGAAATGAGTTCATTGGAGCCGTATGAGGTGCGGGGGGGTGGGTAGATCGAAGAGACGAGGATTGCGTGTATTACGAGGGCCAGTGTTAAGAGATATGGAGTTATAAAGGATGGCGCAGTCAATGGTACCTGTTAGGAGTCTATGAATGAAGAGAATGTCAGACACCCTTCTTCTTTCCTCCAACTTACTCAAATTTATTAGTTTAAGACAGTCTTAATAGAGCGGTAAGAACAAGGACAGGCCAAACCTCGAAGAGTGAAACGTAGGAACCAACGTTGGATGCTCTCTAGAAATTTTGGTTTGTTGATAAGCAGACCACACTAGAGATGTGTGAGAAGGAGGCGAACAAAGGTAATGTAGAGAGATCGAGTCACGTAGGGATTGGAGCTCTTTAGATCAACGCTTCACGAAACCGAGTGCAGAGTTGACTTTAAGAATTATGGTATATCGTCGATATGGGGGCGGAAATTGAGCTCTTAGGCACATAGTATGCCAAGATCGGGGATAACCTGAACGGTGGAGATGGGCTGATTATTGAGAAAGAAAGGAAGGATTATTGAGAGACGAAGAAGAAGTTTGATTCGTTAACGTGGAAAGTGATTGATTGGCATTTAGAAATGTTAAGCTCAAGCAATTTTTAGAGCACCAGACAGAAAAGCTGGTGAGATCCGATTGAATAAGGAAAGAATGTTATTGCTAGGAAATCTTCTTGAGGAATTAGGTGTCGTCGGCGTCCAGTGAGAGGTGGGCGTGTTTGGTGACAAACTGAATGTCTTTAATGGTATGAATGAAAAGAAGGGAACCTGAATGGCTGCCTTGGGGTACGCCGGAAGAAGCTAAGAAATGGTTAGAAAAGGCAGATCTAAAACGATCACTGTTGTAACGGTTTTTTTTTTTTTTAGATAAGAAGATATCTATTTCAATGCAGTATGTTCAAAGGAAGACAGTTTCAAGAGTATTAGTTTGCGGGAGATTTTGTCGAAGGCCTCACTAAATTTAGTTGAATTGACGTTAACTTCATTCCCATTCTTTAATGAAAGACAGGGTGACAGGGTGAAAGATACAAATTTAACAAGGTCAAATTAAACAATTTGAGGAAGCCATGTTGTTTAGAGCAGATTGGAGATTTGCAGTGGAAACTTAAAGTGTCATACTTTCGAAAAGTTTGGGTATATGTATGTGACAGTTTGGTGATGGTGCGGTAGTTGTTAACCCATATCTGAGGAAATTCTCCAAGGGACAGGGATGAGTTAAATTTTTTTTGAGAGCGGGACAGAAATAAGGAGGAACATTTTTTTAATAATATGGCAGGGAGACCATCGGGCTTAGAGAACAGAGCTTGCGTTTATAACAATGTTTGGATCGGGAAAGGGGAACGTTAAGAGAAATAGAATTAAATATTTCTCTGTAGAGAAATACTCTATGATACAAGATATACCTAACTTTGACCAAAGACTTGAGTTGTGGTCATATACTGATCCGCCTGACCCGAAAAAGACCACTGACCCAAATTTCATCCAAAACTGAAAGACGAAGCCAAGTTGATCATAAAAATAGGCGTACAAATATTGGTCTTTGAAAGATATTTACTTTTAAGATTAGTTTCTTTAACCATTTTATTAGCTTTTAGTTATGCTTTTTAAATAGTATTTTAAGGTGGAACGAAAAGCCGACTGCACTTGGTTTTACGTCTTAAAGGTAAAGATAAAAATTATAATTTTCTAGGCGAGGCTCTAGGGAGATCCAAAATGTTCTTCAGACAAAAAAAGTGGATAAAAACCGAGGGAAGTCCAAAAAATCCTCAGCGTTTTCTGACCACCCCGTTTTATTTTTAGTGATCCTTTTGCCTCGCCAAGAACTAAAGTTATACAATTGAGAAGGAAGTAAGTACGTGCATAACCTGAAGAAGACTATAAAAATCAAATCTTACAGGAATGATCCACTGTTAAGGTTCCAAAAAGAGTTTGCCAAAAGTCACGAAAGTAGGAACGGATCTGAAGGAGTAGAAGAATGGCATTGTATAAACAAATTTGTTATCCTCGGATTCTGGACGAAATGCTAGGTGACCAAAAGGAAAGAATTATCGCTCCCATATACAATAAAAACAAAATATGTAGTTGAAAATCTCGTACATGGTATGGTGTAGGCCCTTTATTTCGTATCGACAATAGTCTGAAAAAAATTTGACACAGGAACATTTTTGGAAAGTGTTATGCTTTTGTTTGCCGAGGCTTTGCACTTTAAACGTGATAGCGATCCAATGTGAATTCTAGCGGATCTGGTGAGTTTTGTAATCGAAAAGTGTCCGTCATCATATAGCCCAGTCAAAACCTAAATCCAATCCCATTGGGAATTTTTGGAAGTAGCTGAAAAGAAAATCAATTGTGGGAAGTAATTCTAAAAGAGTTGCATTCCATATTTTTTCAACTTGCCAAATTTTCATATACTGAATATTTTAGATTTAGATTAGATTAGATTTATTATTTATATTAACAACTCCCGTTCATATAAGATACAAATCTTTTAAATTTGAACAGGCTTAACATAATACATTATACATTTTACATATTTATGAAGCTTAAGATATAATTTTAACAATCATAGGTAAGAGGAAACGGATAGTGGAAGAAAGGATATAAATAGGAAAGAATAGATAGACACTGAAGGAAGAAGCATCCATTTTCACTTTTAAACTCTAGAAAAATATTCAAAAAGGATTTTATTAAAACTGTTTGTGTTCGTTCTGCTTAGTCGCTTGATGGCAAGAGGTAAACGATTCCATAATTGAATGGCATGTACGAAAAATTGCCTGGGCGTTGCTCTATATTTACACCTAGGTGGAATAAGTGTAAAAGGCCTATTATTTACTGAAAAACGTATATTTTCGAACAGGTATTCTGGTTCTCTATTACTTATAGTTTTTCGTAACAGCAACAAAGTTCTATAGCTAAGTAAGTCTGGTACCAAAACACCTGTTATTTGCTTTGTATAGCTAGAGACATGTTCCTGTCTGCTTATGTTAAAGACATATCTTGCACAGCTTTTTAGCGCGACGGTTAGTTTCCTTTTTGAATCATAGTCCAAATTAGAAAATACGGCACCAGGAACTCTTCAGGTGAAGATATCCTAAATATGTGCAAGTCGTACGGTGTTATAGTGCTAAATACCATGTTCGTCAAACAAAGCCGGCACCTGATCACTTATAGCAGCGGCAGTTTCATGAAGCCACGAGTTAAAGATTGCAAAGTGATCCTGGAAGACGCGATCGCCCCTCAACACCGTCTCCTCCTGACTGATTTTTTTATGGAGGCGAGTAAGAAGTCAAAGCAGCAAACAAAGGTTTCTGAGAGAATCAAGTGGTATAAGCTGGATAAAGGAAAAGGCGAAGCTTTTATTACCAACATGAAAAACTACCTCTCTTCCATTATCGACGAGGTCGGAAATGAGGGGTGCAGAGCACAAGACATGTGGGATTCCCTACAACAATCTGGCCTGATGAAAGCCAAATCACTGCTCGGAACATCTAAAGGCCCCTGCCAACACGCAAAAGAAACCTGGTGGTGGACAGACGAAGCCAAAGCAGTGATACACGAAAAGAAAATGGCTTTCCAAGCTTGATCAAAGTGCTCTTCTACTAATAGAGAGGAAAAAGCTCGCCGTGAAAAGGTATATAGATATTGCAAAGGTATCGCGAAGAAAAAGTGCGCCGAACTCAAAGCGAAAAGCATGGAAGGCTTCTATCAGGAGTTGGAAGAAATATCGTCTACCGCATCTGACAGGAACCAGGCTACCCAGGAGCTTCGACAAAGCAATTTAAACAAAGGAGCAAATATCTTTAAGATATCCGCCCAGAGAAGAAGAAATGCTCAGAAGATTCGTTTCCCAAAGTTTATTAACAATGCTGAAGGCCAACTCCTTGTGGAAGACGAAAAAATTCTCCACAGATGGCGACAGTATTGCGAGGAACTTCTGAACGAACAGTTTCCCCGAGTGTACTTTCCAAGAGCCGCCCCGAATCATGCCGAAATATCCGACATCACAGTCGAAGAAGTTCGGTACGCGGTTAAAAACTCCAAGAAAAGAAAAGCTGTTGGGCCGGACGGGATACCCTCTGAGTTCTGGAAAAAGATGGGAGACATCGGGTCTAGATGGCTCATGGTTCTTATCTCCAAACTTATGAGAGGCGACACTATGCCTAATCAATGGAGGGAAAGCTATCTTCTTCCATTGCACAAAGGAAAGGGTGATACGCGAAATTGTGATAACTACCGTTCTGTCAAGCTGATGTCGCACACCATGAAGATCGTTGAACGGGTATTAGATAGCCGACTGCGGAAAATAATACGACCATCTGATGACCAGTGCGGGTTTGTCTCGGGTAAATCAACAACAGATGCAATCCAAAGTATAAGGGTCATGATGGAAAAGCATCGTGATTCTTCAAAGGACTTGCATATGGTGTTGGTTGATTTCGAGAAGGCCTTTGATCGGCAACGAAGAGATCTTTTATGGGAAGCGCTAAGACAGAAACCTACGTGCGAGTTATCATGGACATGTACAAGAGAGCAACGTCAAGAGTAAGATGCACCGCAGGAGTCACCGTAGAGTTCGCAATCAAAGTCGGTGTACACCAAGGGAGCGTCCTCAGCTCACTGCTTTTTATAGCAGTCCTTCATTGCTTGCTTGAAGGAAAAGTGACGGACCCCAATGTGCACCAGCTATTCTTTGCTGACGATGGATAAGTGATGATCAGGCGTCCGTACAACGAGCACTTGATGTGTGGGTGGACATTTTTGAGCTATACGGGTATCGTATTAGTTCAAAGAAGACAGAGTATCTGTGCTGCCCGTTCTCTGACCCTCATCAGCCTATTCCAGACATTTACTTGAATGGAAGAGTGCTTCCCAAGTGTGAGAAGTTTAAATATCTGGGATCTATGACTAATAGAGAAGCAACTTCTGATGACGACATCAAACATCGCGTAAGCGTAGGGTGGATGAAGTGGCGGGAAAACTCCGCCATCTTCTGTGATCGAAAAATGACCCCTAAGCTGAAAGGAAGGCTCTACACTTCAGTTGTACGTCCGGCGCTCACATACGGTTCACAATGCTGGACAATGCACAAAAAGTATGAGAGCAAATTAACGGCAGCTGAGATGAAGATGCTTCGCATGACAGCGGGAGTAACAAAGCGTGACAGAATTAGAAGTTCAAAGATCCGAGGAAGCCTCCACGTAAAAGAAACCATCACAAGAAAGATAGAGCGTTGGTATTGCCATGTTCAAAGGAGAGATCCTTTGAACCGCGTCCAAAAGGCGATATCAATCAACGTTCCAATTTCCACACGCAAAAAAGGCAGGCCGAAAAACAATTGGTGCAAACAAATGCAAAAACACCAGCATTCGATTGGCCTCAGCGATGAAGTAATCCCAAACCGGGAAGCCTGCCGCTACTTTCTGAGGTCAAACCGGCGGACCCCACAAGCGGACCAGTAGGAATGCAGTTAAGTGGGAAGGTTATGGTCCTACACTTCTGACCATAACGACGCCGGAAAAAAGGAAAAGAAGAAGAAGTCCAAATTAGAAAATATTTCACACCCATAAAGTACAATGGGCAAAATGTACCACTTTACAATTTTTAATTTCACATTGACTGGCAAATAGTCGGCAGTGGGGCTTAGAGCACGAAGCACACCATATATGTATTTTTGAAATGGTCTTATTAATATGAAGACCCCAAGTGAAATTTTCTGTTAAATAAATACCTAGATTTTTGAATATTGTCCGAACCTACTGCATTTGATCTAATACCGAAAATAGTGTTAAAGACTTTGGTTTCATCAACACAGTGAAGCGAAAATGCATTATCATTATAATGATTGTAATTAAATGAATACGACATTGAAGACGAGTTACAGTTTTTACTAAGTGAAACGAAACGACTGTCATGCGAAATCCGAAAAGTTTCGGACAATAATTGAGGATAGTCCATTTATTAGAGTAAGGCAAGCGCAAATTGAATTTTTTAATAAAATATTGACGAGAAACCATAATTATTAATATTTCAAGCGAAAAGTTATCATCGGCAGTTTTTGCAATAAAAATCTTTTATTTCTTTATTTAATTTTCCCAATCTGTGCAGCTCGTTTAATTCGCGAACTTTTTTTCGGTTTCCAATCTTATGAAAAAATTACAAAATTAATATATAAGAGCTGATTACATTTTTATCAATTCCTCTTCGTGCCCCTTGTCGAGGCTGGGGAGGCCTAAGAGGGCAATGACCTCGAACTAAGACCCGAAGAATCCGAGTAACATGGATGAATGGACAACCATAAGGATAGAAGTACTCCAAGTAGAACCCGCAATAGCGGAAATCCGCCCGCGATCAAGGAAGAGGGGCAATGGTTCTGGAGGCCAAAACTCCAAACTCTCTGGCAGCCCGGAACGACACGAACTCCTGCAGCTCATTGTCCGACCACCTGGTTGGACTTAGCATGAGTAGTGTAACCAACAGAGGCGACACCGACAATGGCGCGGCACGGGAAACCGCTTAGGTTGAACGAGCCCCAGAATTGGGACGTACTGTAGATAGCACTGCTAAGTGCCAAAAAAGAAGGAGAATGAGGCGTGTCCGAAAATCGTGGAAAGAGGCTAACACAGCCGAAAGCATGACGAATGAAAACAAACATCTGTTGAAAGCAGTTAAGAGGATAACTAAGGTCCTCTCATTTGCGGCTCCCGACTTTCTTGACGGCACGCAGCTCAGAAAGCATCGGCGGCTGGAGGCACAAACATGCCAACACTTTCCATGAATCAACCCAAATGTGGGCTTCTTTGAATGTTTTGATCAGCAAAGTCATATGACAACTTAATGAATTTTTCGACTTTCATTTTCGTAATATGTTTGAATAAATTTGCGGCGTTGAACGATAAACATCTATGACTAAAATGTTCAAAGGCTGTATTTGATATTTGTGGAAAAAACAACCAAATTGAATACAGACAACATCTACATTGACAGTGTTCAATGTTATAATTTGTTGTTCAAAAAATAAGGGGATTTTTTGAATTTCGCGAGCTAAGTTCATTCCCTTTTTTATTTACTTTGTCAGTGCACAGGTCCCATAACATACGTATGTATGTTGACATAATTAGCAATTTTGGGTATTAATTTAGCTTTTCAATAATGGGGATAAAGATTTTAGTGTGTTTTTAGATTTTTTGCTATTGAAAAATATGTAAATTTGTAAGACTTTTATAAGCATAAGCTTTCGGCATGTAAGCGAACACCTCATAACAATCCGTCAAAGCTAATTTCGGGAATATCAGCTTAATATGCGTCTACGCCGCAACCGAAGAAAAGAACAATCGACTCAAGATGACTGCTACGATTCCTAGACAGAACCTATGCCCAATGTCGCACCTACGATATAAAAAGAAGATTTTAATGCGAAACTGGGCAAAGAAAACATATTTGGGGAATAGCCTACACCAAACCACATGCAAAAACGGAACGTGCTACTTGACTTCCTGGCGGGGCGTATTCTCCTTCTAACTAGCACACGATTCCCGCATCTCATAAAGGAACCTGGCGGTCGACTGATGAGTGGACCATCAACCAGATTGATCACGTTGCAATCGACGCTAGACACTCCTCCAACATTCTAGATGTACGAACGTTCCGAGCAGCCAACATCGAGCTGGATCACTAAATTGTTGTAGCCAAGGTACGAATGAGGATATCAATGATGCTACTCTTTCACAAAGTTCGATGACACCAGCACAATCCACAGAACAACAGTGGGAAATGCTGACTCTGATGTGTTGGGCTTCCGACTGCCATCAATTGGAAACCCCTAGTTTGATGAGAAATGCAAGCAAACCGCCTACAAAGCCATGCTACATAAACGAACAAGAGCTGCTCGTGAGCTCTAGGAGCAGAAAAGGAAGGAGGAGCACACGCATTTAAGGAAGAAAAAAAGAACACGAAAAGCGTGGGATCGAGGAGATGGAGAGATACCAACGTAGTAATGACGCTCGCAAACTTTACGAAAACGTAAAACCAACATTTCAGGGCTATAAAGCCAGAGCAAAAGCCTATAGGGATGAAGACGAACAACTTGTAGTAGAGTCACAGTCGATGCTGAGAATATGGAATGACCACTTGCGTAGACTGTATAGGCGCGACGATATATCTGATATCGCAGTCAGGCAGAATGATCCGTTCGCAACGGATGAAAATGCAAGAGAATTCCGTCCACGCAATCTAGTTGAAATAAAGCTTGTTATTTCGAAGCTTCAAACTAACAAAGCCGCGGACGCAGAGGCCCTGTCTGCTGAGCTATTTAAACAGGCAGGAGATCAGTTGGTAGGGCGCATGCACCAGCTCATCTGTAAAATATGGTCGGAAGAAAGCATGCCCTTTGCATGGAATCTTAACCATCATTTGCTCAATCCACAAGAAAGAAGGCAATATAACTGCGCCAACTAAGGAATAATAAATAAGGAATAAGTCTTCCTAATGTCGCATATACCCATAAGATCTTCTCTGCCGTACTGTGTGAACGTCTGAAATCCTTTGCGGATAACCTGATCGACTCTTATCAGTGTGGTATCAGACTGGGTAATTCCACAAAAGCCCAAATTGTTATACTGCGGCAGATCTTGAAGAAGGCCAAAGAATTTCAAATCGACACACACTATCTAATTGTCAATTTTAAAGCCGCATATGACGGCGTGCATAGAGACGAGCTATATCGACCCATATCTAATCTAAACATCCCTGCCAAACTCGCCAGATTGTCCAGGATGACAATAAAGAATTCTCGTTGCTCCATTAAGCACGATAGCGAACTAACTGAGACCTTTGATGTTAACAGCGGCTAAAATGGGTCTTTTCGTAGATCAGGGAAAGACGAAGGATATGCTGTCATCCAAAAAAGATGTAAAGACACGTCTTGGCCAGAACGTCACAGTTGGCAGCTACAAACTCGAAGTGGTCAAGGATTTCCTCAACCTTGGCTCACTAGTGACCAACGACAACAACACCAGTGCTGGGATCAAACGCAGAATTACTCTTGCCATCCGTTTCTTTGGGCTTAAGAGCCAATTGAGAAATAGAGCCCTCTCTCGAAAAACCAAAGTAGAACTGTATAAATCACTGACCATCCCGGTGCTCCTTTACGGCGTAGGGCCCTCCACCCTAACTAAAACGGATGAGGATGTCATTGGTAACTTGGAGAGAAAATATCCGACGATTAATCTACAGCCTTGGCCAAATGTATTAGTCCCTTTGTATAAACGGAGAGTGGAGGAGAAGATACAACAACGAACTCTACGAGCTGTACAAAGTGATCGGCCTAGTACGACGTCTTCGGATTTCAAAGCCTAAGAAGGCTAAGCCTTGCAGAATGGACGAATGAACAAAATTGCTCCGGGCGAAGAGTCTTCGAATTCAAGCTCGAGGGACAACGCAACAGAGGACGACCGAATCTAAGGTGGCGCACATACATAGGTTGAAGGGTACCTTAACCAACTAGGAGCTGGAGATCCTTGTTGGTTGGGGGCAAATTGTACACCGGACTGTAGCACCACCTTAGTAAGTAAGTGGTATTAACTTGGTAAGAAAAATAAAAACAGGTGCTCCAACATGCTTCAAAATGCGGCATTTGGCGAGTCTACTCTGAACAAAAAAACAGTTTATAATTGATTCACAGAAGGCCGAGAAGATGTCAATGGCGATGCCCGCCTGGTACGCTCCAGCACGTCAACAGCGGATGAATACGTTGAAGCAGTGAAGAAAATTGTTCTGAAGATCGCTCAAGCCATTCAATTTCTTCAGTTTTTTTGCACATGAAAAGTGTGACGTGTTCCGAAATTGCTAAATTTTGATCAAAAAAACCGTTGCATGATCATCTCTCAGGAGTTGAAGAAACCACATGATATGTAACTTCGAAAGTTAGATCGCAATAGTAGTTAGAATTCTACATTGTTTAATATCGAGAAAATAGCTAAGTAAGTTCAGAAATTAGGTTGGTGCCCCTACATAAGGGACGTATTTACACTGACCCAGAGACTAAGTTACCTTGAAGGAACCACTTGAAATGTAACTGAGAAATTTAGGCCTGAATACTAGGCAGCTTTTTGCTTGTTTTCAGGTCGAGAAACTGACTAAGAAAGCTGAGAATTGCTGTCGATATCTCGCACTAAGGGGCGTGCAAGTAACCTTTTTCCGAATTAGATACCTACTATCTTACTGATACTGAGATTAGGTTACCTTTAAGGAAAAAAGTAAATTTATAACTGAGAAAATTATGTAGATCTGGATGGAAAGCAGTTTTCTGAACTAATTTTAAGTTGAGGCGATAGATGAAAAAGCTGTAGAATGTTGTCGACTTCTAACAAACCTCAGACTATATTTACTTGAAGAAACCTCAAGAAACGTAACAGAAAAAGTTAGATCCCATTAGAAAGCAGATTTCTGCATTTTTTTTTTCAAGTTGGGAAAAGTTGAAAAATGCGGTCAGCACTTTGCACTACGTGGCATATACGTAAATATCGTGAATGACGGAAAGTGGTGACGAAACATGAGTATATACGAGGGTGGTCCCTCGTACTTAACTTCGCCGCCAGATGGCGCCAGTATCGCAAGAGCAACTTACTATCGTGTAGTACATTCTAGTAGACGGCTACTGTCGATTTTCAGCCGGATCGGACTTGTTTTGACCGCGCGTGGAAGCGGGAGTGTCCATGGATTTAAAAAAAATAGAAAAAGAGCAATATCGGTCGGTGACTCGATTCTTGTTTTTGGAAGGGAAATCGCCCAGCGAAATCAAAGATCGTTTGGATGCTGCATATGGTGACTCTTCTCCTTCGATGGCGACCATCAAAAATTGATTTAACGAGTTTCAACGTGGTCGCACGTCGGTTTTTGATAAGCCACGTCCAGGTGCCCCGAAAATGGCTACCACGGAGGATAACGTGACAAAAAATCCACGATCTCGTATTGGCAGACCGCCTGCATGAAATTTTGGGCATGAGAAAGCTGTCGGCGCGATAGGTGCCACGTTTGCTCACTACGGACAACAAGCGTAACCGTGAGACCACTTCAGAGCAGTGTTTGACGCTGTTTAAGCGCAATCCGAAGGAGTTTCTGCGTCGTTTCGTGACAGTCGACGAAACATGGATCCACTGGTACACACCAGAGACCAAGGAACAGTCGAAACAGTAGACTTCACCCGGCGAACGTACTCCGAAGAAGGCGAAGACTGTCCCATCGGCCGGAAAGGTGATGGCCACCGTTTTCTGGGATTCACAAGGTGTGATCCATATCGACTACCTGGAGAAAGGCAAAACGGTCACAGGGCTGTACTATGCCAAATTATTGGGCCGATTCGACGCCGAATTGAAGAAAAAACTACCCCACTTGGCGAAGAAAAAAGTGCTCTTCCACCATGATAACGCACCGGCTCACACCTCCGCCCTCACCACGGCCAAATTGGTCGAATTGGGCTACGAACTGCTGCCCCATCCTTCTTTTTGTTTCCAAACTTGAAAGAGTCACTCGTCGGGCAGAAATTTCAGTCGAATGAGGAGGTCATCGCCGCCACGGAGGCCTGCTTTGCAGACCTCGAGAAAACGTATTTTTCAGACTGGTTAAAGAAGGTGGAGCATCGCTCTGTCATTCCAATGGAAGTGACCAGAAGAGCTAAGACCTAAAAAAGTATAGCAGGGTCGGTCAAATGTGAAAATTTTGCTCACTATTTCTGCATTTAAAATAGCAGTTTAAAAGTTGGTAAGGTCAATAAGTAATATCTGAAGCTATGCATTATTATGATAGGGTAAACATGTCTCAGCCACCGTATTCACTAGACTTGGCTCCCAGCGACTTTTTTTCTGTACCCGAAACACAAAAGATCCATGAAAGGACAGAGATCTGCTTTGATTGACCAAATAAAAACCGCGTCGCCAAAAAGCGAATTGCTTGAAGGAATGGAAAAATCGCTGGCACAACTGTATTTTACCTGAAGGGGACGAAATAGGTATTGGAAAAATATAAATAAATATTTTTTGAGACAAAGTCTTGAGAAAAATAAAAATCTCCACAATCGTTCTGATATTCAGCATTATTTCATCACGAGTCTGACCATTCCAGCGAAATAAAGATATACCACTTCTTGGATATGGCGCCATAAATCGCATTGTCAATTAAATCAGGGCTTTCATGTCACTCGTGTCACAATCCAATTTGTCAAAGTAAACAACTTTCCGCTGACTACAAACGACCTTCGAATTCCACCAGGAAATACAAACAAGTTCCTCATATTAATGTTCAATTTTATCCATTCCCGAGCTCGTTCATCAAAATGTCAGCACAAACTATTAATTCTGCTTCGTTCTGTCGTTTTATCTTGTTTTAACTACGACCAAGAAGTATAGCTACCACTTGCAGTACCCGTTCCATCTCCAACGAATTTCATCAGTCGTCTCGTGCTAGTCGAAACAGTGCTGGTATCGAAACCGCGCAGCATAGCAGCTGTACACACAACTCATAGCACTAGTACATACCTCAAATACTCTTCGATTGATGTGTAATGTAATAGAATCCGAAGTGGGTAATCAATAACCATGTCGGTACTGCTACGATGAAGTCCCTCTGAACTGAAGTGGTACAACCACCGACTCGCGCTAACTGCCAAAAGCGAACTTGAACTGATTAAACACTACACAACCATGCTTTATGGCACAAAATTCATTTAATTCTCGTTTTAACTAAAAACTTTCACCGCAGAAAAAAACGAGTATCTACGTTACATTCCATCTAACCACGAACCGATAGCCTCAGTAGCTCTGCGCTCAATTGAACGCCCGCGCTATGAGTAATGATCCTGTGGGGTGGTGCTCTGACCAATATTCATTTGAAAACAATGAGTGTCTGCTGCCAACACACTCAATACTCGTAAAAATTGCGAGTATACTGCCAGCAGTATCTATGGCGTTCAAAACAATTGTTCTCGTGTGCTGTTGCGTTCGGGTATTCAACCGCAAAACGAAACGATTGACATGTGGAATGGAGGGGCGGATGAAAAGTATGCTGTTGTCAGCGCTGATCACAGCGGGACAATAAATCTCATCGCGGGTTGTGGGACGAGGATTTTTAGCATCCGTCAGATACTTGTACAAGTAGTAGAGTATCTGCTGCCTACATGCAAAGTGTCGTAATTCCCGATCCCGGATGGCAATAACATTCAATTTAAATGACACGAGTGCGGGTTTGACACGCCAACCAGCGGGTGGCACTAGGAGTGTTGCGGAGATTTAAATTTGTTATCCTCGTCGGTTGGTATCTGCGCCGAGCTACAAACATCTTCAAATGGATTAGGGAGTGAATAAACTACAAATTTCAAAACACATAACACATGTGCTCCATGTGTTGGTAAGTGGGGCATGTTGTGCTCTTCGTGGTCTTGTCAAGGACATATGGTGTGAAATGACATTTGTTTAAGAGCAACAACCTTAGTTCGGGTAAGATCGTTGTGTGCCCTCCGAGATGGCAGCAGCTATAAGGTTCCCACCTATATTAACTGAGGTTATCTATAAATAGGTCTTGCGCCTTCATAATTGACAGTCTTACGGCTCAGTTGACAGCGATTAATCAAAATTGCCTCAAGTGTCGCCGCCTGTTGTCATAGCCCAGCACACATCATCCCGATGAATATCAACAATTATCCTACCGACAGGTATAACCTGCACGTCACTCCCGTGATACACATCTGTAAAACAAATCTCTTCACTCGAAACACTTTAGGTAAGGAAAAAAGTACTCTGAATCATTATCATGAGATGCTATCGTATTTTTTTGTTTCCCCCACATCCGCTGTGGCGTTCATGCCGACCGCCAACCACTACTATGGTAGCATCCATTCATTCACAAGCGTTTATTGTATATCGATGTCCTCTTGGCCACGAGACACTCGACCTGTCTTGTCTTGTCGAGCATGTGTACAGGTCACACGGAATGGCACTCGAGAAATGGTGGTAACAATTCCGAGCCACCTACACTAAGGGGGGCCAGTTTTATCTGTATCCTTGTACTCGTATCGTTCATTCCTTCTATCGATCCGGGATGTTGTCGTATTACCGCAGGCTAGAGAGTTGTGGACGAATATACAATACTTGAACGGAAGAGGATGAGGAGGAGGCGAGTAAATGATTCTCGAGGGTGTTGCTCCTCGAATGGATGTTCTGGATAGAAAGGTTTGCATATGGTCCAAGGGATGTATGTACCCTGGTTCATTACAGCTGTTTGGGGGAGTCACTTAATGTAAGCCATTTCGCTGCTGTATATTAATATGAGAGATACGTGCTCGAGATTCGGTTCGAATTCCTGCTCTCGATATCGTTTCTATTTGTTCTTTTTACGTACAAACCCGATATGGAGACTGTTGATATTGAATAATGTTATTGTTATGACAAGGATATCGGTATTGACTACTCCTCAGCCTCATTCATCCCTATTTGCTTATCGTGTTTGAGATAAAGATATTCTTACTAAGAATTTGCTGTCTTTTGTGCTTTTAACAGAATAAATGAGAGGCTTAGAGGCCGGAAGTAATTTTGTTGCCAACAGAGTCCTTCGTTGTTCTCGTATTTTAATTATTGTTTTATAATCTCTTGGTTTTCAATTCGACAAGGCAGGGCAGCAATCCTAGAAATCGATAATTCACCGAATAAATTGCTCTATGATTTGATTTACTCGTACTGTGGATTAGCTGGCATTTCTCACTCAAGATATAGTCCTCTAAAATCCTATTGAAGCCTCTATTGAATCCGACTCTTAAGCACTCAACTACCACAAGTTTTCCTTTAATTTTCGCCCAATTGGAAATCGGAAGCCCAGAGCTTCGTTGATAACTATTCATCAAGGTAGGCTTAAATGTATATCTTCCATGTTTCACTGTTTTATTCCGTTTCTCTTAGACCACATCTGTTATTATGCAAGGCGCAAAATTAATCATACATCTTTTTACTAAATAAAAAATAATGATTTTGAGTGATAAAATTTTTCTTTCCATTTTTTTCTGTTAACTGGAAAAGATGATATCCGTCAAGTAGGTAACGCCAGCATTGATACGCTTTTGTATCCATTTTATCGCATCTTCCATGATTTTCCGCACGATTTTCGGTGATAGCTGTTCCTGTAGAATATTCTAAAACCAAATGTACACCAAGCCCCGCTCATCCAATTCCGGCAGTCAGAAGTCGTTTATCATGGCCCTCTAGCGTTCGTCAGTAACAGTGGTCGTATTATCGATAGCGTGCTCAAAAAAATACGGCCCAATCACTCCTCCCGCGGGAACGCCGCACTTTGAGTGAATGAAATGGCTCTTCGTGTATCATACGCGGATCTTCAATGCCTCAAAAACGAAGAAGTTGCTTATTGAAGTAACCGCTTAAATGTAAAAGCGCCTCGTCGCTCATGAGGATTTTCGACACAAAATCTTCCTCTTCGTTGTTGATAAGGGATGGCTTGACAGTAATTCACACGCGACTGACGGTCGGCAGGCATTAACTGATGCACGGTTTGTATTTTGTACGGGGACATGTAGGGTCCGTCTGATTATATCCTATTGCGTGGCCAGTTGTCCGGTTGATGTTTCTTCGTTCTTAGCGACATCGGTAGCCGCAGCCGTGATATTCTCGGCCGAACGATCAGTCCGGTGGCGGCCACGTCCCGCATGGTCTCCTATGGTTCCAGGGAACTACAGAAAAATAAATGGATGATAATACTCCAGGTGGCACCCGCAATAGCGGAAATTCACCCGCGATCTCCCTGATCGCGGCCGGGACAAGGATTCCGGAGGCCTCACCCCTCATTCTTAACTCTCCGGCAGCCCGGAACGACACCGACTCCTGCGGCTCATCGTCCGACCACCTAGTTAGACTGAGCATGAGTGGTGCAACCAACAGAGGCGACACCGACGATGGCGCGGCACGGGAAACCGCTAAGGTTGAACGAGCCCTAGAATTGGGACGTACTGTAGATTGCACTGCTAACTGCCAAAAAAGAAAGAAAATAGAAAGAGGCGTGCCCGAAAATCATGCAAAGAGGCCGGCACAGCCGAAGGCAGGAAGGTTGAAGGCGAACCTCTGGAAAAAGCAGTCAAAAGGATTAGATCGGCCGAGGAATCTCCTACCGAAACCCATTCGACCTTCTCATCTGCAGCCCCCGCACTTCTTGGCGGCGCGCAGCGCAGAAAGCTTCGGCGGCTACTAAAGGCTGCTGCAGGAAGCACAAGCATGCCAGCACTTTCGGCATGCGCCTCAAACACTCCTGTTCTTATTGTTGACGGTCAAATCCCCAATAAGAGCGTGCCAGGTTCCAAAACTGACGGAGCTGGAGGTGTTCAGGATCCTGTTATGGCCGGCGCCCCCGCCGAAAAAGGCGATGATGCTGACAGACAGACTCTGATCGCAGAAGGCGAAGCGGTCTTGGATCACAACAACCCTCAGGCTGGCAAAGCTGTTCGAAAGCGGCGTCGGAAGGGAGCAGGAGCTCGAACCGAAAAAGGTAAGAGCGCTTGCAAACGGAAGATGGCCGCCGGGGACAACCTTGCTGGGGAGAGAGAACGTGATGTCTCCTCCTCTGACGTGGCGGCGGGTAATCGGAGTCCGAAGGTGGATGCGGCGATCAACAAATATCAAAGCAAAAATCTGAAGACGGAGAAGACCAAAGACTGCTCCTCGGAGGCGGGCACTTCACACAACAAAACCCTTTCCTCTGGAAAGCAGATACAAGTGACCGTAAAGAGTCGAGACAAGCACCTCTCCTACAAAGAGACAGCCATCTCCTCTGAAAAGGTCAGGATAGAAAAAATTGGCAGTGACAGCAGAATAACCAGCGTAGATCGCCAACACTGCGAGGATCATCTACTGGAGCTAGTTTCAGCAACAGCCCTCTGTATTCAGGCGGAGAGGTTTGCTTTGATGAATGGTACCTTGGTATTGAGCTGTTCCTCACAGCAGATATATGCCTGGATCAGGAGCATGGTGCCGAAAATCCCTCCCCTGGGAACTACTACCTATGAGGTAGTTAGTCTCCCAAAATTAACGCGGGCCATCTGCTGGATTCCGGGAAAACCTGGAAACAAGCTGAAAGTGCTGACGCGACTACGTGCGCAGAACCCGGGACTCTACACGAGGGCCTGGACTATCTATTCCTACAAAGAGAAAAAGGGCTCTCTAAGGGCTTCACTCTGGTTGTGGGATTGGACAACGGCTCTGTCGAGACCCTAAAATCCACGTACGACTCACGTCCCTACTTCGGCCTTGGTAGGATTTTATTCCATTTCGATGTCAAGTAGGCGAAGGATGGATCGTGCTCCACAGTTTGAATCTATGATTTTCACTCAGATTAATCTACAGGATTGCAAGGCTGTTACCGCTCTTCTCAGTAGCAGAATTGCATGCAGTAGTACAAATCATCACATTGTATTCATTTAGGAGCCATGGATGTGGAATAAATGCCTGCGTGGGCTTGGTGGTATATGTGATGCTACGATTCTTTATGATGAGCGATCCGAAAGGCGTAGGGTCTGCTTCATCATATCGAACACGCTATCGGCAACCAAACTTGGTCAAGATCTGGTGGCCGCGAAAGTTAGCTACAAAGCGCACGGAGAGATTGAACACTTCGTCGTGGCGTCTGCTTGCTTCCCCTACGACTCGGTATTACCCCCCGCCCCGAAAGCGGTTTCTGAACTCGTAGAGTACTGCGAAGCCAGAACGATTGGACTCATCATCTGCTGCGATGCTAACGTTCAAAACACTGTTTGGGGCAGCGGTAAACGCAATCGAAGAGGAGACCATCTTTTAAGCTTCACTCTTTCTTCTGACCTTATCATCAACAATGTTATCTCCCAACCAACCTTTGTGATGATTGATCTAACCCTGTCTAATAGGCGTGTGAAGGCTATCACTAACTGGGGAGTCTTAACAGATGTTACGCTGTCAGACCATAGATATATCGAATTCCAATTGAAGTGTGGGATCTCCTCCTCGCAGCCTAAATGGAATCCGAGAAAGATGGACTGGGTGCGATTCAGGGAAGAGCTTGAGAAATCTACTCAAGCCCTACCTAAACTCAAAACAAAGCAATTGGTGGAGGATGGCGTTCATAACCTGAGCATCGCCATCACCAACTGTTTCGAATTCGCATGTCCTGTCAAAAAACCTCCCAGCAGGTAGCCGCTTCCCTGGTGGAACGCTGAGCTCCAATATCTTCGCAGGGAAGCCAAAAGTCTCCTGAACAGATCGATCAAATCGAACTCGGAAGATGACTGGAATAAATATCGATCGAAGCAGAAGGAACATAAGAAGCTTATTCGTAAACCGAAGAATGATCCCTATAAGGCCATCTGCGAAGAGATCAAATCCCTGAGCGCGATCAGCAAGTTGGTTAACGTTCTCAAACGAGGAAAATCTACAAAGCTGGATGTACTCAGAAAGTCTGATGGTACCTTCACCGACTATAAAGCAGAAACTCTTAGTTTCATACTGTCATCGGCTCGTTGCACACTTTAACATTGGAAACTACGACTGAAACGATGAAAGCAACTCGGCGTAGCTGGTATGTTGCGTCACGCGTGGCAACTACTGAGGCCATCGAATTTGCTATGGCATCTATCGATGGCTTCAAGTCGCCGGGCACTGATAGGATATACCCTGTTATGCTGCAAAAAGGTATAAGACAGCTGCTTCCTACTCTAAAAAGAATTTTCATTGCTAACCTGGCACTTGCCTACATACCTATTCCTTGGCGCGCGGTGAAAGTGGTCTTTATTCCCAAAATAGGGAAAGAAGATTACTCACTCGCCAAGAGTTTTAGACCAATCAGTCTAACATACTTCTTGCTGAAAAGCAAACTTAGTTGGGAGAATTGAATGCGCTCTCGAAAGGAAAGAGTGCGTACTAGGCACTTCGACAGCATGTGTAACGCTGCTAGACGGCATGGCCTAGATGCACTGGTTTTGTGGATCAAAGCATTGCTTGTGCACAGGACATTGATCGCTTATGCAGGCCTCGAATAATGTGTCAAGTCTGGAGTAAACAGCGGCTGCTCGCAAGGTGGCGTCTTGTCTCCGCCGTTATGGTACATGGTGGTCGACTCATTGCTCGATGATCTCAATGCCTCTGGTATCTATACCCAGGCCTTGGCGGATGATGTTGCTGTTCTTTATGTCGGCTCATGTTTAGCGACTGTCTCAAAGCTCAGGCGGCGCTATATGTGATCGAAGACTGGTGCACGAGTAATGCGCTCTCGGTTAATCCTCTTAGGACTGATGTCGTTATCTTCTTATAAACTTACAATATAATACCCATCTTTTTGCGAAAATACAATGAAAAATAGTATAGAAGATCCTGTGTCAGAAAAAAAAAACAGACAAGAAATTATGATTCATTTCAAGAGAAGATCCATGAGCTTGAGCATGCAAGCCTAACTAAAAAATGAAATATGTTTATTAAAAGAGGAATATAAAAAGCTCAGACAAAAATTGGAGCATGAAAAAGAGCTAACTGAAATCGGACAAAAAGATGCCAAAAAATATTGCACCGATGAAGAAGAGTTATGCCAAATAATTTAATCAAAAAAGCAAAGTCACGTCGTTCCCTGAAATAACACTGCCTCAACCTAATTACCATGAAAAAACTTTACCAGCTACATCTGCAACTGTTACCACCCATCACCGCCCCACCGATTATGGTAATAGACGTCATGAACTACCAGCAGCTATACTCATTGCTGAAGAAGCATATCGAGGGAGACTTTATAATTAGACCAAGCAACAAAAATACCTATAAAATAAACGTACATATATGCTGTTGAGAATTATAGAAGCCAAACTAGAGGGCTGAATGAGAAAAAAACAACCTGGTATTCATACGAGGACAAACAAACAAGGCTGATTAAAGTCATAATGAAAAACATACACAGCAGCTGCAAGGCAAGACGTAAAAATTGTAAACGCTGTAAATAAGCTCAAGTGGGGAGCGAAAAAACCACTCGACATATTCTTACTTAGTTACGAACCGACAGAAGAACCGCAAAACAAACAAATTGGGGTTCCAGACTAACTACAACACAAAATTTTAGTTACTAAAAGCAATTCAAAAAGAGGGATGTGATTTTATCTCCACTGCTAAGCCGACTTACTGGCCTACATATAAAGATAAAATACCAGATCTAGTTGACTTCTTTGTACTTAAGCAAGTATCAAAAAACTTCCTTGAGATAGGGAAGAGATTTGAATCCCGATCAATCTCCAACATATTTGTATCTTAGCGAATGCATTATTATGGAAAACCCGAATTTACACCTCACCAACAAACATACAGATTAGCAACATTTCAAAGATTTAACAAACTAGTAGCTACCAAAGCTGAACTAGAAAGCGAAGTACTAAGACTCACTGAACAAATACAAAATGCGGCTTGGAAAAATACCCCTCTTGTCAGTAAAAAGCCAATTGAAATTAAATACCCAAGACTAACAATGAAACTAATAGCTGAAAAGAGAAAGATTAGACAAAAATGGCAACAAACGAGATATCCGCTCTACAAGTCTCAGCTCAATAGACTGACTGAACTAATAAGGCGGCAACTAAAGGAGTTCCAAAACCAATCATTTCACAAATTTTGTAAGTGAACTTACTGTCGATAAAACAGAACAGAATACTCTCTCTGGAAGTCCACCAGATACCCAAAACATCCCACACAACAGAACCCACCTTTAAAATCAAGCAACATCTTGGCTAGGACAAATGCCGAAAAGGCCATTCAACCCAACGAATCGCAAACTAATGAAATATGGCCAGAAGTGCAGCAACCGAATGATTATTAAATACCAACTGACACGAAAAAAAATCACCTGTCTTCGATTTAATAACTACAGAAGTCTTACAGAAGCTACCACCAAGAGCTTTGATTGGCAATTTTAATAAGCACGTATTTTAACCTGAATCTGAACCTGAAAGTAGCAGACGCCATAATTATTTCCAAACCAGGAAGTGATCCACACGCACTCTCATCCTACAAGCCCATCTCTCTTTTACCAATTTTATCTAAGATATTAGAAAAGGTTTTTCTGAATAGATTAAGACCTTTTATCACTGGTGAAGATATGATTCCAATGTATCAAATTGGTTTCAGAAATAGACATTCTACCATAGAACAGGTATGTACATCGAATTACCGACGTCAACGAAATAGCTCTGGAGGAAAAAAAGGTATGCTCAACTGTATTTTTGGATGTGGCAAAGGAATTCGCTAAGGTTTGACATGAAGGACTTCTTCAAAAACTAAAATCACTCTTTCTCAAAGAATACACAGACTTTCTAAAATCGTAACTTTCAAACAAATATTTTAGAATTAAACAAAACAATTCGTACTCTCAACTGAAAGAAATTAATGCTGGAGTTCCACACGGAAGTATCTTAGGCCCAGTTCTATACCTTTTATTCACTAATGACTTGCCAACACCTTCAAGTTGCACAATAACTACGTTTGCTGATGACACAGCTATACTTACAGTTGCAAAAAAAGAAATCGAATCAACCGAAATTCAACAAGCTGCTGTAAATCAAGTTCTCAAATGGAACAAAAAAATTCGTATTCACCTAACAGTTTAAAATCTGTCCACGTTGATTTCACCAACAAAAAAAAGTCAACCCAGAAGCCAATATTAACTTCAGAATTAAGATGCTAAGCTAAGATGGAAAGAACACGGGAAGAAGAGAAAAGAGCTTAACAGCAAACTAAGAAAACTTAACTGACTCATTTGTAGAAAATCGCACCTATCAGTACATAATACATATACTTTTTATATGTATTGTAAACAGATATTAAAACCAGCATAGACATACTGTATCCAGCTGGGGATTTGACAATAATTTATTACCATCTTGTACTTGCTCCATTACGACCCCGGGCAGCTAGGTTGCCATCAAAAAACCGCCCATGACTTGACTTAATAGGCTAGATCTGAACTCGCGTCAACTGTTTGTATCAAAATCCAGTCGTGAAAGTAGCTGCTGTAGAAGATAATTGGGATTGGCCATAAGCACTACGGAGCGCTTACGTAATATTTTCAAAGGTTAGAGACATTGTCAGAGCGCCATGGTATGTAAGGTACATGGACCTACAACGCGACCTTAAACTAGATACTGTTAAACTGATACTTAAACTAGACACTCCGCAAAGCTTAGACACCACCTCAACCAGGATGTAGCAAGGTTAAGTGGTATCAATGGATGGACCCGAAGATTTAAACGTATTAAACCACACGAGTTATGCAATCGCTCACCTTAAATATTATACCTTTCTGGATAGATCGTACAATATCTAGTTAAAATTTACTAAAAATTTTTGACTTACATTCAAAGAAACATTTATTTACTTATCTACATGTATTTGGCTAGATGAAAATCGCTCGTTAGTTTATGCTAGTTGCAGTGTGATGAAATGTTCACAAATTATTACGTTCATCCTCGCTATAAGATGACATCCTCAACTTTATTAAGAAAGTAGAGGAACTCCTCGTCCAATTGGCTATCAAGCACAATAGACCTACACTTTTCGAAGTGCTCTATGCTATTTGTTCACACTAGCCCTCAATTACAAAAAAATATGAAATTATCGTTAACTTATATCAAAAATATGAATTTTTATTGATACCTCGTTTCTTTGGACAGACAGACCTAAAATATTATCGGCTTTGAACCGATTTTAGAAAGACCATTCTATTGCTATTAAGTAAGCATTCCTTACTCGGTGACAGGGAGCCCAATCATCGTGAAATAAAGGAGTTGAAATACAGCGGCTTAATTTCTCGGTTGTAGAAACAACACTATCAGTAATGATTTCTCTGAATTTCGCTGCAAGAACCAAAACGCTTATGGCGAATGCTTAACTATGGGAAGCATCTAATCGTCTGAATAGCACTCTTAAGGTCTCCTTGGCACTGTCTGCTTTCCATCAGGTTGAATCATAATCAATTGGAATTCGTCAGAAAATATAACACTTTTTCAGTTGGGGGGTTATTTCTGGTGCTGTTTGGCCAGAACAATCTTTTCTTCTACATCAATGAGGGAAAAAACGGCTTTTTTATATCTCTGCGTTGTTATATTCCCACTTCATTTAACCAGTGATAAATCTTTCACGTGCTCATATTAATAAAATATCTCTTGTTAAAAATTCAGTGTTGCAGGGTTATCGTTTTTTATGGTCTCCCACGCCTAGATTGCCCCTCTGTACTGCCGGTTGTTCTTAATATCTTCAAAAGCTGTCCCACTGTGTTTTCGTAACATCCTACAACTTCTGGGATTTCCCAAAAATATTCGCAGTGAATATATCCTTTATATGTTGTGTGTTTAGACCTCACAAGCGCCGATGTAATTAAAGTTTCCGTTGAAATTAATCGTGAAGTATATGTCTTTGTATGTGTCTACAGGTTGCACATGTTTAATGTTACAATGTTTGTAGAAGAATTTTCTAATCTCTTAAAAAATGAAAAATCCAAAAACCTAATTATAGTAGGTGATCTCAATATAAATATTCTGGATAATAATGAAATTGTTTCAAATTATTTGGCATTATTAGCGTCACACGGCTTGGCTTGCTTCATTAATGAACCCACTAGGCCTGCTTCTGGTAGTTGCCTGGATCATATTTATGGCAGATTTAAAAGCTTCTCTGTGAACAATTGCGAACAGTGTGTTCTAGATTTACATATAACTGATCACTCCATGGTAGGACTCTTAATAAATGAATTAAAATCTACAAATAACAGAATGACAAACTTGGGTGCAAAGAAAATGAAAACTAATTTCAGAAAGCTGAGGAACATTCTCATGTATGAATTTTGGGACGATGTCTACACCAGCAAAGATGCGTCAACTGCGTGTACAACGTTTATTGAGTGCCTTAGACAGCACATTTTAAATTGTTCTACTTTTCTGTCCCCAAAAAATGATGTAAAAAGACTGAAAACGTGGATTTCCAGTCATTTATTATATAAAGTAAAAGCTAAAAATAAACTCAGAATTAAATGCAAACGATTTCCCTACAATTCTAACTTCCTAAGTAGATATAAGAAGTTATGTGCTGAGCTTAAGAAGGAAATACCAAAATGCCGTGATGCATATTATCGCTCTCGGTTTAGTGCATCGAAAGGAAAATTAAAAAATGAATGGCTTCTAGTAAATAGTATTCTTAACAAAGCATCCCTAACCAAAAAACCTACTGGTATTAATGTCAACCAGTGTGAAGTGTCTGATAAACTTGTCATTGCTAATGAATTCAATTCGTACTTTACTAATATAGCGAAGAATTCATTACCATCTCCTATTCAATCTGCGTGTCATCAATGTGGGTCTCAGCACACTTCTGTTGAACAAAGTCAGAGAAATAGTTTTGTTTTCGAGCAAATTACGCCTCTTGAAGTATTTAAAGCCATTGGTACCCTAAAAAATTCTAATTCTTGTGGAGTTGATGGCATTACCAGTCTTATGCTCAAAAAAATTGCTAGTTTTGTGATAGATGTGTTGGCAGATATTTTCAACAATTGTGTTATTGAAGGCGTCTTCCCGGAAGCTTTCAAATGTGCAGACGTTCTACCTCTGCTCAAAAAAGGTGCTGCTACGGAAATCTCCAACTATAGGCCAATTTCACTTCTTCCTGTCCTTAGTAAACTTTTCGAAAAACTGATAAAAAGCAGAATAGTGAATTTTCTTAACTCAACTAAGTTCTTCGTTCCTGTTCAATTCGGCTTTCAAAAAGGGAAATCAACCGAGGATGCCCTTTTACAATTTTGCTCTCAAATAATGGCAAACCTAGATCGGAAAAAATGCACCGCAGGCTTATTTATCGACATTACTAAGGCTTTTGATATGGTTAGCCATAATATTCTAATAAGGAAGTTGGAAAAAGCAGGTTTTCGTGGCTTCATGCTTGAATGGTTTAAATCGTACCTTCAAAACCGTTCACAAAGAGTGAAATTGGACGAAATTAGGAGTGAAATCATGCTCTACAATTTGGGTGTACCCCAGGGTTCGGTACTGGGACCAATCCTGTTCCTAATTTACATTAACTCACTATTTCTACTTGACTTTAAAGGCAAACCGACTGCATTTGCCGACGACGTGGGTTTTTCCTATGGTTGCAACAGTCCCTTGGATTTGATCTCAGACATTAACTGGGACCTTTGTTTACTGCGCAACTGGTTTGCCCAACATAACTTGGTAATAAGCAAAAAAACTAAAATAATGCACTTTAATTTGACAGCACTAAACCTCGATGCTAATGTCTATTTTCATTCATCAGATTGCCAGAGATATACGTTGTCCATCTGCAATTGTACCCTTGCTCCGTCTGTTCCCTCTTTTTGTAATGACTTAAGCTGTAGCGATAACTGCTTCTTAATCGAAAACATTGACGAATTTAAATATCTAGGGCTTACCATTGACTATAAAATGACTTTTTTAAATCACATAGACTACTTAAAGAAATATTTTCGAAGCACAATTAGACATTTCTTCTATCTAAGAAAGATCTGCTCTAAAGAACTTCTCAAAATGGTATATCATGGCATTTGGGATTCTAAGCTGCAATATGGAATCACGTGCTGGGGTGGTGTATACTTTAGTAGAATCCAAAACTTACTAACGCTGCAGAAAAATGTTCTGAGAAAAATATGTGGGAAACCAAGTAAATATCATTGTTATCCGTTGTTCTGTGACTTGAAAATTCTTCCTGTAAGGCATTTATACTGTTTTAAAGTTCTAAAGACTTTCTTTATGAGGTCTGGAAACCGTAATTTTCGTCTGATCTCGTCTCATAATCTACGTGTGAACTTCTCCAATTTGTTACCTGTTCCAAAGTTCCGTACCACAGCCTATAGTAATTTTTACTCCATCTTATCCATTCGACTATTTAACAAGGTTCCTCGATCACTCAGGACAATATCAACACCTGGACTTTTTATAAAGCAAATAAAGCGATGGCTTTTGAATTACAATTATACGAGCTTAGAATTTCTTATTACTGGCTCCGAGTTTTCATCTATTCACTGACATACTGGTTTAATTGTTGAATACTTTGTCTCTTCAAAAAATTCCCTTCTTTTTTCTTTGTTTTGTATTTTAGTTATTAATTTATCTTAAGTCTCAAAATGCTGTCATTGTTTTATATTATTCTATAGACTGTGCAAATTACACATGTGTTTTTCCTTAATATTTTGTCACCCCCTATTTTGTCTTATTTATATTGTATTTTATCTTTGTAAAGTGGCATTCGACACTATTTATTACTTGTAATTAAATACAGGATGTCACCTAATGTATATAATAATAAATAAAAAATAATAAAATAAAAAAAAAATAATATGCTTTGCAAAAGGTCAATGTAAAATTTCTTAACCCTTCATAAAATTTGAGTGTTTTTTATATGAGCATATCATAGAAAACCTGACAAACACATACGTCTCTTAAAACGTGACAGGTTCGAAGTCTAGAGTCACATGTAATACCTTTTAAACATGGCTGGTAGTAGACAAGTCAAGTTCTGCTTGAAGGACAACGTGCATGTAGATGCTAATCAGCTCGTTCCAGACATGTTTACTAACGTAACAAAGAAAAATTCCAGTGAATTAAGCAATTCAAGGCTGTACAATTATACAATTCTTACTCATTAATATGGGGGTTAATGGGAAAGTGACACGTGAGACATAGCCTCCCGTTTTCAATTGACAACCTCTTCCTCTGTCTACATGGACTTGGTGCCCATAATCTCACTAACGAGGCTCTGTCGACCGAACTTTCCAGCCGTGAGGAGGAAATTACTTCGCCTGTGGCTGCCTGGAGTCAAAGATGACCAATCACCTATCCTTCTTAAATTCGATGAGTTATCGAAACCAAAGTAAGAAAGGAAGGTAATAAGAAACCCGACTTTCAGCATGAAAAAAGGATCACGCATAGGAACATTGAATGTACGCACTCTATTAGAAGCATCATGGCTAGCGACTCTATGTAAAGGGTTTCATCACTACCAACTTCTAGTGCTCTAGCGTCTGTGAAATCAGATGGTGGGACATTGGTGAAGTCACTACAGCAACTGGTCAAAAGCTCCTTCCCTCTGGAAATCCATCTGACCAGAGAAGAGAAAACGGCGTTGGATTTCTTCTCTCAAGGCAGCCACTTATACACAGAATGGACAGCACACTCTGACAGAATCATTTCTACCATATTTGACTGTGCACGAGAGCACATAGGATGACGATAATTCAATGCTATGCACTAACAAATGTGGCGGATACTCAAATCAAAGAAGCCCTTTACAGCAGTCTCTCAAAAGGGTTGGGAAAGGTTAATAAAGGTCCTGATGGGTGACCTCAATGCAAGTATTGGCCATTGCAACCTGGGCCGTGAGGAGCCAGCTCGGTTTGGGTACGATTTAGCAAAGCGATAAGATGTTCATCGTACTACAGAGTGTGCTATCCCATATGGGTCCAATAACTTCAACAATTGTCAACCGATTTTCATATGTCATAGCATTTTGGAAACGTCAATTCAGTACAATTTGAACCATGAATAGCTTCACACCAAAAGAACGCGCGGAAATAGTTTCAATGTTCATTAAAAATGAACGCTCGATTGTGTTAATATCGTGATCGTGTTGCGCCCAAAAAAGATACAATTCGTCGGTGGGCCTCGAATTTTTTTCAATTTGGTTCTGTGGAAAGCCCTCTTGAGCAACCTAGGCCACGTCCGCCTCGCTCAAACTCATCTATTCAGTCTGGGAAGACCGGTGTTCAAGAAGACTCAAGTTTGTCATATCCGCGCCGTTCGCAGCAGTTGGACAACTTTGCGGAGAATTTTAAAGGATGATCTTCACTTATTTTCATACAAAGTGCAGATAGCTCAAAGAATTTTACCAAAAGATGAGCGCTTGGCATACGCACAAAATGTCGTTGCAATGATTAATGCTGAGCCGGAGTTCTGGTAGCAAATTTTGATGACCAAAATTAATAAACAAAATTAATAAACCGAAAATCCTCACATTATTCACGAACAGCCGCTATATGACCAAAAAGTTACTGTATGGGCCGGTTTATGCGCTAAAACCATCTTTTCCTTTTTTCCGGCGTTGTTATGGTCAGAAGTGTAGGATCATAACCTTCCCACTTAACTGCATTCCTACTGGTCCGCTTGTGGGGTCCGCCGGTTTGACCTCAGAAAGTAGCGGCAGGCTTCCCGGTTTGGGATTACTTCATCGCTGAGGCCAATCAAATGCTGGTGTTTTTGCATTTGTTTGCACCAATTGTATTTCGGCCTGCCTTTTGTGCGTGTTGAAATTGGAATGTTGATTGATAACGCCTTTTGGACGGGGTTCAAAGGATCTCTCCTTTGAACATGGCAATACCAACTGAGTCGGTCGCGCTCTATATTTCTTGTGATGGTTTCTTTTACGTGGAGGCTTCCTCGGATCTTTGAATTTCTAATTCTGTCACGCTTTGTTACTCCCGCTGTCATGCGAAGCATCTTCATCTCTGTTGCCGTTACTTTGCTCTCATACTTTTTGTGCATTGTCCAGCATTGTGAACCGTATGTGAGCGCCGGACGTACAACTGAAGTGTAGAGCCTTCCTTTCAGCTTAGGGGGCATTTTTCGATCACAGAAGATGGCGGAGTTTTCCCGCCACTTCATCCACCCTACGCGATGTTTGATGTCGTCATCACAAGTTGCTTCTCTATTAATCATAGATCCCAGATATTTAAACTTTTCACACTTGGGAAGGACTCTTCCATTAAAGTAAATGTCTGGAATAGGCTGATGAGGGTCAGAGAACGGGCAGCACAGATACTCTGCCTTCTTTGAACTAATACAATACCCGTATAGCTCAAAAATGTCCACCCACACATCAAGTACTCGTTGTACGGACGCCTGATCATCACTTATAATGGCTCCATCGTCAGCAAAGAATAGCTGGTGCACATTGGGGTCCGTCACTTTTCCTTCAAGCAAGCAATCAAGGACTGCTATAAAGAGCAGTAGGCTGATGACGCTCCCTTGGTGTACATCGACTTTGATTGCGAACTCTTCGGTGACTCCTGCGGTGCATCTTACTCTTGTCGTTGCTCTCTTGTACATGTCCATGATAACTCGCACGTAGGTTTCTGTCTTAGCGCTTCCCATAAAAGATCTCTTCGTTGCCGATCAAAGGCCTTCTCGAAATCGACCAACACCATATGCAAGTCCTTTGAAGAATCACGATGCTTTTCCATCATGACCCTTATACTTTGGATTGCATCTGTTGTTGATTTACCCGAGACAAACCCGCACTGGTCATCAGATAGTCGTATTATTTTCCGCAGTCGGCTATCTAATACCGTTCAACGATGTTCATGGTGTGCGACATCAGCTTGACAGAACGGTAATTATCACAATTTCGCGTATCACCCTTTCCTTTGTGCAAAGGAAGAAGATAGCTTTCCCTCCATTGATTAGGCATAGTGTCGCCTCTCATAAGTTTGGAGATAAGAATCATGAGCCATCTAGATCCGATGTCTCCCATCTTTTTCTAGAACTCAGAGGGTATTCCGTCCGGCCCAACAGCTTTTCTTTTCTTGGAGTTTTTAACCGCGTATCGAACTTCTTCGACTGTCATGTCGGATATTTCGGCATGATTCGGGGCGGCTCTTGGAAAGTACACTCGGGGAAACTGTTCGTTCAGAAGTTCCTCGCAATACTGTCGGCATTTGTGGAGAATTTTTTCGTCTTCCACAAAAAGTTGGCCTTCAGCATTGTTAATAAACTTTGGGAAACGAATCTCTTGAGCATTTCTTCTTCTCTGGGCGGCTATCTTAAAGATATTTGCTCCTTTGTTCAAATTGCTTTGTCGAAGCTTCTGGGTAGCCTGGTTCCTGTCAGACGCGGAAGACGATATTTCTTCCAACTCCTGATAGACGCCTGATATACCTTTTCACGGCGAGCTTTTTCCTCTCTATTAGTAGAAGAGCACTTTGACCAAGCTTGGAAAGCCATTTTCTTTTCGTGTATCACTGCTTTGGCTTCGTCTGTCCACCACCAGGTTTCTTTTGCGTGTTGGCAGGGGCCTTTAGATGTTCCGATTTGGCTTTCTCCAGGCCAGATTGTTGTAGGGAGTCCCACATGTCTTGTGCTCTGCACTCCTCATTACCGACCTCATCGATAATGGAAGAGAGGTAGTTTTTCATGTTGGTAATAAAAGCTTCGCCTTTTCCTTTATCCAGCTTCGACACCTTCGTTTGCTGCTTTGACTTCTTACTCGCCTCCATAAAAAATTCAGTCTGGAGGAGGCGGTGTTGAGGGGCGATCGCGTCTCCCAGGATCACTTTGCAATCTTTAGCTCGTGGCTTCATGAAACTGGATACCAAATGATAGTCTATTTGAGTTTCATTTCCGCCGCTGCTATAAGTGATCAGGTGCCGGCTTTGTTTGACGAACATGGTATTTAGCACTATAAGACCGTACGACTTGCACATGTTTAGGATATCTTTACCTAAAGAGTTCCTGGTGCCGTATCCCAGCCCTCCGTGGTAGCCTTCATAGTCTTCGCTTGTCTTCCCGACATGTCCGTTTAAATCTCCCCCAACAAACAAAAGCTCTTCCTTTGGGATGATTTTGACAAGGTTGTGGAAATCTAGCCAGAATGCATCTTTTTCTTTTTATTCGCATCCTACTTGAGGGGCCATCAAACGGTCACTGGACTTTGAAATGGTTAAGACGTTGCCAAGTAGCTCTGCCGCAAGGATGATGACGATTCCGTTTTTTTCCTTGTTCCAATCCATAGTAATCGCGAGAGGTATCGCTGCAGGGATATTCTTAACCCGTCCCTGCACAGAGGAGTTGGTGTCACAGCTATTCATCCAAAATGCGCCTGATCGCTACATACGATTGTTCTTCCCGGAATGCTTCGACGCCCAATCAGCGAACAAACAGCGGTTAGCGATGAGCTCCTGCATCGGTTAAGTTTTATACGGGTATAGACCCAAGTCCCGACGCAAAATTCGCCAAGTTGAAGTCTACGAAAGGCCGAGTTCTTGTGCATGAAGAGGACTCAACTGCCTCGGGTTCTGCTGTACACTTTCACGGACCGCGGCGATGTTCTCGGCTGATCTGGCGTTCCTTCGACGTACAAATCTTGACTGATTGACTTGCGTTCCGGTCATCTCGAATTTGGCCACCAAACGTTGAAGAGTTGATTGCGAAAAGCCACCCCGTCTATCGTAAAATGGGCGCAACGCGCGCAATGCGCGCAATGCGCGCAGCGTTTGCACTAACGGATACTCATTTTGATAATAAATTTTATCATTTGGACGTGCTGTTCAATCGTGTTACTTACCACGGTGATTTGGCATCAGTAATTCAATAATAAACAGCAGATTTAATAGATATTACCAAAACAACATGCCCGCAACAGGCAAGCAAAACCTACCCGCGTCAATTGAAAAACCCTTTACGTTGGTATTTTGTCGTCTACATATTTACCGAAGATGCCCTATAACTGATAAAGCTGGAAAGACAACAAATATTCCGATGGTCTACACATGTATGGATGGACATTACCCAGCGAACATACTCCTGAATAATTAGCTTTCTGAAGTCTTTCGTTGTTTTGCATATAACATAGTTGGTTTGTGTAAAAGAATAACTCAAAAAGGTACGTTTGGGAACGTGCTAAGTCACACTAGAGTGTTGCTAGTAGAACTTTTTAAGTGTACCGAAAGGATCAGTTTTTAGTCCCATGGGGTGAGTCCATTTTCGATTTCATAATCTCCACCAACCTCAACATAAGCAACAAAGGTAATACACCAACGTTTCGTAACCGGGTCAGGGAAGAGGTAATTGACCTCACTCTACTAAGTGAGTCTGACTCTATGCGAGTAGAGAATTGGAGAGTGTCCACTAACTGTTCCTTTTCGGACCACAGCCGAATACTCTTCAACCTTAATGTTAACAAAGAAAAACCGAAACCTTTCAGAAACCCTCAGAAAACAGACTGGAATCTTTTCTCAAACCTAGTTGCCAACGGGTTAGTACCGCCACAAGCCATCACTAACCCCGATCCAACTTACGTTGAGAATTCAGTCGAAAATCTTGTGAGAATTTTAAAAGCGGCTTTCAACAAATGCTTTCAAAACAAATGCCACCTCGTAAGCATTTATTCCAATTGCTTGCGCGTGGGGTACATCCCAACACAGTGGAAAGAAATAAAGGTAGTTTTCATACCCAAGGCAGATAAACCAATCCATACTGCCGCAAAGAACTATAGGCCAATTAGTCTCTCGTTGTTTCTATTAAAAACCTTGGAAAGATTCCTTGACCTATACATCAGAGGACTCATCAACTCACGCAACTTATGCAACACTCAACATGCCTACCTTAAAAGCAGATCAGTGGAAAGTGTTCTGTGAAATTGAGAGCTCGCTGAACCTAAAAGAGTTTACAATGGCAGCCTTCCTCGATATAAAGGGGGCCTTCAACAATGTAAACAGAGAGGCGATAATAACAGCTCTAGAGGACATAAAAGTAGACAAATCCATTGTAATCTGGATTGAAAATATGTTGAAGAACAGAATTATCAATGCAGACAGCTCTATAAGGAAAGTGACAACTAGAGGCACACCACAGGGAGGAGTTGTCTCCCCCCTACTGTGGCTTCTTATAGTTAACAAAATCCTCAAAATCTTCATGGAGAAAGGCACAAAGACAATAGCATACGCGGATGACTTAGTTATCTAGATAAAAGGTAAATTTCTACCAACTATCAGTGAACTAATGGAATCTGCGTTGAAAGAACTCTCCTCGTGGGCAAGACAGAACGGTCTGAGAATAAACCCTCAGAAAACCGGGCTGGTCTTGTTCACCAGGAAAGGGAAAATCCCGATATTTGCTCCCCCAAAATCTGAGCGGAAGCCAAGTATTTAGGCATCATTCTTGGCTCCAAACTCTCCTGGAAGAGGAACCTGGAGGAAAGGATGAAAAAAGGATTGAATGCTTTTTATGCATACAAAAAGACCTTCGGCAAAAGATGGGGCTTGCAACCGTACATCATTCATTGGATGTACACAGCAATCATTAGATCCATTTTAACTTGTGGGGCCCCGGTCTGGTGAACTGCTAGCAGCGCGAAAAGCTATGTATATGAACATGCTCAACAAAGTACAAAGGTCAGCCGCTGTTTGTACAACGGGAACCATGAGAATCACGCCCCAGGCAGGGTTGGACATGATACTTCATCTCCTTCCCCTGGATCTATTCATAAAAGGCTGCTCTGCAAAGAGCGCTCTCAGGCTAAGGGAGTCCTCTCTGTGGAAGCAAGCCAACTATGGACATGCGGCCATAGTCAGAATAATAGACGACCAGGGAAAGAAACATGGTTTTAGTAGCCTCACAGCTACGACCGACTATATTTGCCGCCAAAATGACTTCTCTCTCAGAATACCAATCCTTTTCCCCGACAGACAAAAGTGGCTATCAAACGCTGTGATCAACGGCCACGAGATCACTCTCTTCACCGACGATCGAAAATGCACACAGGCACTGGGGCCGGGTTCTACTCTCCACAAACAGGAATCATTCAGACTCCCTGATCTGTGGAGCGTTTTTCAAGCAGAAATCCTAGCAACAGAGAAAGCAGCCAAACACCTACAGGTAACCGATATCCCACCCAATAGAATCCTGTATAACGAGATCAAAGACTGTCATGAAATGTCGCGACTCACTGAAGCCCATCAGACACCACAACGTCAAATTGTGTTGGGTTCCGGGTCTCAGCTCAATCGCAGGGAACGAAAGAGCGGACGAATTGGCCTGGCAAGGGTCTGAACTGGACATCATCGAAGTGGATACGTCATTGCAACCACCGATCACCGCATTATACCGGATCATAAATGACACAATCATAAAAGAAGCCATCTCGTCTTGGCTTACAAGAAACGACAGCTACACGGGAAGATCATCGTGGCCAGAGCTTAATATCGGCAAAACAAACAAGCTCTTGGCGCTGGACCGATACTCGATCCGTATGCTCTTCGGAGGCACACTGTCCCATTGGAGCAATGCTCCGGAAATGGGACTCGGGATCCAGCGATCTCTGCCGGAGCTGCGGCGATGAGGAAGAAACTGAGACGATCCAACATCTGCTTTGCCTCTGCCCAGCTCTTCAGAATCGACGCCTAGCGTCGCTGGGCCAAATTGCAAATGCAGATATATCGGATCTTCTAAAATTCATAAAGAGCACGGGGTGGTTTCAGCCACCACGTGATAGGACAGGTAAATATGTACTCCACAAATGAAGGGAATCACAATGGGCCTTTTGGCCTCCGAGTGGAAGTGATGACCTTGTCTAAATTAAAAAAAATAAATAAAAACCAAACATGATTTCCCGATCTAGACCACAATCAAATTTAAGAGTTGCTTTCCTTCATTGTTCAATATTGAACCAATTCAAAAAAATCTACTAAGCATTGCTCAATTTACATAATGTCAGATTTTTCTTTATGAAGTGACATTCAGTATGTTATTATTATATCCAGTTACGGTAGCCTAGCAAGTTCTATTTTAATTACAAAAGAATAATAATAAAGAAAAACCTTGGCTCGAAATCATGACAAAAGTAAACTAAGCCTATTAAGCATCAGCACGGCCTTTGTGATACAAAATATACTCTGCTACAAGAGATTTGCCCCAAATCAGATTCAGTAATAGATACATATGTGTTTTCATGTATACCGAACAGCCAAGGGGCGACTTATCCCACTTACCAAATGACGTGCTTAGAATCGATTAGATATTTATACGTAGACCATCTTCCGCGTCGCCCAGCAACCGACACATTCAAACATATTCGTGTCGTATGTTATCCTTTTTAGGAAAGGATGAGCACACGTTTTCCGCTTGCCCGTGGATAAGTATCACTTGTCGGTGTCTTCTCAATGCAGAAAGTTATTCCATGACTTCATTTGTGACATATCTGCCTTTCGATACACGATTCTTTCTCCACTAGGGGCTATTATCCAATATCTCCTTAGCCCCTGCCTCTCTCAAGATTGAAAATTATCTATAGCACAGCTGAAAATTTGTTCACACTACCTATACCCAGGGCAGATCATAACTACACACAATACCACGAACGTGGTTTGAATTTAACACACATTACAGGAGGACAGAATAGCAGTCTTGCGACATACATAGTTAGAAAACTCTGTCGGGAATTAGTGTTTTCCCGTGGCACGTTCACGTTTTAAGAAATTGAAAAGAAAACTTCCTTTCCGTGCTCTTGGGAGAGCGCAACAAAGGAAGTGAATCTTTCTACACTTCTATCCTTTTGTGGAGCATAGGAGGAAGTTCATTATGTGTCGCTTTCTTTTTTGTTTCCTTTTTCTTCGTTACCAAGGATCCTTGTTGGCACAGGTACGACCGGTCATATGGATGAAAACGAGCGATGATATTGGAAGAAATGTCTCAAAGTCAACACATCAGCGGATGCAAGTTGCTTTTCATTTCGTCCTTATAAGGGAATTGATTTCTCGACTTTTGCTGCACACCCTTTGACAGTCGGTACTTCTGTGGGCGGCTGAGATTGAAAGTAAAAATCTACGCAGCCTGGTTTTATGTCCAACTGTTCACAATGGAGATCCTTTCCAGGATGTGTTCCTCACTCACGCAATTTACAGTCGAGATTCTTTTATGAGAAAGTCGAGTAATGGTGCTCATATGGCCATATAGTGGGAAATTCATTGACGAATAAAAGGCAATTTTACGGTCGAGTTGATTTCGTAGGAGGAAAGGTTTTCAGTTTTCTGCCCGTTCTTTTGACTTCAAAGTATTGTGGGCTAGTTGCATTGATGACCAATTAAGCTTAGAGTGTCAAGGTAGGGCAGCTAAGACACAGCTTTCCTCCGGTTGTAATTCGAACCTTTCGGCTTTGCTAGCCAGTCGACGGTATACTTAGGAAATAAACTTAGGAGTCATGAGACTTTCCTTAAATAATCCATTTTATGCCTTGGATGTCTGTGCTAAGAAAGCGAAACCTGATCTCTTATGTGCTTATCCAAAAAGAGGTGTCATTTCAAAGCATTAAGAAAAACGTAACTTTTTACGATAAGTAGTGTTATTTTACTTATCGGTTAATGAGCCAAATGACTAGTAATTTTCAGCACCCAATTAGTTTTTCCTTCAATAAAGGGCTCGAGCGCCATTAGCGTCTGCCGTGATGGTTGCATCCGTTTTAGGCTGTTCATAGTAAGCCATGCTCTTCTTATTCTATCGAAAGAGAATGATGGATTAACACATGACTATAGCGCTTAGGCATTTCGTAATGAAACCACTTTTCAATGCCAGAGGCAATTCGATGCAAAAATCGCTTTTTATTCGGCCGCTGAAACTGCCGTTCACAGGTGAAAAAAACGCAGTCAACCCGTCTTGGTTTTGATTCCTGCGGACCCAGTTTCTTTGCCGATTCTAAATGTGCTTGTCTTTATCGAGCGGTATGTTTAATTTTTTTTTCATATCATTCAGATCATTCTTTTTATTCCAAGTCGAAATCACCTTTTGGTGTGATTTGACTTCCGACAAATTTGCTCAAAAACTTTCGCTGAAATACGATGACTTTCGGCAGCATTTCTTATCACATTAAAGTAGTGAGGAAGAAACTCCCCGAAAAAACGATTGATCCGAAACAAAATTCGTCATATTTGATAAAGTATAAAATAAGTAAACGGCGTTCAAGAACTAGGGTGACTTTTTGAATTTCGCGAGCTAAGTATAATCGATTTTCGATTTTTTTTTCTATTCATTTGGTACACATGCCCCTTAATATCCCTTGACATTATTAACCATTTATACATTTTTCACAGATATAAAGGTTAGGCCTGTCTTGGTGTCTATGGCGATTATTTGCTATTAAAAACATTGGTTAAGGAATCTTTATTAAGTTGTTATGTGAAAAATAAAATGATAGGCTCCAACATACTTAATATGTTCATTGTGGTATGTAGCAAGCTTACTTAGAGCAAAGAATGTTTGTAAGTGGAACTGACTTTTCAAAAAAGGCCGAGAAGATGTTTGTATGACGTTACTCGCCCAAGACGCCCCAGCAAGTCAACAACACATGGAAATGTTGGAGAAAATGATTATGGAAAATCGTTGTACACTATCACAGAAGCTGCTGATGACATTGGCATATCAACTGGCTCTTGTCATATTTTTTTTCAGATATTTTAGGCATGAAGCGAAGTGTGTCAGCGAAGTTTGTCCCGAGATTGCTAAATTTTATCAAAAAAAAAAAAAACCATCACATGAGCATCGCTCAGGAGCTATTCATTAACCTGAATGACGATCCCGATTTACTAAAAAAAATCATCACTGGTGACGAAACATGATTATATGGTTATGACGTGGAAATCAAGCGCAATCATACCAGTGGAAGCGGACCAAAGAGTCAAGACCTAAAAGGCACGCCAAATGTGAACGTTTTGCTCACGGTTATCTTCGATTACAATGGCGTGTTTCATCGTGAGTTCTTGTCGGAAGGTTGTACGGTCAATAAGGAATATTACTTTAAAGTTATGTGTCGAGCTCAAGGCTATACCCAAAAGCGCCTATCAGAAGTGCTTCGGGAATTGAAAGAAGGGCTGGCGCAAGTGTGTCACATCTGAGGGGGACAAAATGGTTATTTTTTGAATGAACCTCGCACTAAAACTGATGCCTAATGACAACTTTATTACGGAAAACATTTTGAATAAGTATTCGATGAAGAAAGTACTACGTACCATTCAAGTCGCTACGAGTTCCTTCCAACTTCCAATTCAAATTTGGTTTTGTCCTCATTTAGCCTTAGAAGCAGAAGACGCACTTCATCCGCTTCTGCTGCAATGCTTTTAAACCTTACATTAACGTCTCGTTGTATTCGTCAATATCGACTGTGTATACTAGCAATTATGCAGATTTATAATAAAATATGTAGGTCGTGCCTCGTGTAATGGCCAGCGTGGCTCGCATGATATTTTTTAAGGTATAAGAAATCATATGACAACGTGTCGCCCTACCTGGGCCTTTTTTGTCGAAGGTCTTGTTTCGTTTATTACTGATCCTAATGGGTCAGCGAAAAGGATGATAATGGACATCCTATACAGCGTGTTGAGTTTAGCAGGTATGTTAAGACATGATATGATTCGGCATAGTTCTGATTTGGTTTCATTTCACTTAAAGCCCTCAAAGGGACAATATATTAATTTAATACAAGCCTAAATTAAAAAGGGAAATAACTTAGGCAATCAAAACTTATGTCAAGCTTAATATATAATATCTATTAGAAAGAGGAAAGAATAATGATTAAGGAGAGGGCGAATGAATTCGTTTCTAAGTAGATTATGTACTGTAAAGTACAAATAGAGCCATTAAAAAAATGTAAAAATTGTCAATCGTATGGACATACTCAAAGATATTGTGGTAAAGATCCGAGGTGTGTTAAATGTACAGGTAATCATCACACGAAAGATTGTAAAAAACCAACTACTGAGCCAACTACAACCAAAGTGCATACACTGCGATCAGGCATACCCAGCCAACTATAGAAGATGTACAGTAGCCAAGGAGATACAGAAGATAAGGGCTAACAACACTAAAAAGCTAGTTTAAAAACAAACCCTTCCGAACGTTAACGAGCATCACAAAAATAAATATCGTGTTAACACAGAAAAAAAAACAAATGACCAAATTACTGAAAAACAAATAATTAGCACAACATATGCTGAGGCTGTTCGCTCTTCGAGTTATCCGGAGCAACAAGAAGATGATTTGAAACAAACCTTACAGGCCACCCTAGTGAAAATCTCTAGTATAGAGAAATCCGTTTCCAACCTTGACACAAGAGTAAATCAAATAGAGAGCAACGTCAAAACAAAATCAAAGTAACTCAATGACTAAATCACTAAGAATAATGGCATGGAATGCAAATGGACTGTTGCAACATCAAAAAGAATTACAGGCAGTCTTGGATATAAACAAAATAGACGTTTGTCTCATTTCCGAAACTCACTTCACCAAAGAATCGTTAATCAAATTCAGAGGGTATAAAGTCTATCATACCATCCACCCGGACAATTCTGCTAGAGCATGAAGTGCTGTTATCGTAAAGGAAAGTATAAATCACTACGAGGAATCAAAAATTCAAACAAATAAAATACAATCAACAGCTGTAGTTATAGAGACAGCAAATTATCCAATTCTTGTTGCTAGTATTTACTGCCCCCCTAAACATTTGATAAAAAGGAACGAATACATAGAACTCCTCGATCAACTGGGAAAAAAGTTCATTATCGGTGGAGACTTTAATGCAAAAAACACGTATTGGGGCTCAAGATTAACGGTACTACAAGTTAGACGAACAATTAAGGAACTCAAATATTCTAAAATTAAGTCATTTTTACAAAATCCTACCAACAATAAAAATACGGAGTACTCGCTCTGGAAAGCCACTAAGAAATTAAAAAGACCAATAATCCACATTCCTCCGATCAAACAGCTGGATGGAAAGTGGGCTAAAAGCAACGAGCAAAAAGCGGAAAGATTTGCGGAGTACCTGGAAGAAATCTTTCGACCAAAGCCTGGAGAGCAAGATAATTTGCCCAGCGAAGAGTGAGCTGAAGAAAATGAAGAAATACGCACCACATCGTCACCTGAAGTACGAAAAGAAATCAAAACATTAAATGCGAAAAAAGCGCCAGGATTTGATTTGATAAGTGGTGAAATTCTTAAGCAACTCCTAGAAAAAGGAATCGCGAAGCTTACTCGTATCATCAACGCTGCATTTAAACTAAAATACGTTCCACAATTGTGGAAAGTAGCTGAAGTCATCATGATAGCCAAACCGGGAAAACCACCTCACGAAGCTTCATCGTATAGACCAATATCTTTGCTGCCTATAATGTGCAAGCTCTTTGAAAGACTACTATTATAAAGGCTGCTACCAACTATAGAACGGAAGCATATTATTCCAGACCACCAATTTGGCCTTAGAGTGAAACACTAAACCATTGATCAGGTACACCGAATAACGAACATTGTTGAAAAACTCTTGAAGAGAAAAAAGTATGCTCTACAGTCTTCCTTGATGTAGCACAATAGCCCAGTCATATTAGGGAAAAAAGGAGTCAACCTCGGAATGAAAGATAATAAGCTGTAAATTGGTATAAACCTTTTTGTTTTTGTCGCGAAGAGTGCGCAGCGTACAGTCATATTTGGGCTAACGCAAGGTCAAGCGTGAGTTACGGTTATCAGTACGTTGTATAAAATCAATTATTTACTAAAAAATGTTAATTATTAAACAATGCCCATTATTTATGTACTAATTATTAATTATAAATATTTAATTTTTTATGTTTAACTATAGTATATCATTAATTCGGGATTATATATTTTAGTTAAATTTTAAGTTAAAACGACATTATATATGTTTTCTTTAAAACGTGTAAATGTTTTAATACTTATATACCTGAAAATACTTGTCCCTACCCTATGACCTTTTCTATTTATAGCCGGGACAGATGTTCTGTTGTATTCAAGGCCACTTTCTCTTTTAAGGGACCACTTTGTATTAGTCAAAATTATTCGTTAGTTTGAAATTGTATCTTCGCAATGACGGACGTACGGTTTTAAGAGCTATGGCTGATTTGTGTTTTATATGTGATAAGTCACTTTCAGAAGGTGTTTCTGTGAATGTCGTCCGTGGTTTACAAACTTTAAAAACTACAAGTATTGAAAGGAATGATGGACATATAGACTATTTAAAATGTTATTGTTGCATCAAAACGACGCACAGAAGAGGGTGAACCTTCAACGTCAAGTGCACCTCGTAAAAAAAGAAATGAATGATGAATTTTAAAAAATTATGCTTATTTTGTAGCCAAGAAGCTAATCAAGTAGCAGAAAGGAAAAAAAAATTAGTATAGACGGACAATAAGTAATGTAAGTACTCTTGCATTCAAAGACAATGTATTAAGAAAGCAGAAGAACGAAGCGATTCCTTTGGAGAATTTGCAAAGGAACGTATACTTTACGAGTATGATTTGATCGCTGCTGAAGCAAAGTATCATACTATTTGCTATACCAACTTTTTAACCCGAGTACCACCTGCAGATAAGAAGCCTCGCCAAGATGATCAAGTCACTCAAGCAATGAAGGAGATTTTTTGTTATATAGAAAATAATGAAGATTCTCAATTTACTTTGAAAGAGCTTAAAGATGTCCCTACGGAGCACATAATCGACGATAAGACAATTATCACAAAACTACAACAAATGTATTTAACTGATATAATAACCACAAAAAAAAATAGGATCATTTACAATTATATCTTTCCGTGATACACATTAAAATAAAGAAACTAAATAAACCTGTACAAATGTCAACACTTCCACCAACAAGTGTAGCAGCTCATCAACATATAAATCGTGTCTACTACCAGATTCAAACGTGGTTAGGAAAGAACTTAGAACCTCAAAAATGGGGCTGGATGCTTGAAAATGAAATCCTGGAGCCCATAAGAACGTTATTACCTCCAGCACCAGCCGAACTACTAGACATAATATTTTGCAATGGCAAAAATGGTTGTGGTTCCCGCTGTGGATGCAGAAAATCAGGGCTACTATGTTCTTTAGCTTGTGGCCAGTGCAATGGACAAGCTTGCCTCAACGCTCCACTATATCCAAGTAATCGCGATGAAGAAAGCACATACGATCCTGAAATTCCGGAAGGTTTGTAGATGAATATGACCGATAATGAGGATGATGACAATGAATTGAACATTTTTGAGCGACAACAAGAAGAAGACGACGAAGAAGAAGAAAGTAACTAGCTTCCATTCACAATTTTATTATAATTAAAATCAACAAAAATTCTTTTAATATTTAAACTCACATTGTAATAAATGTTTAATATGCAATATTTAATGATAAATAAAGATATGTGTAAAATATAATTCCTTACTGTCTTTTTAATTTAAAATTTATCTAAAATATATAATCCCGAATTAATAATATACTATAGTTAAACATAAGCAATTAAATATTTATAATTAATAATTAGTACAAAAATAATGGGCATTGTTTAATAATTAAAATTTTTTAGTAAATAATTGATTTTATACAACCTACTGATAACCGTAACTCACGCTTGACCTTGCATTAGCCCAAATATGACTGTACGCTGCGCACTCTTCGCGCTCTACCCCAAAAACGGTTGATCGTATGAAAAAAAAGTTCAAACAAAAGTTGTAAAGAATTTTATACTCTACAACTTTCATAATAGGTGCAAATCTCATTTAAGCAATAGGAACCGAGATATTCGCGAAAAACCGATTTGTATGACCTTTGACCTCCAATATCTTAAGACGCGGACACGATAGCATCTGTGACTTTTGAGACAATATTTAGGATGACAAAACAAAGGTTTATACCAATTTACAGCTTATTATCTTTCATTCCGAGGTGAAACCCCTTATACATATGACTGGGCTACAAGCATTTGATAAAGTATGGCATGAGGGACTAGTTTATAAACTAAAAAAGATACTTTCCAACGAACAGGCTGAAATTCTGACATCATATACAATATTTCGGACATATATTTCCGGATAAAAGAGAAAGACACATATTCGGAGCTTAAAGAAATTAAAGCGTGTGTACCACAAGGGAGTGTTCTTGGGCCAATATTATATCTCCTTTATACCCACGATATTCCAATACTAGAACACAACTCGATTGCTACATTTGCTGATGACACGGCTTTAATGGCAGTTGCGTAAAACAATGTGGACTCAACCCGCAAACTACTAGAGGCGATTTCGCATGTTCAAAATTGGACAAGAAAATGACGAATACGAATAAACGAATCAAAATCAGTACATGTTGACTTCACAAATAAAAAAGTAGAGCTCATACCAGTATATATTAACAACCAAGTTATACTATACGTAAATTGTGCAAAGTACCTTGGTATGACTCTGGATACAAAACTTCGATGGAAAGCCCATGTGAAGAAAAAAAGAGAGGAGATTGGTATTCGCTACAGAAAAATGTACTGGATGATATGAAGACAATCTTGTCTTTCAACATATAATAAAATGTTGCTTTATAAGCAAGTCATAAAACCCATATGGACTTATGGTATTCAACTTTGGGGTTGTACCAAAAAAAGGAACATTGAAATAATCCAACGATTTCAAAACAAGGTGCTAAGGAATATTGTCAATGCACCTTACTATATTCGGAACGATGACCTTCACAGGGACCTGGGCGTGGAATGCGTACAGAATGACATACATAGATTCGCGAAAAAGCATGAGGATCGGCTTCACCACCACACGAACCCTGAGACCACCCTGCTCGTGGACCACTCAAACCTGGTTAGGAGACTAAAAAGAATCAAACCTTTTGAACTAGTGCAGTATGTATAATCATGTATAGTATAGGTTAGCTTCAATCTTTGAGCTCTATTCTTGTGTTCTTTATTAATTTAAGTCAAAGCAAAATTGCTTATTAGTCTTACGACTAGATTGTAATATTATACTAATAAATAAAAAAAAAAAAAAATAAAAAAAAAAAAAAGTAGATCTTTGACTCATTTATTCAAGCTTAATACATGCAATCATGGACTTAAACTAAAACTTAGACTTAAACTTAAAAAACTACGCTTAAGTCAACGCGTAAGCCCAATCCCAAAGGAAGAAGTTGCGGAGCTGTGGAAATCTAACTAGTTACTTGCAATATTAGCGTATAGTATACCATATAATGGTATGGTAAACTGGGGCATATTCGTCATCAAAATGTCAGAGCATCATAAGAACTAAGCTATTGAACTTTTTCTAAAGATTAAGGCATTGTATAAAACGTTGAAATTGTCTTTAATCTGAAGTAGGAAACTTTTTCGTATAACTTCAAGTTATTTTTTATTTTATATTTTAAAAACAGAAATCATTTCGCCAAATGTGCCCCGGCCCAAGGCACTTTCGTCAATGTCTGGGGCACTTTCGGCACCAATACTTTTTTACCGCAAAAAGAACTCAAAACTTAATTTATTCTTTGCATTAATTTCATAAAAACATATTGTCTTCTTCTTCTTTTTCTTTTTCCGGCGTTGTTATGGTCAGAGGTGTAGGACCATAACCTTCCCACTTAACTGCATTCCTACTGGTCCGCTTGTGGGGTCCGCCGGTTTGACCTGGAAAGTAGCGGCAGGCTTCCCGGTTTGGGATTACTTCGTCGCTGAGGCCAATCAAATGCCGGTGTTTTTGCATTTGTTTGCACCAATTGTTTTTTTTTTTTTTTTTTTTTTTTGTGACACGGGCATGTTCCAGATTTTTTTGTTTGATCTTACTCTTACAACACCGGTGATCTCCAGTCGTGTCAACCCACTGATTTGCATGTACACTTGTGGGGCAGCTTAAAGGCAGTTTCGGTATATGTGTCCCTAGGCTCACCTTGGTGTAAATTGCCTAGATGTGATTTTTGTTTACCTTTGTTTTAGTCGCCTTTTACGACAAGCGAGAGGTATCGCTGCAGGGACATTCTTAACCCGTCCCTGCACGGGTGCATAAAAACATATTGTAAATAAACATAACAGCAATTTATAACAAAAAATAAAAGTTCATTTATAAAAAAAACAAAATATAAAAAAAAAATAAAAAAAAAAAAAAAATAAGGAACTAAATAATTAAAAGAGTTTCACGTGAACGTTACTTAATGTAATAATTAGATATGTCAATATTAAAGCAATATTTGGTTCGACTGCGGGATGTGGATCCTGGATTAATAGGATTAGGGAGTTCAATTCTATTTCACTTTTAAGTGTCAAAGAAATGTCTTCAATTTGGGGTTTAACAAAAACCCAATTAACAATATTAGCTCTTCGGAGATAATTTACGTTAAAAGTTGACTCAGAAAATTTCTCAATGATTTCGCCGACATAAAAGGCATGCTTTTTTAAATTTCCAATAAACTTCACGAGATCAAAGTCTCCTACGGCAACAGAGTCGCTATCGGCCAAATTATTTTTGGAAACTTGCATTTCCTCAGTTTCACTAATATTTGAATCGTTTTCAAATGGCCCATTTGACTGATCTGACTCGGCGTATTGAATATCAACGTCACTTTCACTTTCGTCTAAAGAAGGGATTTTCATACGTTTTTTGTTTTTGAATAATTTGTTTCCGATTTTCACTTCTTGCTGGTGTTGTATACGTTTTGATGGAAACTGCACAACCTTTTTCACTGTTTGGATTTGTTTTATTTGCTTTAAATTCTTTTTGGCTTCGTTTTCTTCTGCCCGACGTTTTTCTGTGGAGCTTGTTAAAATCCGAGAAGATCCGCTCCTGGAAGTTTTCTTTGCAGCCGTTAAGCGTTGTATTGGACGAATCATTTCAGCTGATACAATTGTTACGGTACTTGGCTGTTGCTTCTGTTCAATTCATTCTGGCGGCAAAGATTCTTCTATACCATCGTTATTATCGTTATTTGACTCATTTCCTGTGTCCAGTTCCATTGAAAATTCTTCCTGTTGGAAAACCTGTGAATCAATGGGACAAATTCCAGTTTTTCTAAATCCACTGCATATAAGTTAAAGTTTAAATTATTTAATATTTGAAAAAATATTGGCTATATAACTTAATTCGTGCGGTTTTTTTTTCAAATTTGAACGTTTATTTAAGAAAAACATGTACAATAGTATTATTCAGAGTATTGCCCATCTGAAGCTATGACTTTTTCCCATCTTTCTGGCAATTTGTGGATCCCATCCCAAAAGAACTGCGCCGGCTTGGCAGGCAAGAATGAATCAAGCCAATTTTTGATATTCTGCTCTGATGTGAACCGTATTTCAGTGAGGGCGTTGTGCATCGACCGGAACAAATGGTAGTCAGAAGGGGCAAGGTCTGGGCTATAAGGCGGGTGGGGTAAAACTTCCCATCCACTGTTTTCCATATAGTTCTTAACCGGAATAGCAACGTGGGGCCGAGCGTTGTCATGATGGAAAATTATTGCCTCGTGTCTGGTCGCATATTCCGGGCGTATATCGCCTACTGCTCTCTTCAAACGGATTAATTGTGTTCGGTAGCGTTGTCCATTGATGGTTTCACTCGGTTTTAGCAGCTCATAATACAGCACACTCTTCTGATTCCACCAAATACAGAGCATTACCTTCGCGCCATGGATATTCGGCTTTGCCGTTGATTTGGCTGGTTGGCCGGGTTTCACATATGATTTTTTGCGCTTGGGGTTGTCGTAATGGATCCATTTTTCATCACCAGTAACAATCCGATGCAAAAATGACTTCCTTTTGTTGCGTTCCAGCAGCATTTCGGACATGCAAAACCGCCTTTCGACGTCTCTCGGCTTGAGTTCATGTGGAACCCAATTTCCTTGCTGTTGAATATATCCAGCTGCTTTTAAACGTTTTGAAATGGCTGCTTGAGTGACACCCAAAGATTCTGCGAGCTCTTCTTGTGTTTAGCAACAATCTTCATAGATTAATGCTTTCAGTTCTTCATCTTCAAACTTTTTTGGCTGCCCAGGACGTTCATCGTCTTCCAAGCTAAAATCACCACTTTTAAATCGTGCAAACCACTTTTGGCACGTCCGCTCAGCTAGCGCATGTTCACCATAAACTTCCGCCAAAATACGATGACTTTCGGCAGCAATTTTCTTCATATTAAAGTAATGAAGAAGAACTCCCCGCAAAAACACTTTTTCAGGCACAAAATTCGACATATTTGAGAGAAAAAAAATTATTGTTGTTTACGCTTCAAATGAATGACATATACTGACTGAAATGACGTACAATGACAGTAGCTTTCCAACGCATGTTCCAATGGAATAATACAAGTTACGCCATCTCTTAGCAAACCGCACGAAAGTTATAGACCCAATATATTTTTTGGGAGCTATGCTCCTTTATTCTTCGACGATCACTTAAAAACTGAAAACAAACTGAATCTTATTCTACCTTAACCTACGGTGCATCTTGGGAACGTGAAGAAATGTGGGAATTGATGGAGACAAGCAAACATCTCGGGTGACGAGTGTTCGGCATGGGAACGCAATTCAGGTGCTTCTCGGGCTGAGTCGGTGTCAAGTAGAGTCGCGCTTGGTTGGTGCCCTGCGCAATCCGTATGCAATTGTGGAATGCACTGGTGTCAGGTGGAACCGTTGTGATAGTGCATTGGTGCCGTGTGCAGTCTGGAATTTGACCGGATCCGTGCTGGTAAAATGCACATTTTTTTACGTATACGACTATCTCTTCTTCCTGGGTTCTTGTTAAAACCTGGTTTGACGTATACTTTGATTGAAAATCATGTCTTTCTTGACTATCTGAAACGGAATTACTTCATTTCAAAGGATCCTCCTTTTTGATTCTAGATTGTAATGTTGTGCGTTTTATACCGTACTTCAAGGCAGCTGAAGTTATAGTTTCTCGATGGTGTTTTACATCAGCAATCGCTTTTTTGACTACATCTTCTCTTATGTTGACTGAAACGACGAATGTGCCCCGATGTAGGAAATTTCTATTTATCAACTTTTGATTTGACGCCCCCATAGGGGCACTTTATTAGCTTAATGCAAGCCTTAACAAAAATCTATAACTTAACTATAACTTATTAACTAGGTGGCGGCGTGGAGACGATTAAGGAGATTAAGGGCAATTCTAAGGCTGGACTTATTAAGGTGAAGGTCGAAAAGATTGGTGTTAGCTTTGCGAAGCATTCTGGATATTGGTTCATGGTAGCCATAATTTGTGCGGTGAGTGCTTATACGGAAAAGGGGTGTGAACCGAAGGTTACGCGGGTTGGTGTTAAGGGGAATCATGTGTAATAATGAAGGGCTGTCAAAGTTACCACTGAGAAGGTCATGGATAAATAGAATGTCTGCAACATCACGTCGTTCTTTAAGGGGTTGGAGGTTGATTCACTTTAAGCGATCCGTATAAGGTGGTAAATTAAGGGGGTCGGCCCAAGGAAGGCCACAAAGGGCAAAACGGATAAACCTGCGTTGAATGGATTCAATACGTGTAGTATGGGATTCATAAGAGGGGGACCAGACTTGGCTAGCATATTCGAGAAGGGGCCTAACGAAAGTGATGTATAATGATTTCGTAACGTAAGGATTCGAGAATTCTTTGGACCAACGTTTCACGAAACCGAGGGCAGAGTTAGCACGTTTGATAATGTTGTCGATATGGAGGCGAAAGTTGAGTTCACGGTCACAAATAACCCCTAGGCCAACCCAGAAGTTGACAGGGGGAACGGTTTCATTACGAATAATGTAGGTTCTAGGTGGTGAGGAAGAGCGCTTGCGGGAGTAAGTGATGGTTTGGCATTTACTGAAATTGAGTTCGAGATGTTTTTTTTGACACCAAGTAGTGAACCTGTTAAGGTCCAATTGGAGAGAGCAGGAGTCGACAGGGGAAGATATGTGTTTAAATATTTTCATATCATCAGCATATATGGAGAGCTGAGAGTTCAGAATAACGCTGTCGACATCATTAATGGTTAGAATAAATATCAGTGGACCGAGATGACTACCTTGCGGGATACCGGATGTAGCGTTAATTGGATCAGAAATAGAAGATCTGAAGATAACGTTATATTGACGATCTTCGAGATAAGATTTGATCCATGAGATAAAACCGGGAGAGAAACCGAGGGCAGTGAGCTTGAGGAGAATAATTTGGTGAGACATTTTGTCAAAGGCTTTGCTGAAGTCAGTGGCGACAACGTCTACTTCTTTGCCAGCTTCGAATGCACACAAACATTGTGAAACAAACTCGACTAGATTAGTGGTTGTCGATCGACCTTTTAGGAACCCATGTTGGTTAGGAGAAAATATGAGTTTGCAGTGAAAGAATAGTGCATCATAAACGATGCTCTCGAAAAGTTTGGGTGCGCATGAGAGCTTGGCAATGGGACGATAGTTGGACACATCTTTTTTCAGTCCTTTTTTGTGGACTGGAATGATATAAGCATATTTCCAAAGCTTAGGAACAAGTCCTTGAGAGATAGAGCTTTGAAATAGAGCAGTAAGGGGTAAAATAAGATGGTTCGCGCACTTTTTTAATACTATGGCAGGCAGACAGTCGGGACCGGGAGAGTAGTCGTCCTTTAAGTTGCGTATTTTTTCGGCAATTAGGTCGGGAGTGATGTTCAATGAAACATGAGATGTCTGGGGGCAGTTTTTCAAATATCGAAAATAGTCGTGATCGGGTTGAAGATCTTGGTCAGTGAATGATTGGCTGAAGAAATGAGCAAAGAAATTGGCGATTACTTCGGATTCGTTGGAAGAGTTACTGAGATAGTTAAGTGTAGTGGGGTAGCTATCGGTTTTTCTTTTTGTATTAATGAAATGGTAGAAACACTTGGGGTCAGAGATAAGGGAGGATTGCATTCTGTTCAAATATCGGAGGTAGAGTGATTCACATAGCTGTGCAAATTTAGTGTAGGACTGCATGTAATTAGAAAGGTCTAATGCAGAGGAGGATCTAAGATAGGCGTGCCAATTTTTGTTTCTTTTATTGCGCAAAGAGCGTAGTTCCTTGGTATACCAGGGCGGAGATGAGGTGTAGTTCTTTTTTGGTGAGTATGGGACTGAAAGAATGAAGCAGCTGAGGATTTTGGTGTAAAATAGCGCAAGGGTTTTGTTTAAGGATATATGTGAGTTAGGGCTAAGGAGGAAGTTAAAATTAACATTGTTGAGCAGATTATTTAGTTTCGCGAAGTCAGCTTTGCGGAAATTGAAACAGTACGTATTTTCGGAGGGAAGGATAGTGAGTTTGGTCTCGAGTGAAAGAGTTACCGATAGAGGTGGATGAAGGGGTTCTAAAGTAGAGAGAAAATGGTTGCTTGGATTAACAATGCAGTTTACGGCATCAGATGAGAAAATCAGGTCGAGTTGTCTGTCCATGTTATTGGTGATATTACTGAGTTGCAGAAGGCCGGAGTCAGAGAAATGATCCGTGAAAAGGATTTCTTTACCTGTGGAGGGGTTAGCGGCGATGTAGTGAGTCTCATCATCGGAATGAACCCATTTCAGGTGCGGGAGATTGATGTCAATAACTCGCTGTCTCCAATACTGGAGCATAAATTCGTTTCAGTTAATGCAAATATGTATATCGTAGGGTAGGTTTTGGGAGTTAAGGAGAACTGCGGAGGTTTTGGTGCGTAATCCTCTGACGTTCTGATAGTACAGGGATATGTTATTATTTGATGGGTGAGGAGATGTAAGTGTGTTTAGGTTAAGATTTAAAATAGTTTTTGAGATTAGAACGGGTACTTTGCAAGTGTGCAATGCGCTTTGAACTGACGTGGGCTGCGAAAGTGGAGAGGTCGTTATTTACATCAATGGGAGAAATATTAAGGCTTTCGTGAAATCGTATAAAGGTCTTTTTTAACGCGTGGGGGTCTGTGGGTAGGCCTTCTTGGTGGATTGAAACTAGGACGTTGGTTTTAGTTTTGCCGTCGATACAAATGGAGTTAGGTTTGTCGTGGAGGTAGGCCAGATAGAGGCGTACATTTTCGTAGATTCTTCTGTCTCTTAAACGTGACATAACATAGCGGTCTTCGGCGTTAAGCTCGGCAAGATGTTTGCTGAGTTTGGCCATGGGAGGGAGAAGTGAATCTAAGAAAGAGGGGGAGGTGAGAGGGAAGGTCGAGTTGTGGGAAGCTGAGGAGGTGTAGGGGCTGGAGGGGGTGCTGTTAGAAGCTGAGGAGGTGGAGGGAGTTGGGTTCAGAGTGTGAGAGTGTATAAAGTTTGGGTACTGAGGATACGTGCGGCTGTTACGTGAAGCCTGGGTGTTGGGATTGGGTATTGAATTAAGAATGTTCGATGAGGGGGTCATCCGGTGCCGGGCGCAAGGTTGAAGGATACGCGGTTGTGGGTACGTGATCTGTTAGGAGAATTATTGGGTGGGGGGATGTTGAGGTGAGTTGTTGATTTGGGAACTATTGAGAGAGGAAGAGGTCGGGAGAAATTGGGGACTATTCCAGTCTTTAATTCCCAGTTAGTTCCTAAATTGCGAGGGGTTTGAGAAAGAGGCGAGGGTCCAGGTTTGGCTTGGTTAGGGGATTTGGGAGTGTTGAGCTTAGATTTATTTTTAGGTTTAATGTTAGTGTTGTTCTTACGATCCCTAATGGTAATCCGCATCCTGTCGACTTTGTTTTCCTTATTGGGGAGGCTGCGAAAAAGCCATTCATATTGCGGAGGGATGGTAATTTCAAAGCAGTTTCTGCGATGGAATTTGGGAGGAGTGAGCTGTGTGCACTTAACGAGGTTGATTGCATATCGTTTGCAGAAGAAGTTAAATACCCAGCGGACGTCAGCGTCGCGTGGGGTTTCCCATAAGATGTAGGTAGACAAAGGCTCCTGTATCGTCGCCCTTTTAACAATAGCAAATTTATGAATTGCAAATTCGATCTGTTCCACTTAAAGACGAATATTAATAAGTACTTCTCATAAAATTTCACTGGTTTTTGCAAAAAAATAATATCAAAAAATGCTTACCTACTAGAAGTAAGAAATTGCGCTGAAGACACAAAAAACACTCAATTACCTCTAACTCTTTTTGCCAACTAACTAGAACTGTCAAACTATAACACAAGGCTTGGGTTTACAAAAGGATGCGTTCGTCATTTAAATTATGGGTTAACATATCACAGTTTTCGAGAAAATAGCAAAGACGAATGTGCCCCAGTTTACCATACTGATGTAAGGCAATGGGGATTGGTAAACAGGAAGATTATCTTCTATAATTCCAAGAATCAATGAATTCATTCAGGAGTCGATTCACAGAAATATAATTGGCGGCTACCTGAAGTTTACTAAAGTTCTGCAGACCGGTTAGTCTTCGAAGGGCGAAACTATTCAATTTTACTTGGAAAACTAATGTGGTGTGGAGAGGCTAGCAAGGGTCTAATTAGGGTCTGACAAAAGCAACATACAGTGATGTAGTGACATAAGGTTTATTAGATTCTAACCCTACAGAGGAGTTGGCTTTGCTCTTAACCGAAATGGGGGTGAAAGTCTGGTTCCCTATCGATAATGGTACCAAAATCACGTATTTATTTTCCTAACGCAAAATATTGTTTCCTTATTGAAAGTATAATCAGACATCGTTGACAGACAAAACAAGAATTATTGGGCCAAGGTGACCACCTAGTGGCACACCTGTGGTGGCGTTAATCGGACTAGAGATTAATTGATGAATGATTTCAAGCAGGAAAGGAACACAGATTGGAAACCGAGTGCTTTAAGCATAAGTTATACGAGTATGAATTGAAGTCTAATTTCATCAAAGACTTTACTGTAATTGGTGGTGATTACTTCAACTTGTTATATTCGATAGCTTTGCAATCGGACGATAGCAAACTATTTCGTTTCTGTTCCCTTTTTTATAGATGGGATGAATGTGTGATACCTTCAACAGTTAAAGAAACGTATCGGTGGGGATAGAGCCTGAAATAGGGTTGTGAGAAGCTTAGACATTTGCTGGCAACCTATCAGGACCGGGAGAGTAATTGTCTTTCAGGTAAAGATTTTGTTAACTACATACAATATTTATATTTGTGATGCAGTTATTTAAATAATGGAAGAATTCCTACTCGAATTTGTGAAACCGCATAGGGTCTTTAAAAGGTAATCACGGTACAGCAAGTCACAGCATTTAGATAATCGGAAATAAGCTGCTTTGTAAAATAAGTAGTCAAAAGGGGACCTAGAATAAAGGTGGTAGTCCCAGGATTTGTTTCTTTTGTTCCGACGAGTTCAAAACAATATAAAAGGCTTTTCAAAGGGGGTGAGTAGATGTTGAAATAGAATAAAACAAGCTGCGTGTTAGATATTAATCATTTTTTTTTTTAAGATATCCATGCAATTATTTATGAAATTTACACTGTTCCAATGTCTTCCTCAGCTCCTTACGGTGACACGGATCTGAGTGGTCCTGTGTTATATTCACCTAAGCGCATCGGTCGATTTTAGTTTATTCGCATTGACCTGCAATGGGCCATAAGAAATTGTTTATCAACGATGTTTTCAAAAACTTAGGGACAATGACCCCGCCAACCCAAATTCCATCATAAGAGGTAGCCTTTTGAGGATGCATTTTCACCTGGTGAATTTCGAATGGGTTAGTGACGCCCCTTATATGAGAATTTTGTTTGTTAACACAGCCATTCACCTTAAAATGCGCCTTGTCTATAAAAATTATTTTTCGGCCAAAATTGGGGTCCTCTTCCAAAACGCCCGGTCAATGAACAAAGGGCGTTGTCTATGGTCATGAACTTTGAGCTCCTACGTCAGTTGGATCTTGTAAATTTGTATGCAGAAGTCCCGACGCAAAATCCAGCAAATTGAAGGCGAAAAGCCGAGTTCTTGTGCGCGACGAGAAATCGACTGCCTCAGGTTCTGCTATACACTTTCACGGACTGCGGCGATGGTGTCAGCCGATCTGGCGTTCCTTTGATTGGTTGGTTGATTGATTACCAAATCGATCTTCTTGAATTTGGCCACCAAACGTTGAAGAGTCAACTGTGAAAGACCACCCCGTCTACGGTGAAATGGGCGCAACGCACGCAACATTTGCACTAACGAACACTGTTCAATCGTGTTACTTGTCATGGTGATTTGGCATTATAGTAACTGAATAAGAAACAACAGATTTGACAGATGTCACAAAAAAAAAAATGGCCGCCACAGGCCGCCAAAATCTATGCGCGCCTATTCAAAAGCTCTTTATTATATCAGGGAGTGATAAAGAGCAGTTTTTAATGGTTGTGTATGGGATAGAAATGTAGACTGTGATAATTGAAAACTGCCATGTAAATTGCTTCCAACATAGTTTCATTATGGATATTTATATCAAGGAGATGTTGCAGTTACTAAGCTTAGTGAAATCTGCTTTGAGAAAGTTGAATGACTATGAATGCTCCGAGTATATTGTACGATGGTTTTGTTCGTAACAAAATTTGAGATCGAGACGAGGTTGGAAGTTATCCAGAGTAGAGAGAAGATGAGTACTCAAAGAGTACCACTTAGCTGGTACAGGCCTGAATAAGATAGATGTTCGATTAGGAGCTTTACTCATTCAGTGGAACCGCTTTTTTTTTTCTTTTTTTGGAGGCTTCTGGTATCTGTTGGAGCACACATTGTCAGATACAAATACTATGTCCATTGTACTGCCAGACAGGCACCTTAGATGGCGTTACAGCTCATGAAGAGCCAGAGCCAAGCTTCTTTTATTCACTTCTGTTGTGTGCGATTTGTTTTTCCTACAAGTGAACGAAACCTAAAGCTTAATGTTTATGGGTGTTTTTAGTTTAGTCTCGAACCAACATCTATAGTAGCATCATTACAAAACACGAGACTTTTCATACTTCCAATACATGTTTGTGAGCCAATTTTTCACCAAAAATCTCACCAGTATGATCGGGCAACCACCATATTCTCCAGATACGGCATTTCTATTTTTTAAGCTTAATTAACTACAACTTGAGCAAATAAAAGAATATTCGCTGTGAGAACTGAAGATGATCCCGGAATATACCCATAAAAAAATTACTGCTTCAAAACCTTTTTTAAAAGTGGCAAAATAAATTTTGACTATTAATTTACTTATGTAGTTTTTCTTGACTAGGCCCAGGTGTATAACAGTTCGCAAAATAACTTCGCGTAATGGATTTGTGAATTGGCCTCCTCGATTCTGTAATCTCAGACCTTCAGATAACTTTCTTTGGGGGTATATGAAGTCACTAGTCTATGCCGATAAACCAGAGACGTAGGAGGATTTGGAAGTTAACACTCGCCGCTTTATCGCTGATATCCGCCCCCAGTTGCTCGATAAAATTGCCGTAAATTGGATTTCACGATTGCGTTTTATTCAAAATAGCTGTGGCTCACATTTGACCAAAGTTACATTTAATGGCATAAAACTATCTATAAAATAAGGCTAATATTATAAACATTAACATTAGCTATAAGTATTTTATATCATATTAAATTTGTGTTGCTCTAAGAAAAACACCTTTTACTTATAAAAGAAAAGCTTATTAAAACCAAGTCTTTAAACTCGCCAATAATTTACATGTTTTGAGGCCAGTTTTTATTGTATTTTTGATTGACTAATTGACGAAGATGTGTAATTGTTACTTAAAAGTATTCAAAGTCGGGTACTACAGATGTCTAGTGGGTTTTGCAAAGCATGACTTACCCTAATATTGTCTATAAATTCTCCATCATGGAGCAGATTTATCACATAATAATCTCAAAGACATTTTCACCTAATGACATCTTAAGCCTCAAGCTTCTACCCACTTTCCTCCCTGTCAACGGCAAACTCGGTCTGACAGATGAAAACCAAAATAAAAAAAAAATAAAAATAAAAACGTGAAGCTAGTAAATGAAAACGACCCTAAAGAAAATCTTTTGAACCTTATTCGCTTGGAAATATTTTATCTCGCCTTCAACCCTTCACTACTATTATCTACTCCTTTTCGTCGCCAAATCCTTTCAGCAATGAACTGAAGACCGTAATAAAAGGTGAAGACCGAAAAACAAGAAAGCGGAGAAAAGGGAATTAAATTTGCATCGTATTGTCATTAATTTTCCCGAGGGGCTGGTGATTTAAACAAAAAAAAGAATTCTCCGAAAATTGTTGGACAAATAGTTTGTATCTGCAATGCTGTTCGGTTCGGATGGAGTCGATTATACAGTACTTCCTGCATACCCGCCACATTCAATCAGTGGCACGCCAAAGTACTGTAACTCAGCATGGTCGCCCACTTTCTTTGCATCCTCGACTGCCGTTTTCGCTGCTACTGCAGATGCAGTAGTCTGCTACTTATTGCAAATCAATCCCAATTAAATGAAAAAAAAATCAATTTATTTCCAGCTTAAGTTTTGCAAACTTTCATGTCATTATAAGTTTCTCGATTACTCGATTATTTTTGGAAAGTTTGCCTACCGCTGAGCACGCCCGCCGTTTGGCATGGTAACGCGAATTTGCTTTTCAACTTGACCTTAACAAAGCAGGTTCGAAGTGAATATAGGGACCGTTGGGACCGTGTTTACGGCTCTATATTCGCTGAAAATTAATTGAATTCCTGACGTGAACGATGGATATACGAATAGAGTGACAGGGACAAAAAATGAGAAAATGTCGATGAGGAAATTGGATTTGGCGGGTGGCAAGTAAAAATTTGCATTTGACGGTCGGGTTGGGGCGGAACGATAGCCGACGAAAGGGATGTTACTAATGGATGGCCAAATAAAACATGAAAACAAAGATAGGGCGGGAATGGCGCAAAGATCAAGTGGGTCAGATGGGGATTTAGGAAATTTAGATTGCACTTCAATTTGGCGGAAGATCAACTAATGGCTGATGGGCGATTAATTCGAATGAGCCGGGAACGGGTTCTTGATTCAGCCCTGCTTTTATTCGGGCTCACATTGACGTTGTTCAGTGTTTAATTTCGTAACATATTAGGATGAATCACATTGTTCTCCAGAAGTTAGCAGAAAATAGTTTTAATTAATGTAGGTACTTTTACTATACTTTTCTAATTAAAAAAATATGAGGCCTTAATGTGTTTCCATGCGGAATGCCAGAGAAAGGATCCTGGAAAGGAGTTTGTGTTTTTTAATTGTTTAGATGGATTTGTAAACTATTAATTTGTTTTTTTATAGTGCAGATATTTCAAGCAGCTTAGAACGTTGGCGACTTGAGAACGGCTTATTCGGATAAGCATGAGACTTTCGGAAGTCGTAAATAGCGAAGTCTGGGGTAATTTTGCTAGTTGGTGCAAATTTCCAAAATAAGACACTACGCGGATGTATCAATGGTTCTATGGTCATGGTTCCACTCGTACATACATATATCTCTCACCAAATAACACCTCCGGCGTAAATGGCACACGAAGCAGTGACTTTACGTAAATAAAATAGCTCTTTATGAATGATTCTCAGCTCTCCAGAAGTGAACATTTTGTTTGCATCCGTTCAGATTTCCATCGGTCGCACCGCGTCGCTCATGATGAATTTCGATGGAAAATCAATCATCTTTCAATAGGGTATCTACTCTCAGCCAAACTTGTTAGGTTATATAAGACTGGCAACGTCTGTAATGGGCTTGCCGTGGTCGGGGTCAAAAGAGATAGTATTTAATGATGTACTCTCACGCGACTTTTTGTAACATTGTTCTTAAAAAAAATATTTTTTGTCTTTATGGAAGGCACGAACTTGTGTTTCCCGCAATGTGCAGATGACTATAATATGACTGGACGAACGCAGCGAGACATTAGTAAAGCGTTTGCAAACTGTAATTAGTCTTCATGCAAGCCCGCAAATCACTGATGCTTTTTCCAAATTTTCAAACATAGAACGACCGGACCAGATCAGCTCCAACAAAAACTGCAGCCTCAGCTAAATACTGTTTTATAGTCTTCTACCGAGCAAAGTTGGGGTAGAGAACACTTATGCAAAAGCTTTCCTCTCTGTCCGTCTGTCCGCCCGTCTCCGCCCTCTGGGTAATTACGGGTCGCATCCTCAATATGCGATTCATATTCCCGGGGGGCTAGATTAAAAGGTTCAGCGGCGTATCCTACATAGCTTTTTAGCTGTATGGCTATTATTAGCTATATAACTATTTAGCTAATCTTAATGCGAAATGGCGATAACTAATTGGTTATGCTGTGACAGATAATCGATTACGAAGGCAGACATTTGCTATTTAGCTGTTGGCTTTTTTGCTATTCGGCTATTTAGCAAATATAAGGCTCCCAGTTGTGGTGTAGGGTAACCCTACTTGGAGTAACGGCTCGACCGGAAGCCCAATTCCGGAATTACGGGAGACAGGTTGCCCCCGGGATAATAATGTCAGACTGATAAATGACAGTAATGTCAGATATCGGAATGACAGTCCTGGCCTGTCTTGCGGTAGCCCTGTAATGTTCTTTCTTTATTTATTTCTTTTTTCTTGTATCTTCTCTTGACAATGGTTGATGTACAACTGCCTAAAACTAAGTGAATTACATCCATACGTACGTACATATCTGTCACACAAGTGTCAAAGATAAACATAGAATAATATAGAACAACATATTAATATTAAAAATATTTTATGTTTTAAATAAATAGAGTGACTTGGCAATCGCACTAAACAATCTAATTAAATATAATATGTATTACTTGTGAGATGCATGCGATGGACAAGTCAATCTATTTATTTAAAACATAAAAGATTTTTAATATTAATATGGTCACTATAAGATGTTGTTAGGTTAGCTAATTACGTAATAACTTAAGACAGAAGGTCCCTTAAGTAGGGACTGAATAAATTAACCGACTTGGTATTACATAGATCTCACAACTTTTTACGGTAGAAGAACTGAGTTGCGAGACTTGATTTTTTTTACAAGTTATGTTTTTGATGGCATCTCATTTCTTTTTGTAGATAGTCCTACTTTTCTTCCTTTCCGGTACCTTCTACTTTTTGAATACCAACAACAGATTTTCTTAAAGCCCACTCTGTGTCTTATGAGCTTTTCTTATTTTTGTAGGTTGTCTTCCTCTTTTTCTTTTCCGGTACTACTTCTTGAGCTTCAGCTGCAATTTTTCTCAAAGCCCACTCCCTGTCTCTATGGGTTTTTCTCGGAGGCTTTGATGTTACAATTTTTGTCAAGTCTGGACGGTAAATGTTTCTTAATCTATTGTATTCACAAATTGAGGATTCCTGCGCTTTAATATTTCCAAAGTCGACATTAATTAGATGTAAGCCGCCCAGACTTGTAACTCTCGAAAGTGCCACGTAAGCTTGACCGGATGTGAATACTGCAGAACCGATATCCATCAGCGCATTATTTAGACTTAGGCCCTGACTTTTGTGTATAGTTATAGCATAGGCTATACATATAGGAAACTGTTCGCCATGAACATAAGCTCTATTAATAATTTCAAATTTAGTTTTGACCGGACCAAGCTCGTAAACCTGTTCTTTATCAAATGTAATGTATATTTTCTTAATTATTTTTGTATTTTCCGGATCAACCTTTACTCTTTGCACTATACCTATAGAACCATTAACTAAACTAAGACTCACGTCAATATTTCGCCTTAACATGACTTTTGCTCCTATTTTTATAATTATGTTCTCTTCTAGGCCCGCAGTCATAGAAGCATCGTCTTCATAATTTTTTTAAGCATTCACGAGCTCTTTTTGTTAGGTATCTGGGGCAATCTATGCTATCTACAGCTGTAAGTTTTATTTCGGGATGTGGGAGAGATCTAAGCATTGCAGTATTTAATTGTTGACACATGTTTTTTGTAGGTAATAAGCAAACGGTATCATCAGGAAGTTTCGAGAGGTGTTCAATTATTTCAATCAATCTGTTTTCATTTGAATTGGTTTTTAGAGTTATTAATCTAGTCGAGAGTAAGTCGCGGTCTTTTTGTGTAGTCACACCTAATCTTATTCTATTTAGCATTTCAACAAAGTCAGAATCATTGAGCTGTCGCATGTTAATAGTAAGTTCATCGTATACGAACAGTTCAATCCACAGATTCGGCATACTGAGGGAACCTAACAACTTGTTAGTTTCAGCAGTTGAGAGTTCTTCAAAAGGTGACTTTTCTCTTACCGGCGGAAGCTGTAAGAAATCCCCGAAAACGGCAAGATGTTTTTTTCCAAACCACCCATTCTGATCGTCGCTTGTGTCAAATATCTCAGACAAGCGTAAATGAATATATGTTAAAGTAACATTGGATATCATCGACACTTCGTCTATGATAAACAACACTACTTCTTTCAAATCTGATCTCAGAACTTGGAGCACTTCATCGGAAAGTGGCTTGTACCTCGGTGTTTGCTTGTGTTCCACAGGCAGCTGCAATAGTCTGTGTATAGTCAATCCATTCACATTGAATGCAGCTATGCCTGTTGGTGCACTAACTGCCACTTTTTTGTTTAAATACATCTTAACCCAAACTTTCAGAGTTTTTTATTAAAAAGCTCTTTCCAGTGCCACCAGTTCCACTCACAAAACAGCGTAAAACGTCAGCGTTATTATCAGTTGTGTCCATTTTATGTGTGATCATATCGAAGACTCTTTTTTGATCGGCATTAAGCTTTGCGATCATACTTTAAAGATCAGTCTGCTCTTCTTCTACCAGATTGATTCTCTGAAAGTCATCCATTGCGTTTGCAGCTTCCACAGCTTCAAAGTTTAAAGGGTTTTCAGGACCATCGTTTCATTTTGAGTTCATCTAAGGAACGCCATGGCTTGAATAAAAGAAGTAAAGAGAAGAAGTATTTCTCTGGTACTTGTTCTCCGTCGTAGAAATAGTGATTGATCAAATATGGGTTATCTCTTCTTTTCAGGAACTTTTTACCGTCATTTATCTCGTAGCACTCGACTTTAGAGGAGACTGGGCGTGTTTTAACAATATCGTAATTTTGAGCGAAACTGTACAAGTTAGTAGTCTCCAACTCTGACACCGAACATACAATTTGTTTTAAAATTGATTTAATTATAAGTTCATCAAATGGTTATTAAATCTATGTACATAATAATGATATTTATTTTATATTCCGTCAAATACATGAACCACATTGACCACTAAACCCAATTCCCCAACCGCCAATTGATTGTTGCATTGCATATTTTTAGGAGTTAATCGCCATCTAGATAAATTGAAAAAGGATACATACAGACACTATCCTATTAGCAATAATATTTGGTGTATCTAGAAAACTGGACCGAAATTGCAAAATATTTTAGTTTTTCATTGATTTATACACTAAACACTAATTGTATTCTAAATTTCAAGCTTCTATGTCTGCTAGAAGTGCCCTAGAGTTTTGATGATCGGTCAGTGAGTGAGTGAGTGAGTGACAGAATTAAGAAATTTTGACTAGTTATAATTCTTAAACTACTGGTTCAAATTTAATGAAATTTGAAATATACCGTGTCTATGCGATGCCTGCTTGGTTACTGAAAATTCAGGCTTCTAGTTTTATCCACAACGAAGTTATAGGGGGTCGAAAATGGCCCGAACTGCTTTGAGAAAAGGATGGTACGGCCGTGCCGCTTTTTTGCTCGACTTGGCGGGGGCACTGCCGTGCCCCCAGATCAAACAAAAAAAATAAAAATCTGGAGCATGCCCGTGTCAAAAAAAAGGGGGGGAAGTAATGCAACGGCGTAAGCCTCACTTAAGAGTCGCGAGTTGGAAGGTTCGCATGAGTGTTCGCAGCTATGAGGTTGAAGAAATGGTGGTTAGAAGGCGAGTAGACATCCTGTGCATACAAGAAATGAAATGGCTAAACACCGGTAATCGGGCACGTTTCTTGGACGTTAAAACAAAAGCCTACAAGATGTTTTACTATGGATTGGAACAAGGAAAAAACGGAATCGCCATTGCGGCAGAGATACTTGGCAACGTCTTAACCATTTCAAAGTCCAGTGACCGTTTGATGGCTCTCAAATTGGTGATGCATGGTGAGGTGTGGAACATCGTAAGCGCATATGCCCCTCAAGTAGGATGCAAACAAAAAGAAAACGATGCATTCTGGCTAGATTTCCACAACCTTGTCAAAATCATCCCAAAGGAAGAGCTTTTGTTTGTTGGGGGAGATTTAAACGGACATGTCGGGAAGACAAGCGAAGAATATGAAGACTACCACGGCGGGATGGGATACGCAACCAGGAACTCTTCAGGTGAAGATATCCTAACCATTTGCAAGTCGTACGCTCTTATAGTGCTAAATACCATGTTCGTCAAACAAAGCCGGCACCTGATCACTTATAGCAGCGGCGGAAATGACACTCAAATAGACTATCATTTGGTATCCAGTTTCATGAAAACACGAGTTAAAGATTGCAAAGTGATCCTGGAAGACGCAATCGCCCCTCAACACCGTCTCCTCCTAACTGGATTTTTTATGGAGGCGAGTAAGAAGTCAAAGCAGCAAACCAAGGTGTCTGAGAGAATCAAGTGGTATAAGCTGGATAAAGGAAAAGGCGAAGCTTTTATTACCAACATGAATAACTACCTCTATTCCATTATCGATGAGGTCGGTAATGAGGAGTGCAGAGCACAAGACATGTGGGATTCTCTACAACAATCTGGCCTGGAAAAAGCCAAATCACTGCTCGGAACATCTAAAGGCCCCTGCCAACACGCAAACGAAACCTGGTGGTGGACAGACGAAGCCAAAGCAGTGATACACGAAAAGAAAATGGCTTTCCAAGCTTCGTCAAAGTGCTCTTCTACTAATAGAGAGGAAAAAGCTCGCCGTGAAAAGGTATATCAGGCGTCTATCAGGAGTTGGAAGAAATATCGTCTTCCGCGTCTGACAGGAACCAGGCTACCCAGGAGCTTCGACAAAGCAATTTGAACAAAGGAGCAAATATCTTTAAGATTAAGTTTATTAACAATGCTGAAGGCCAACTCCTTGTGGAAGACGAAAAAATTCTCCACAGATGGCGACAGTATTGCGAGGAACTTCTGAACGAACAGTTTCCCCTAGCGTACTTTCCAAGAGCCGCCCCGAATCATGCCGAAATATCCGACATGACAGTCGAAGAAGTTCGATACGCGGTTAAAAACTCCAAGAAAAGAAAAGCTGTTGGGCCGGACGGAATACCCTCTGAGTTCCAGAAAAAGATGGGAGACATCGGATCTAGATGGCTCATGGTTCTTATCTCCAAACTTATGAGAGGCGACACTATGCCTAATCAATGGAGGGAAAGCTATCTTCTTCCTTTGCACAAAGGAAAGGGTGATACGCGAAATTGTGATAACTACCGTTCTGTCAAGCTGATGTCGCACACCATGAAGATCGTTGAACGGGTATTAGATAGCCGACTGCGGAAAATAATACGACTATCTGATGACCAGTGCGGGTTTGTCTCGGGTAAATCAACAACAGATGCAATCCAAAGTATAAGGATCATGATGGAAAAGCATCGTGATTCTTCAAAGGACTTGCATATGGTGTTGGTTGATTTCGAGAAGGCCTTTGACAGGCAACCAAGAGATCTTTTATGGGTAGCGCTAAGACAAAAAGGAGTTCCAGAAACCTACGTGCGAGTGATTATGGACATGTACGAGAGAGCAACGACAAGAGTAAGATGCACCGCAGGAGTCACCAAAGAGTTGGCAATCAAAGTCGGTGTACACCAAGGGAGCGTCCTCAGCCCACTGCTTTTTATAGCAGTCCTTGATTGCTTGCTTGAAGGAAAAGTGACGGACCCCAATGTGCACCAGCTATTCTTTGCTGACGATGGGGCCATTATAAGTGATGATCAGGCGTCCCTACAACGAGCACTTGATGTGTGGGTGGGCATTTTTGAGGGACACGGGTATCGTATTAGTTCAAAGAAGACAGAGTATCTGTGCTGCCCGTTCTCTGACCCTCATCAGCCTATTCCAGACATTTACTTGAATGGAAGAGTGCTTCCCAAGTGTGAAAAGTTTAAATATCTGGGATCTATGATTAATAGAGAAGCAACTTGTGATGACGACATCAAACATCGCGTAAGCGTAGGGTGGATGAAGTGGCGGGAAAACTCCGCCATCTTCTTTGATCGAAAAATACCCCCTAAGCTGAAAGGAAGGCTCTACACTTCACAATGCTGGACAATGCACAAAAAGTATGAGAGCAAATTAACGGCAACTGAGATGAAGATGCTTCGCATGACAGCGGGAGTAACAAAGCGTGACAGAATTAGAAGTTCAAAGATCCGAGGAAGCCTCCACCTAAAAGAAACCATCACAAGAAAGATGGAACGCGACCGACTCAGTTGGTATTGCCATGTTCAAAGGAGAGATCCTTTACAAAATTTTTCATCAGTCCTAGTTTTATATGCAATGGAGGGAAGTAAAACTATTTGTTAGTTAACTAAAGGATCATTTTTAATATTTTTTTGCCAGGTTGAAGTGTCTGACGAAGAAGCCATAACTATCATGACTATCCCATTCAAAAATAAAACCACAAAATTTCGTGTAGCCTAATTTTAGTCCGAGCAGCAGAGCTACGACTTTCAAATCCCCGCAGATTTGCGATTGATTTTTATTATAATTAATCCGGAGGAGAATAGTTTTCATATTTTCACAAGCTTCTTTCATATGGACTGCGTAACCAATGGTAAAATATTTCGGTTATGTAACAAAATAGCTTTTAAGCTTGATTTAGAGCTATTAACGAAAAGTCGCCATTCGTTCTATTCATATATAAATTTGAGGGCTCCCATCAAACCACTGACATCTGTACAAAAAACTAAACTTTCAGTCATTCATTCTAAAATATTGGGTCAACTCTTCTTGTCTTTTTGTATAGCATGAAAATGTGTAATAGTCACACCACTATCTAAAAGATTCAATTATTGCAGTCTCCAGCCTAAAAGTTCTGCTTTGTTCTTGGGCTAAGTCACTTACAAAATCATTTAATTCAGCTCGTGTTATCCTGTGTGGCTGCGTTGATGTACTAGATTAGGTACTTCGTATTTTGATATTGAAGAAGTTGATGGTGAAAGTAGTGATATTTCCTTTTCGTCATTATCTGTGTTAGGACGTTTCGGAATCGGGTGAAAATTGCTGTACGGCAGAGGAAATTGTTCGAATACTTTTGCATTATAGTCCAGTGTAATTTCTGAATCGTTGGGAATTGAGTTTTCAACGGTGAGAAAATGCTCATGGGATTAATCAAAAAGGAAGCTGTGTCTTTTTCGAGCTGATTAAGGGCCAACTAAAGGTGTTGTTTTGCTGTAAGCTACTGCATCAAAAATAGCATAGTAATGTTAGTAAAAAGGAAATTCATTATGACAACCCCAAGTCCGCATAACCATGTTTTAAGCCCGATCAACCATCATGGTGGGATAAGAATGACTATGTCTTGTCTGCTATGAATTACTTAAACCGAATAAAACTACAATATCACTACAGATCGCTGCTGACTATAATAATTGCACAAAATCAGTACGCAAATGCTCGTGGACACATTGCAAAACTGGACAAGAATATATAAATTTTGTAACTATTGATACAAAAAAAATGAGTGGTACCAGTCCTAATTCAACAATAAACGAAACAACTTAATAAGTATAATAAGTATTATATAAGTAGAAAGCAGATAGAGTATATTTTTATAATTGTGATGAGATACCTAAGCGAGATTTGATAAACAGCCAGACCTTGCAAAAAAATTAGACCTTATAACCAACGTAAAAAAACCAAGTTACCCGACCGATCACTTTTGTTACAATTAAGTCGAATAACATGTTTTTGAGACACCGGAAACTAAGACCCATTCAAGCTTACAATGTACTAAACCATAATAATGATGGTTTGATGAGCAATGCAAACAAACCCACGTAGCAAAGCAAACCTCCTACAAAGCCATGTTCGATTAAGAGAATGATCTATTTGCAACGGACGAATATGCAAAAGGCTTAAAACTAATGAAGCCGCGGGTGGAGACGATCTGTCTGCTGAGCTATTTCAAACCGCTGGAGAATAGTTCGTAGGGCGAATGCACCAGCAAATCTCAGCATCGTTTGCCCCAGTCCACAAGAAAGGAGACCCCTGGAACTGTGCCAACTATAGGGAAATGAGTCTTCTCAAAGTCGCATATAAGATCTTTTCTGCCGTACTGTGTTTTCATCAGTGTAACCCAAAATAGATTTAATATTTATACTGCGGCAAGTCTTGAAAAAGACCAAGGAATTCCAAATAGGCCACCTCTTTGTCGACTTTGAAGCCGCATATGACAGTGTACATAAAGCCAACCTATACCGAGCCGTGTCTAGTTTTAAAATCCCTGCCAAACTCGCCAGATTGTGCAGGATGACACACTTTTATGTAACTTTTGCATTATCGTATTTGAAAAGATCATACGAGACTCACTGGGCAACACAAGAGATACGGTCTATTTCATGACTGCACAATTGTTTGCGCACACGGATGACATTAGCGTAATTATGCGAACATAGCGAGACGTCAATAACGCACAATACCGACGTCTTGGTCAGTTTGTCTACGTTGGCTCACTAGTGACCAGCGACAATAAACGCAGAATTACTCTTGCCAAAGGCTGCTTCTTTGGGCTCAAAAGGCAATTGAGAATTTTGTCTCTCGACAAAACCATAAACTATATAAATCCCTTACCATTCCGGTCCTCCTTTATGTCGCAGAGGCCTGGACCTTAACGAAAATAGATAAGGATGCCCTTGGTAGTTTCGGGAGAGAAATTTGGCGTTCAATCTATGGTCCCGTTTGTATCAACGGAGAGTGGAGGAGAAAATACAGCGACGATCTGTACGGGCTATACAATGACATCGGGCTAGTACGACGTCTTCGGATGCAAAGTCTAAGATGGCTAGGCCCTGTAGAACGAATGGACAACATATCTCCAATTGGCAAAAGATCATGACAGGTCGAGGCGCTTGTTGGTTGAGCATTAATGATTTATGTTCTGAAAGGAGCTCTTTTCCCAAAATACAGCCACAGAAACATGAACGCGTAATGAAAAGTGTATTTAAAAAAAATATTTATAGTCTACAAGCTTCAAAGTGTGTATTTAAATTAAATAAAAAAATGTCACCACTTTTCACAAAAATATTAAGTTTTCTATAGGTTCAAAATGAACCCTATGCTTAACCTAAATTAATGCTTAACTTTCCTCCCTCTTCCAATGAGACTTCTTCCTCTTCTTCCTCCTTTTACCGAACAGCTTCGTTATAAATGGAAGCAATGTCTACTTGGCTCTCGATCAACGTCATAGACATTTCTGGCTGGTCTATGTCAACACGAAGCCTTAATAATTTCATGTTGTCTTAGGTAATCTCAAGTTGCTAACTATTTGAAAATAGTTGGACCAGGAAGAGTAAAAAGCATTTCATTTGAAGTTACTTTGTTTTGTTTATTTTTTTTAAGGTCGATTGAGTCTTCTCATTGAAATGCGGTAGACGATCTCGTGTGTTTTCACTTCTAGGCATCCATAAACAAGAAATGAAAACAAGAAATTGTTTATTTACGCAACGATCGGTTCATATCGTACATCTGTGAAAACAAAAATTCAGAGGCTCCAGACAGCTCTTAAGGTTATCTCCTGTTAGCTGAATCGATAAAATAATGTCTTAAGTGCTTTTACTATCAACAATATTCCTAGTACTTACTTACTGTTTCTCTTTTGTTTTATGTTTCATATAGCAAAGAATCAAACAGTTAGGTTTGTTAAGAACGAAACGATCTAGTAGCATAACAAATAGTACTCACTATACACACACTATTGATCTAGACTGGGAAAAGTAAACAACCTGCGGTATTATGTCAGCAAACGACAGAAGATTTCCGCAAACAAGTCTAAGGTATGACTCGCTCATACGTGGTTGACTTTAATCATAAATTCAAGGCCGTTCCAGTCACACATTAAGCAAGGGATTGAATCACATCCATCCCAAGTGGACTAATTGATTCCCAGGACAGGCCCCCAAACTGACCCAGTTCAACTAATGCAAAATCCTTCTGACCAATCGATTGGAATCCAATTTGCTCACTTTCGTCTCAGCTCTGTAATCACTTCTTTCCATTTGATTTCAAAATAAACAAAGTCCTCGTCTAATCCCCAATATCCATGTGTTGAAACTCGGACATCTGTTTACCTGCCGGATGTTCAAATACATCCTCAGGGATGCTACTCAAATGCATAATTCACTAACCACAAATTAAATAGTTTTTAGTTCGTCCTCTCCTCTCCAATGGTTTTCTCGGTCGGATGATGCCACGTAATCCAAATTAAACAAATTGAAATATGAATCATTTAATTGTACATTGTCCCCCTTCGCCCACCCTGTTTTGCAAGCTATCTATGCTGGTTGATATCGCCAACGGTTGCCGATGTCCTTTCTCTAATCACTTTCCAGTCGACTTAGAGTACATACCGCTCAATATATCCTCTGGATGTCTGTTTACCGCAAGATGTTTTCCGTGCGATTCAATGAAATGAAATCGATTGCCTGAAATGCCAAGGATACCCAGGATACCAAGATATACAAGCGACGAAAAGACATAAGAAGAGGAAATCGCTCCCATTTTCCCACTCTCGACCATTGTCACGAAGATATTATTATCGCATCAGGTGGCATTACGTGTACGTGCTACATCAAGAGTGGGCGGGAAAGGACACCAGAAGACAAAAAAGCAAAAAGGATAACGAAAACTTATTGAATTGAAATGTATACCTTATTATTTCATTCGCTTCATCGCCTTCCACTGTCGATGAGGCTCATAGAAGAGAGAGTACAAGTGTTGAGTCATCTCATCGCCGAGGTTCAGAATTTAGGAAAGGATCGTCTGCGGCAAAAGAGGGCAATGATCAAGGACCAGCGGATTTGGCAAAGACAAAGCGAATAAAAAGGTTGGCGTGTGTCAGCAGTTGTCATACCGAAATGTTACTGCGGTCAGGCAGGGGGGCAACTCAATTTAAGTGGAGGCAATATTCAATATTTTGACATTCAGGATATCCGGCTTAAATCGTGAGACGTGGTAGAGGGAGAAAAGTTTTTTTTTTTTTTTTTTTTTTTTTTTGTTAACTAGGTTCCTGAAACTGAAACTGAATTGCGGTAGCATGTGGTTGTGCCCCGGTGAGTTTGAGGAAACTAGGATAATGGAATTGTAAGTGTCTGGAAGTGCCAGAAAAGGTTTTATTGATGTCAAAAAGTTGTAATTGGATTCAAGGCTCCACTTGTACGACATCCGGACGTCCGGATTTTCTCTGTCATTTTCATTTCTAACAAAAAAACCGATTCTTTTCATTTAACATTGAGAATTTATTTCGACAATTCTTTTGTGTTCACCTGATTAGCCGGCTTAAGCATCGCACCATGAAGTGACCTTCTATCAAGTTGGTCGCATCGAACACAAGAGTAACAACGTCCGGAATATAATCCTCTTTGTATCAGGACTAGCGTGATATCTATACTACTATACTGTCAATATGTGTGAAATATTAACAACCCCCTTTTGGGAAGCTTTATTTGTAATTTTTTTTTACAAACATAACGTGAAGCACTTGCTTATCGTACTTATGTCGGTAAGCCACGGGAATGAAAGCACCGAAATATCCAGCATTTTTGCCAATTTATTCATAAAAAAAGGGGCAATGGGTGAGGAAAAAGCGAATCGTCGGCAAAAAAGGTTTGCATACATATGATACTATCGGTTGTCATCGATAAATGTCGTGTGGCCACTCCAGCAATTAATCGATTTCCTTTACTATGTCCACACATATACATGTGCATATCCTACTCGTAGAGCCATGGCTGCTGACGGCTCCTCGAGGGGCATTTATCATAATGCCAATGTGACTTAATATCCAACTGGTGATATCTCAGTCTCAATGGGTTTGAAATGGAGATTATTGCATCCAACCAACAGATGGGTATCAATTGGCTATGATGTTCCATGCATCCTGGTACATCATCATAGCATGGCAGTGATCCGTTACAAATTAATTAGAAACATTTTGTATTGCTCGCATAGATTACGTTTGAGTCCTTGGCCTGTGGCAGCCTTCTTCCTCGTATAACTTAATAGCCAGCCATGTAGCTGTGGGCACGATACAATCGATAGAATGACGTTTACTACTACTGCAGGGGATTAAGGCGGGTCTGTTATGGATGATTAAAATTTCATTATTCGCTCCTCGAAGTGCTCGATGTAAGCCATTAGTCGATGTTTTGTTTCTTATAGGCGACATTTCTCTTAGACGGGGTGTTATCCTGACAAGCGATGGCTCCAGAAATTGTTTTTTTTCTTTCCTTTATTGTTCCTTTGGCAATAACATTATATCGCACGTGCATATGTACATTTTGAGTCGATGAAAAAGGTGAGTTTGTTCAGCTTGTAAGCTCTTGATATAGGTATACAAAAAAATATTGTTCCTTGCTCCACAACTTACGAGTACCTTCAATTGTTACTTCGTTTAGGTAAATAATTTACAGAGCTCGAAAACCTACGCATTTAAGCAGCAAGTGTGGGCTTGAACGTCACATCAGACATCATTGTACTATATTTGGCAACCTTCAATATAGGAGGTTTTGATAAGCTCATTCATTTTCCGCGTTATCTTTCAATCAATTCGGCTTCTCACGTTATGTGAGTTGAATAACGAAAAAAGCAATGATATTTTGAAACTTAGTCAAATTCGGAATAGGTGTGATTTTATCAGATGTATAAAACAGAATCCACTAGATGGCACTAGCGAATGCTAGTTAAAAATATTCAGATAAGTCCCATGGTAAGCTTGGTAATCTGTTAACAACCTTTCATCATTATATTTGTGAATTTTCATCGACCTTACCTAGAATATTTTTTTGGGTGAAATGTAGGGCGAGGCTTGTTTAGAGTTTTTCAATAAGGACATTATATCAGGTGTAGTAAAGCTAAGAACATAACTCGAAGAACCCACTGCGAGCGCGTTTATGGCGATGGCTATAAGCTAAAATCATTAACTAATTCTTAGGGTTTTATGTTTTGGGCCCCATTAGGCCAGATAGCCTGATATTCTATAGCAAAGGAGAGCGTTTTCATTTTGTCATTCCAAATTAAGTCGTTATTCTATGTTCGAAAATTCATTCATTCATTCATGCATTATGAAGTGAACCTGGGCCTCAACCATAAACGTCTGCAGCTGGCACGATCTTCCCAAGTCAAAATTAATGATGTGTTGAATTTAAGGTGCGCTGTCTCTATAGGTGTTCCTCAAGGTTCCGTTCTTTTCCCTTTATTCTTCTTATTTTTATCAATTCAAAAATGTTTATTTATTTTTATTTATTTATTTATTTATTAATGGCATAATGTACAGATAGGACAAGCATAGTCTTTTAAAGATGTACAAACTTTATGTATGTGTGTTTAGACTGACACAATTATTTAGTATAAAATTAACATTAAACAAGAAATAAATATACGAAAAATAGATACAACAAATAATTAAATGAGAGTGAGTTATTATTGGTAGCGGTTATTAGCGAAAGAATTGAAAACTTTACGTTTAAAATCATTTGTGTTATTCGTTAACTTGATGCGTAGGGGGAGTGAGTTCCAAGGTTGAACGGCATGTACAAAAAACTGGCGGCTACTGGCCATTTATTTGTGTCTCGGCAATATAAGATGTAGAGATCGATAGCTTATTGCAAAATTGATTTTTTGGTATACATAGATACGTCGGTTCTTTTGTGGTCATAATTTTATGTAATAATAAAATAGTTCGATATTATAATAATTCTATTAAAGGGCAATCAGCTATTTTTCTTGTGTATTCGGAAATGTGCTCATATCTTCTTATGCCATATACATACCTTGCACAACAGTTGAATGCCACTGTCAGTTTTCTTTCGGAATTGTAGTCCATATTCGAAAATAGTTCACAACCATATAGGATAATTGGCAAAATATAAGTCGTTATAAGTTTACGTTTGACATTTACTGGTAAGAATTGAGCTGTTGGGCTCAGTCCACGGAGAGCGCCATAAATTTTGGAGGTGACTTTATTTATGTGGGGGCTCCAGCGAAGATTGGAAGTGAAATATATACCTAGGTTCTTAAAATTATCAACAAATTCAATTGGAGATCCATCCAACTGCAAGGGGGGGGGGGGGGGAGGGTAGTGAATGGTTGTCGACTTCTGTTCATGATTAATGCTTTCGTCTTTGATAGATTCAGACCTAATCTATTAGCTTTAGACCACATATGGACCTTATTTAGTTCACTTGTTAAGTGATTTACTGCCTGAGAGTAATGTGGTCTAGGAAACATAAAATATATTTGAACATCGTCAGCGTAGATGTGATGATTGCAGTACATAAAACACTTCGAGATGTCATTAATAATGGGACACCTGACGTAACTGATAAACGTGCAGAACAATTACCATTAAAGTACACATATTACGAACGGTTAGAGAGATATGAGTTGGTTAGTTTACAGGAGGACATTTGAAACTGAAATTCTGTTGTTAGTTTTGACAGGAGTATGCCATGATCAACATACTCAAAAGCCTTCGAGAAGTCCAGGAATACCATTATTCCCACCATATCACGGTCAAAAGCGGCCCGAATATCATCAGACACTTTAAGTAAAGCTGTTGTGCAATTGTGCTTAGCGCGAAAACCCGACTGAAACTCAGTGACTAGGTTCGAGCGAGCCAGATGTTTTTTTTATTTGTTGACTCACAATACATTCAAATACTTTACTAAGGAATGGAAGTAAGGCTATAGGACGATATTCGATTTTCCTGGAGGTAGATGCTTTGGGTAATGATATAATTTTTGCTATTTTCCAACTATCAGGAAAAATTGAAGTAGTGAGAATGGTGTTGAACATATATGTAATGTATGTATAAAGTCCGGGTGGATATCATCCGTTCCTTTTGCCTTCGATTTTACACTAAATATACAATTACCAACAGAAAATTCGTCTACACAAGAAAAGGAGAAAACATTGGATCGATTGCAAGACGGACTGAAAAGGGCTATTGCAGGTGACCCATTTGATACAGTTGGTACATTGAATGGGCGATGGACGAATTTGGAGCTGTAGGGTGCGTCTGGTGATGCCCAATTCCGTGGCCCGTTCTTCATTCTTTTTTTTGCTTCTTCATTCTCAGCGAAATTGACAGCCACAGCGGCGATATTCTCGGCCGAGCGACCAGTCCAGGGGCCACGTTCTACATGGGTCCTGTGGTTCCATTCTGCTCGAGTTAAGTAGCTAAACGCCAGAGTGTCTGCCCAGTTGGTTCGACACGATTAGGAAATCGATGTCGAACTTCATGCTACGCTAACACCACCGACCGATTATTGGTCAAAAAAATCGACATAGCTATTCTACGCCCTTGTGGAGTATAGTACTTCACTGCTAATCTATTTGTATACTGCAACTGTCTAATTCACAAGTGTCAAATACGATTGTGGTCCGAGTCGATCTTTACTTCTAGGATGCTGGATGACTGTCTAACGTCGATCGCAAAGTGATCAATCTGGCTTATGGTGGACAAATCAGGTTACTGCCAGGTTCCTTTATGGATGTTGAGGTGCGGGAATCGAAGGGGATTACGCCCCGACAGGAAGTCAAGTAGCCGGTGTCAGTTTTTGGACGAGGTGATGTGTGATTGACTTAAATATGTGTATGTCCTGTCTTCCCAGTTTCGCAATAAAGTCTCCTAGAACTATTTGTGTATCATACCTGGGACATTGAGCATAGGTTCTGTCTAGGAGATCGTGGAAGTCATCTTGGGTCGTCTTCGTTTGGGGCGTGAATGCATATTAAGCTGATGTTTCCGAAATTAGTTTTGATGCGGATTGTTATGAGGCGTTCGCTTATATGCCGAAAGCTCAAGACGTTTTGTCGCAGTCTTCCTCGGATAACAAATCTGCATCCGAATAAGCGTTCTTCTTGTAGCAATTTTTGTAGAAGATGTCATAGTTTTTCATCCGTCCATCTTATGCCGAGTCCATCCCATCGCACTTCTTTGAATGCGGTTATATCTGCTTTATAGCAACAGAAGATTTCTTAGGGGCTGTTAAAGTACCTCATATTCCAGGTATAAGCTCGCAAGTTATTTAATGGTTTGCAGGGTTCTTCAACTCTGTATCCTTTCATATCCGAGGCTTGTGGTTATTTTGGAAAAAAATGTTTTCCTGTGATAGGGATGTTATCTATCCCCAAGAACAAGGGCCGGCTGTGCCGCTCCCTATCGGTCTGAGCTACAAAATAAGCTGTAGTAGCTCGATTGAGGTACTCACCAAGTAGTTCGGTTCCTTCGCCATCGTCATGTTAAAGAAGCCGAGCCTTGTTGACAACTCAAGGCTTCCCCCTCCCTCGTTTGCTATCCCCAACAAACTTACAAAGGGTCTAAGACCCCACTCTACAGCTGAGGTACTAGGTACATGGGAGCCACCGAGAATAAGAGAGGATTTTTCCCAAAAGGAGGAGGGAGGTGAGAATAAGAGTTTTGGCAGCCCATGTTCAAAAATATTCCACAAATTTTCTATTCTGAGTTAATTTTCTTCCCTTATCAATTATTGTTAATTTTTTGCACTTAACTTAATCTTCCATTTATTTATTCTTCAATATCTATTTCGTCCCTTTGCCCGCCTAAAAACATTTTTTAATAAATTAATTAAATGTATATGCGCTTAATGGTATAGCCTTGAGTTCTTCCTCAATCGTAGCAAATGTCGTTTTTTCATATTGTATGTACATACATAGGTGTTTTCAGATTTGGGAACAGAAAAAAGTTGCAGAAGGTAAAGCCCAGTGTGAGGTGTGATTAGGATATTACGACCTTCCCGCAAGAACTCATTAAACAATGAGCAAAACTTTAGCATTTAACTGAACTTGGCGTGCCTTTTTCAGTTTCGCTCTTCCGGTGGTTTCCTTTGGGTTTTGGTTTCGACATTATAGTCATACACCCATGTTTCCTCATCGATGATGATACTTATCGGTAAATCTGGATGGTGGTCTTTCACGTCATTGAACAGCGACGGTTTTTTGGTCAAAATTTATCAATTTTGGAACAAACTACAATGACACACGTTTCATGACCAAAATATCTGAAAAAAATTCATGGCACAAGCCAACCGATATGCCAATATATTCAACAATTTCTCTGATAGACATTCAACCATTCCCCAGAGAAAATTTCTTTGCTTTTTTTTCCTCAGAATAGACTCGCCAATTTCACAGAGTCAACAATTTAACTACGTTTATTTGTATGTATGTTGTGTGACAACGGTTTCTAAATTAATTGCAGATTATCAGCTGCGGGATATGTTTCTTTGTATTTTGAGAACATTTTTTCATATTGTTAATTTTTTTTATTTCGGTTACTGTAGTCCCTGCTCTTTACATTCCACAAAGCCAGAAACGTTTCTTACACTTCGATGCACTCCAAAATAAATGTTCCATCATCCTCATTTGTTTTGACATTTTCACTAAAAATCAATGGCGGAGGTTTTTACTATCCGACACTTGAAAAATAAATAAACAAATATTGTGCAACTGTACCCACAGAAGATACAATTATTTTACATTGTGCAATAAATATCAAAAGCGTTTTGATTTTCCACAATACGAGTATATAGGACAACTTTTCAATATTATCTATAGACAAGAAATAATATTGTGCATGAGGAGTTCTGGGAGTATTGTTATAGAAGAACAGTTTAGTTACTTAAGGTAAGAATTAATTAAAATGACGAAAAGCACCAGAAAAAGCGAAATTGCGGTTTTGATGAATATATTTTTGCATTTCAAAGCGGATTTCAAAACACGGTGGCTTAAAGCTTGCAGGATCGAGGAAAAATTTTTAAAACTAATCGCAGTTGGCTTAACCCATCTCTAGCATTCTGTAGAGCACCCGATTCAGCTAAGAAACGTGCTCGTCCTGATGTAAAGTTTGAGAATTCTTCCGAACGAACGGAAAGGGTAAGAACCCGAGACTTAAAAGATTCAGTACATGTTGATGTCCTCAGTTATGCTACCCAAATGAGCTTACGAGCTTCCGGACAGATCCAATCCTCAAAACTTCTAAAAGATGTGACTATGAGCCCCAATTGGACTGAAAAATACAGGCGAGCATTTGAAAATACGCAGTCGCAGGAGAGAAGTCTTATGACGGGAGAAGATGCTTTGGCGGTATTAATTACAGCAAAACTATCACGGTTGCAATATAATAAGAATGAGTGCCCCAGAAAAATGTTCCTCTTTCAAAATTGTGCAAAATGAAGAGAAAGCTTGCTATGCCAACAAAGATGCAATGAAAGTCACAGCTACATATGCCGAAGTCAGTCTTCAAACTTTGCTTGACATTACATCAAAAAGACTAATTTTGATGTTGGAGTGTGTTCTTGAAACAATGCAAGACGAAGAACTTGAGAAGTGTTATTTAATATTAAAGTAGGGCAAAGTGGTAGCTCGGGACATAGCTCTTATAAACAAGCTTTTCATGGTCCAGAACAGTTGATTCTTCCGTTTTTATAATATGCTTAGTCCCCATTCAACATATAAGTGGTGTGCATATAGTCTGGCAAAATTCTCGTCTATCTTCGACTAATTACTGCAGGCATCTGAGAATTTAATATACTAAAGAGTCAACTGAAATTCCGAAGGCGAAAAAGCTCGAGTGGATGCAGTGATCCAAAACCTTCAGCAAACTTCCGTAGTCATCGGTAACAGGTCTGTTTAAGTAGAGCATTCATTAATTTTTTCCATGATAGATGGAAAAGTTTGCAATGCTTTAACTGAGACTGAGATTTAAACAACTGGTGCAAATTCAAAGGAATTCAACAAAGTCGAAGATATAATGAGAGGTCCAATAAAAACAGAACACCTATCTTTTGGAATGTCTATTCTAACATACAAGGTTGGATGCGAAAGTTTGAATACCTTCTACATCTAGCATACAAATTACATATTAACAAATTCCAAGCTCATGAAAGTGACAAAGAAGTCGTGGCAGCAAATAAGGCTCGAATTCAAAGGGAATTCCGATAACGTTATGGCTTAATTGTGGATAATTCAAAACGGGAATTTGGTAACACAAATGACGGTTACACTGCTAGGCGATTTTTCCCAAAACCTGAACTCTCAGCCGAAATAACATAAATAGACATTGAACTTATTAAAAAAAGGCACACAATTATAATCGTTGTTGCCAATGGATATGAGCTTGATGTTAACAAGTTCAGGGAATTTGTACATGACACAGCGAGATGCTTCGCCAATAAATATCCCTGATATCACATGCCTCCAACCTTACATAACTATTTCATTCATGGCCCAGAAATCATATCGTCTGCACTTTTGCCGATCGGCCAACTTTAGGAGGAAGCGCAAGAAGCACGCAACAAATAATTTAAAGATTTCCGCGAGAGCCTGTCAAGAAAATCTAGCCGTGAAAAAACGATCAAGCAAAATTTCAGCTTTTTAGCTCTAGCGATTGATTTAATACCACGTTTTGGAGCCCCACTGTGCGCCGTGTAGATCTTAAGATTTTTTTTTCCTTTTTTTTCCTAGGAGAGTTTAATCTTGATACGCTATCTCACATAGATACAATATTATTGATTCTTTTTGCACAGTCTTGCCTACGCATGGATTTCATTCTAATGGGTTTCCCTTGTTAATAACGCTCAAGCTTAAGCCATGTGCTTACCCATATCTGTTATTTTTCAAATTGTGTTGGGATAAGCCTCAATCATTTTATGACAAATATATTGACTAATAATCTCACAAGTAGATGACATTACGAAGATAAGGCTTTTCATAGAAGGTTTGAAGGAAGTTTATAACGAGAAAAATGTTAATCAAAGTATGAGACATTTTTAAAAATTCGATCAACTTTCTTTGTGAAGTCGCTAGTCTATTCTGATAAGCCAGAGACGTCGGACGATTTGGAAGTCAACATTCGTCGTGTTATTGCTGATATACGGCCCCATTTGGTCGATAAAGTAGTCGAAAATTGGAATTCAGGATTGCGCTTCATTCGAGCTAGCTGTGGTGCGCATATGCTCGAAGTGATATTTAAGCACTAATTGCATAAAATTGTCTTGTAAATAAAGCTAATGCCATAGACACTAACATTAGCTTTAAGCTTTTGTATTGTATAACCCTAAAAAAATACCATTACCAGTACCATTACCCTTCACTCGTTGAAATTAATATTTTGAAAAAAAATTAAGTTAAACAACAAACCTGGAGTTAAATATTCGAAATATCCTCAAAATGTTTCTGTAAGAAATCGGTAGAAAATTATTATTGTAGAAAAAATCTCAATAACGACATAAAAATTTGTCGCGGTCAGTTCTATCGGTTGAATTCGGCAAATATAGAGGAAATGTGGGAAAGGAATGGGGATTAATAATTGCAAAAAGTGATAAGCTTTCTACTCTCTAAATTGGTGCTTCTAAAACATCATTTTGATTTTATTGTACTAGCGTCTGCTCCATCGAAAAACAATCAGACGAGTATTAAGTAAAATAAGCTGTACAATCCAGGATGTCACCCCTTGCAGTAAAACCTTTTTTCTTGATCAGATTTTTTCCATCGAGCTTTTTAAAATAATCTGTTCCCTAAAGGATTCATAATCCCTCATTGTGGATGGTCTATCTAATTAATCCAAAAGTGAAAATCCCTGAGACTTTCAGTAACTCCATATGTATAATTGTAAGTGTACCTGAAGGTTCAGTCCTCGGGCCTATATTTTTTTCTAATCAATTTCAACTCTACTTTCAGTCACAACATGAAAGGTACATTTACAGCCTTTCCTGACGATTATGCCATTATCTTTGTGTACAATTAACCTTAATGCTGATATTAAATGTGATGCAAATATTTTACCAGGCTGGTTCCCTGAGCAAAGAATGTTAGGGCACTTTTGTTTTGGATGTCCCGTGTGGTTCAATGTGAGAGCCAGCTAAATGGAGGGTGAACAATTTTCTGGATAAATTGTTTCGAATTGACGTTACAAGGGCAATATATTCAGTCAGAAACCTTATTTCCGGGGCTTACTACCCTAACTATTTGTACCGTGAGAAGTTACAAATAGCATTCCTCTATTTTAATATATTCTTTAGTCTCAGAATTAATAAAGTCAATAAGATCGAAGAAATTTTTCATAAATAAGTTGAAGTCGTAACCCGTCCAGATCAAAAACTTTTGGATCCCTCTGTTTAAGACTATTATTGAACACTGTTTCGGGTTTTCTGATGCACAGTCATTTGACTGTCAAAATGATTGGTTAAAGCCGAGAATTCGAGAAACTTTCTGCAATCAAAAACTGAGTTATAAAATCGCGGAGACTAAAATGGGAGGGATACGCAAAACGAATGGACAGTGGACAAACGACCAAAAGAAAACAGAATAGAAAAAGACTGAGAGGGAGGTGATTGATTGGAAAGGATCAAATTTCATGACAAACGACGACGTTGAGAAGGTCTAAATGCTTTGATTAAAAAAAAACAAAACTTAAAAAAAGGAGGTTTGACTGGCTTGGGGTTTCTCAGTTGAGTGATAGAAACACTTGAATATACAATATAACAGGTTATTGAATAGGGACTTCAATATAAATCAACAACGGCCTGGTAGATATACGACGTTTTGCGTTTTGAACAAGAAAGCCTGAAAATCGGTAGGAATATTAACTAATATTGAAGACCAATCGCTCTGAGCCTTAACAAGGTTATAACGGATTTCAAAAACTTTCAAAATTCCCTCCACACAGAATGTATTTTTATTAAACCAAATGTAATTCAAAGTTTTTATCCTGAAGCTGGTGCTGCCCCTGCTGGTGCTGCTGGTGCTGGGACTGCTGCTGGTACTGCTGGTGCTGGGACTGCTGGTGCTGCTGGTGCTGCTGGTGCTGCTGGTGCTGGTGGTGCTGGTGGTGCTGGTGGTGCTGGTGCTGGTGGTTGTGGTGCTGGTACTGGTGGTTGTGATGCTGGTGCTGGGGGTTGTGGTGCTGGGGGTTGTGGTGCTGGTGGTTGTGGTGCTGGTGGTTGTGGGAAAAATCCAGGGAATGGTCTAGGCCATCCAAATCCCCATGGGCGAGGACCAAAAAAGCACCCTTCAGCATTATGGCTGAGGGCTAAAAGGCTCAGGACGCAAAGTAAGAGGACACCTTTGAAATTCATAATGTAAGAATCAACGAAAGATTGATGTATCTATCAGAAATCTGCTCGCTTTTATACCCCAACAAAGTTAAACCAACTGTTTCACGAATGATAAGCTTGACGCAAAAGAAAACACATTTATTTGACTAGTAAACATGTGGTTGATAAAAACAACTTTTTTTTTCTGTATCCCTTAGGCTAACATGGCCGTCAAGAAGTGGAAAGTAATTGTTAGCTCATGTGGTATCAACACCTTTAGGAATTTCTGCGAAAAAAAGGGTTTTTTGGTTTCCGATGTTTTGGTTAGTCGCCTATTCGATTCGTTAGTCTCGTTACCACAATGGTGAGCATGCAGCGTGCATACGCAAATGAAATTGAATTGAATAGAGGATCATAGATACTTGATCAAAGTCCTTAAAGATATAGAAAACTTATGTAGAGGCTAAATGACAAGATTTGTCAACAATCATTCAAGGCAGTCCGGTTGGAGGTTTCACCTTCGTAAAAAGGGACCTTTGCTCAAGGCAGAGTGCAGATTCCGCCTGATTATAATGAAACTGTTGAATATTTTTGTGCTTATGTAGATTGCTGGGATCTTTTTTTACAGAGGGGCTGATATGAACTGTCACTACCTTGCCTTGCTTGGTCGTTCCCAGCTAGTTAACTCATTTCTATGTTGGAGGATGATCTACTTTTTACCCATAAGCTGTCTTCAGCGAGGGAGCTCATTTCGGTTTGTATGGACATGCAAAATGACCATGAGAACAACGTTACCGTCAGTAATACCCGTAATAATAGTTCAATGATTTCGGATTAATTTTGTGCTTTCAGCAAAAGGGAGCTTCATGCCACATAGCAAGCTAATCAATGGGCCAGTTGAGAAATGAATTCTTTTTATTTTTTGTTTTGGTAGTGTGGAGTAGTGTAGTCCGCTAAATCATGAGATTTGACGCATCTACCCATTCAAGTTAAATGGAGTCTTGGAATACAGGTGGGATTAATGACATAACAGCCAATAGGCTTATACCACTTTGAACATAGTCACAATCAACATTTCCACAAGGTAGTAATTGAGTCACAAATGGCAAATAGCGTTGTATCTACTTAAAAAGAAAAATTAATGACATTCGGTTGATTTTTTTCTGCCTTTTTAGACATTTAAAAATCAAACGCTTACATAATCACATATTATTTCTTACTATTTTTAACAAGGTTGCTATGTTAATTTTAAGTCTACTAATTCCAGTATCTGTCGCATTTGGCTTAAACAAGGTTTTCTCCCTTCTTCGTTTATTTGTTTAAGTGTTAAGAATGTTTTATTAATGTGCTCATTGATTACTAGTTTATTGTTGTGTTGTGTCATGGTAGGGGAAAGTAATATACTTAGAACTACAGTCTTTTTTCATACTTATAATTAATCATATGCTTTTCAGTTACTCTGCGCTTGAACTCGGTGGAAAACTTTTACATTCTGGCTGGCGATTTAAATGCCAAACATAGTGATTGGGGAAATAGCATTCCCAACACAAGGGGAAGCCTACTAAGCCAATAGTGGGTTCTTCACAACATTGAATATACAGGGTGTCCCACGAGTAGTGTGCCAAAAAGCTAGAGCGTGTAGGTCTGGTCAAGACGAGAAAAAAATCGTACGGGAGGGGGGGTCTATTCGCCCTCGTTTAGCCGGGAGGGGCAATTTTCTAAAAAATTGACTTAATTTGGAAAAAAAATTATTAAAAATCAACAGTTACGTCCACAATGCCGTGATATACTTTTTTGTAAAGCCAGAATCTTCTTCTTTCATCCTGTTTTTAAACGTTTTTAAACGAAGCTGTTTTAAGGAATAGGTTTTCAGAAATAAATTTTCAAACTCAAAATTTTGAAAAAAAAATTTAAAAAAAAATTTCGAACTATTTTTTTTCAAAATTGTATGTAATTAAGTACTAATTTTGTTTTCAAAAATTCAATTCTCTTATTAGTTTTTAGTTAAAAACAGAAAACCGGATGCAAAAATGTCTTGTAGTTTTTGAGAAATTAAAATAAAACCCGAACCATTTTTTTCTAAGAAAAAACTTTTTTTTTTTTGTATTAACGCGGCTGGACTTATAGGCAAATTAATGTATGAAACATTGACCTCTTTTTTATTATTTTTAAAAAAATTCTAAATTTTATTATAATAAATTTTCAATATGATCCCCATTTTTTAGAAGGTAAAGATTATATCTCGTTCTAATGGCTGCACATAAGTCTTGATAAATTTTCCTGCAATTTGACTCCAGCGACTTCAATCCGTTCTTTCAGTTGTTCCAAAGATACTATTTCCACTTCGTAAACATAATTCTTCATGAATTGGTCAACACATAAAAATCTAGAGTAGTTAAATCTGGTGATCTAGGTGGCCATACCGTGGGGCCCCTTCTTCCGATTCAACGGTCACTAAAATAATCATCCAACCAGTTTCTAACCCGTAAGCTGTAGTGTGCTGGTGCTCCATCTTGCTGGTAGAATAAATTATCTGCTATGGCCAAAGGAACGTTGTCCATCAAATCGGGCAAAAGGTCTCGTAGAAACTGCAGGTATGATTCTCCATTAATAACGGCATTCAAAAACCAGGGCCCGATTACAGTTTGTTCAACACCAAGCCAAACATTAAAGCTAAAGCGGTATTGTGATTTATTTTGTTTTTTGTTGTGCGGATTGGTGCTACTCCAATGATGCAAATTGTGGAAGTTAGCAACCCCATCTCTGGTAAACTGTGCTTCATCCGTCCAGAATATCCTTGCAAAATAGTTTCGTTCAGTTTCATCTCGAAGTAGTAAAATGATCGACAAAATTCTTCTCTCAAAAACTCGTCGTTTGAGGTGAGTTCCTGAACTGGCCTAAAATGGTACGGGTGTACGTTTTCGGTATGAAGCACTCTCCATACTCTAGATTTGGGCACTCCAAGCATAATAGCTATCATCCTTGTACTAAGGGAGGGATTACGTCGGACCAAATCCAAAATTCTTTCATCTAAGATTCCTGATCCATCTGTAACGGATCTTTCGCTTCTTCGATGCTCTAGCACCCCGTGCTTTCGCAGACGTGGGTGGATTCTTGAAAACATGCTACGACTGGGAAACCTCCGATTGGGATATCTTTCAGCGTAGAGTCTTTCGGCTTCACGATTTCGACCATTAGCTAAAACGTAGCAGAAGTGCATGTCCGTTAATTCTTCTCGAGAGTATGAGTTTGACATCGTAATGTGTTGATGAGTTAACATCCAATTTGGAAATAGTTTTTTTATTAAAAATGCGATGCCTTTTATTTACATTTGGGTTGCAAATATTTTGTTTCTCAATAAAGAAAAATTGCGGTTTTATTGTCTTAAGGTCCTAGCGGGTAGAACCCATCGGCGGCGGGCGGACCCAGACGAAATTGGCAGGTCAGTTTTCCAAATTTTCTTTTTCATTGTTTTTCAAAATTTTGAGTTTGAAAATTAATTTCTCAAAAGCTGTTCTTTAAAACAGCTTCGTTTGAAAACAAGATGAAAGAAGAGGTTTCTGGCTTTACAAAAAAGTATATCACGGCATTGTGGATGTAACTGTTGATTTTTAATAATTTTTTTTCCAAATTAAGTCAATTTTTTAGAAAATTGCCCCTCCCGGCTAAACGGGGGGGAATAGACCCCCCCTCCCGTACGATTTTTTTCTTGTCTTGACCAGACCTACATGCTCTAGCTTTTTGGCACACTGCTCGTGGGACGCCCTGTAGAGTCAAGTTGCTCGCAACGGATAGTCCGTCGTATCCTAGGAGCGGCTCCTATCTGGATCTCATTCTGATAGACTCTCGACTGAGACTGGCAGACACGAACGAATGGTCTGTTAACTGTCTACGGACCATTGTATACGACAGTGACCATTGCGGACTATGTGCCGTGATCACAATACCTGACAAGTTCTCGGAGATGGTACAGTATGTCCAAACGCACCCCTACGATTACAGTAGGGCGCGTTGGCCACGCTTTGCCAACTCCCTGACGAGAGCGCTGACTTCGAGCGCCTCCTTCCCACCGTCCAATAGGAATCTGTCAAACTACGAGATTGACAGATACCTCAAACAAATGGATGATATAATTAAGCAGACGATGAACAGTACGATACCACGCCAACGACAGCACGATACCACAAACGTATGTATACCGAAACGCGACAATCGACGCACTGCACAGACAAAAAAGTAGACTCCTGACAAGACTCAAACTCTTGTACAGGCGGTTTACCGACAGACAAAACTCGGAGGTCAGGACACTGAAGTCACTGATTAAAAATATCCAACAGTAAATCAAGGAAAATTACAGAATATCTGTAAGTTTGCATTGGAACAAAAGAATTCGTGCTGTAATTTCCAGCGGCGCGAGTATGTTCCCGCAAATAAATAAAATATTTCAGAGAAACAATCAGAATAACATTCAGGATCTAAAGCTTCCGAGAACGTCAGACAATGAACGTTTGCTAGAAACAGTTAGCATCGATCCGGAGAGCGCCATCCTGGATGACGACTTCTTCGTGATCGTGGATCCTCAGGAGAAGGTGGCGACAGTGGGAGCTGTCTTCCAGGAAGTGTACAAGGTGAATGATAGTATTCGCCCGAACCACGACCTGGAGAATAGAGCCCTGCTTCATCACTTCTATCTTCGAAATGATATCGATCATTGGCGATCAGGGAACCTTGGTTTTACAAGGTTCAATGAAGATTTCATGGCCTACACGCCTCCACGTAAAATAAACCATCACAAGAAAGATAGAGCGCGACCGACTCAGTTGGTTTTGCCATGTTCAAAGGAGAGATCCTTTGAACCCCGTCCAAAAGGCGATATCAATCAACGTTCCAATTTCAACACGCAAAAAAGGCAGGCCGAAAAACAATTGGTGCAAACAAATGCAAAAAGACCAGCATTTGATTGGCCTCAGCGATGAAGTAATCCCAAACCGGGAAGCCTGCTGCTACTTTCTGAGGTCAAACCGGCGGACCCCACAAGCGGACCAGTAGGAATGCGGTTAAGTGGGAAGGTTATAGTCCTACACTTCTGACCATAACGACGGCGGAAAAAAAAGGAAAAGAAGAAGAATGAAGATTTCATGGAAAACAATTTCATCGCCAATGAGAGGGTTAATACCCTGTTCATATCGACGGAAGATCTTCAGATGATCTTCGAGTCATTGAGGAAGAAAAAATCCGCGGGAGTCGACGGATGTTGTGCTTAGGCACCTTCCGCCAGTGGCTGTAGAGAGGTACATTATCCTGTTCAACAATTCACTGAATAATGCATATTATCCAGTGCACAGTGCGGTGGTGCAACCAATTCCCAAGAGGGGTAAAGACACATCTAACCCGGAAAATCTCCGGTCGATAAGTCTCCTTCCGAGTATCAGCAAGGTCTTCGAGAAGGTGATTCATAGGGCCCTGTCTAATTGGGTTGAGGACAATAAAATCATCCCGGATAACCAATTCGGTTTCAGAGCGGGGCATGACACTATTCATGCCGCGTCGAAGCTTGTGTCGGATATCCAATGGAATAAATGCAAGAACCAATGCACGGGTGTCTGTCTGATTGACCTTGGGATCGTGCTGGATCAGTATCTATATTTTGACAAACATGTAGATGCTGCTCTGGCAAGGGCCCAGGGCGCTTTCGCTCTGACAAGATGGCTGTTTCATAGCAGCCAACTTGATTCTAGGGTGAAGGTAATCTGCTACATGGCCTTAATCAGGCCCATGGTTGCCTATGGATGTCCCGTCTGGTTCAATGTGAGAGCCAGCTTAATTGAAAGGATTCGGGTGTTTGAGAGACAATGTCTCAGGACTTGTCTTGGGCTACAGAGTACACCCGAATCTGAGTACATGAAATTTTACCCGAACGAGATCCTATACAATAGGGCCAGGTACAATCCCGGATAGATAATTTTTTGATCAAACTGATTCGAAGCCACGTTGCGAGAGCAATGACTTCGGCCAATAGCCTGATCTTCGGGGCTTACTACCCCAACGATTTATATCACGAGAGAGTGCGCCTTAATGGCTTTGTGCCGCCAGAAGCATTCCTCTATTTAGATAGATGTGGGCTGATTCAGGATAGATTGGCGGTACCGCTAATCTTCCACGTGGGTCTCAGATCGGTTTCACGCCGGAATCGAGGAGCGTAGTCCGACAGCATCAACGCTTTTGGTGGCTGGAGAGAACTACGTCAGTGGACACTTTGACCACCAATGGCAGGTAGGGTAAGGTAGGGTAGGGTAGGTAGTAGTAGGGTATATACAGCGTGTCCCACGAGCAGTGTGCCAAAAAGCTAGAGCATGTAGGTCTGGTCAAGACAAGAAAGAAATCGTATGGGAGGGGGGGGGGGGTCTATCCCCGTAGTAATACACACAGCAATCAATCTTAAACTCGTTTATTCAGTTTCCAAAAAAAACCAAATTATATTTGAACATGGTATTCAATAAAACAATTTTTTGGGTGTAAATGTGCTTTACATTTTTGGCAAATGAAATTTGTGTTTTTCTTATATAATGCACATCTCAACTGGGTTTCCTTGTACTCAACCAAATGATCGATACCGTCGAAGCGAGATGTTTCCCGGTAATTTTTAGAAGCAGGACAAGGGCCACGCTTTTCTCACTTTTTGTATGTTTCGAGCAATCCCCTTGCAATCACCCGACGAAAGCTCAGATGATCATATTCTCCTCCATTCGCCTTGTAAAGTAACCAAGCGTTATGTGTTGCCATATCTAAGCAATGACAAAGTAAGCAAAAGTACCACTTTTTACCTAGTTATGATGTTCTGTATAAACCAATATTTTGGTCATATCTATCAACACCACCCATATTTTCATTGTATGTTTTTATTGCTGCTGGCTGATCTATGTATACGTATTTTTTCAGTTGCTGAGAAAACCGCACCATTGCTTCATCAATACCATGCATTTCTTCATATGGGGCCATTGCCATGAAGTTTTTGTTCAATAAATCAAAAAGTGGTCTCAATTTTGCAAACTTATCACAACGAACCTCTATAGTGGCATTATCACAGCAATGAATATGTAAATCAGCATCTAACAAATATAATGGCGACTGTAGGTATTTGGGTCCCTGAACATTCTGCCACTTTGGAAATTCTAATATAATATGATGGTTAATCTATGTGTATTTTTGATTTTTTTGAACACATGGTGCGACCACAGGCCAAGTTATCACTGACTGATCATCTTCTTGGGTGGAGCGCAGTTTTTTGGCAAGTTGAGATAGTGGTAAATCTTCGCTCTCGCTGTCGGAACCGCACGATGAAGAGTCTTCATCCATAACCTCAGCTGGTGCACGTAGTTGCGATCCTGGTAGGTTTTGCATGGCAACAAAATCTTCATCTTCATCGGTGACATCAGCATATACATTTCCAGGTGGTAAAATTATTATGGTACTTGGCAATGGCCCTTCATCATCCTTCTCTAGTTCATCCAAGATCTTATTGAGAGTCAACTGTTTACCGGACGATGGTTCATATTACTCCCGGGCGTTATAGCGGCCACCACACTTAGGAACACATAAAATCACGAAGACACAACCAAACACGAAAAATATTTATTATCACAATAACACACATTAGGCAAAGAGAAGCAAACAGAAATTCGAGCAATATTTAATTAATTTAAATATTTTTAATCACCTTTTTGATGACATTGATGAAAAAAAATTTAATAAATATTTGATGCACAAAAACTTTTTTATATATAACTGCAAGAGAGTCGTCCTATACGTACAACTGTTCTCTAGGAGCTGTTTTTCGAGATAATGTCAAGCAAATAATGTTTTAACTGAGAGCTGCCACTTTAAATAACAGTTATATGTGACATTTTTTTTTGGGTGTTTAAAAGACCGGTCGTTTCTCCGATGAAAAAACCTTTCCAGTATGCATGCATTCTGTAAACACACAACATTGAATAATTAACATTCATAAACTCAAATGACAATTTTAAAACATCTGCGCTAACTACTCGTATATTTAGTTTTACGCAGTCAAGAACATGGTCATTTCTTACATAAACTGCTACACCCCCAGCTAAATAAGATGCATTGCAATTTGCGAATAGTGTAAATCCGGGAATGCTATATAAACCTAATTCGTCCTCATAGACCTACGTTTCACTTAACGCAATGACTAGAGGTAAACTAACAAACGATTTAAGGTGCGCTTGTTTTTGTACATGTCCTGTAGACAAAGATTTTCGCATTCTGAATCCCAATTAAAGGAACTAAAATAATTGTTCAAGCCAGTGAAATTAGATTTTAAGAAATTTAAAGAGCTAACTGAACTGAACTACTTTATTGTAAGAATATAAATCAAATTCTATTAGCAATTGCTTATGATAAATTGAATCGGTAAGAAGTGGTAATGGAGCTTCCGAAACAATCGATTTTACTTCGTTAACATTTATAAATACCAAATCTAATAATCTATTTTGGGAAATAACAATTGACCTTATTTGACATAAATTAATAGAAAACATCTGGGGGCACGGCAGTGCCCCCGCCAAGTCGAGCAAAAAAGCGGCACGGCCGTACCATCCTTTTCTCGAAGCAGTTCGGGCCATTTTCGACCCCCTATAACTTCGTTGTGGATAAAACTAGAAGCCCGAATTTTCAGTAACCAAGCAGGCATCGCATAGACACGGTATATTTCAAATTTCATTAAATTTGAACCAGTAGTTTAAGAATTATAACTAGTCAAAGTTCCTTAATTCTGTCACTCACTCACTCACTCACTCACTCACTCACTCACTCACTCACTCACCGATCATCAAAACTCTAGGGCACTTCTAGCAGACATAGAAGCTTGAAATTTAGAATACAATTAGTGTTTAGTGTATAAATCAAGGAAAAACTAAAATATTTTGCAATTTTGGTCCAGTTTTCTAGATACACCAAATATTATTACTAATAGGATAGTGTCTGCATGTATCCTTTTTCAATTTATCTAGATGGCGATTCACTCCTAAAAATATGCAATGCAACAATCAATTTGCGGTTGGGGAATTGGGTTTAGTGGTCAATGTGGTTCATGTATTTGACGGAATATAAAATAAATATCTTTATTATGTACATATATTTAATAACCATTTGATGAACTTATAATTAAATCAATTTTAAAACAAATTGTATGTTCGGTGTCAGAGTTGGAGACTTGTACAGTTTCGCTAAAAATTACGATATTGTTAAAACACGCCCAGTCTCCTCTAAAGTCTAGTGCTACGAGATAAATGACGGTAAAAAGTTCCTGAAAAGAAGAGATAACCCATATTTGATCAATCACTATTTCTATAAGATACAAAAAGCATGTGAAATGATAGAATCTAAAGTTGCTGAGATAAACGAAGAAAGGGAAATTGTTGATGATGACGATGGTCCTGAAAACCCTTTAGACTTTGAAGCTGTGGAAGCTGCAAACGCAATGGATGACTTACTGAGAATCAATCTGGTAGAAGAAGAGCAGACTGATCTTCAAAGTATGATCGCAAAACTTAATGCCGATCAAAAAAGAGTCTTCGATATGATCACACATAAAATGGACACAACTGATAATAACGCTGACGTTTTACGCTGTTTTGCGAGTGGAACTGGTGGTACTGGAAAGAGCTTTTTAATAAAAACTCTGAAAGTTTGGGTTAAGATGTATTTAAACAAAAAAGTGGCAGTTAGTGCTCCAACAGGCATAGCTGCATTCAATGTGAATGGATATACACAGACTATTGCAGCTGCCTGTGGAACACAAGCAAACACCGAGGTACAAGCCACTTTCCGGTGAAGTGCTCCAAGTTCTGAGATCAGATTTGAAAGAAGTAGTGTTGTTTATCATAGACGAAGTGTCGATGATATCCAATGTTACTTTAACATATATTCATTTACGCTTGTCTGAGATATTTGACACAAGCGATGATCAGAATGGGTGGTTTGGAAAAAAACATCTTGTACTTTTCGGGGATCTTTTACAGCTTCCGCCGGTAAGAGAAAAGTCACCTTTTGAAAAACTCTCAACTGCTGAAACTAACAAGTTGTTAGGTTCCCTCAGTATGCCGAATCTGTGGATTGAACTGTTCGTTACGATGAACTTACTATTAACATGCGACAGCTCAATGATACTAACTTTGTTGAAATGCTAAATAGAATAAGATTAGGTGTGACTACACAAAAAGACCGCGACTTACTCTCGACTAGATTAATAACTCTAAAAACCAATTCAAATGAAAACAGATTGATTGAAATAATTGAACACCTCTCGAAACTTCCTGATGATACCGTTTGCTTATTACCTACAAAAAACATGTGTCAACAATTAAATACTGCAATGCTTAGATCTCTCCCACATCCCGAAATAAAACTTACAGCTGTAGATAGCATAGATTGCCCCAGATACCTAACAAAAAGAGCTCGTGAATGCATAAAAAATTATGAAGACGATGCTTCTATGACTGCGGGCCTAGAAGAGAACATAATTATAAAAATAAGAGCAAGAGTCATGTTAAGGCGAAATATTGACGTGAGTCTTGGTTTAGTTAATGGTTCTATCGGTATAGTGCAAAGAGTAAAGGTTGATCCGGAAAATACAAAAATAATTAAGAAAATATACATTACATTTGATAAAGAACAGGTTTACGAGCTTGGTCCGGTCAAAACTAAATTGGAAATTATTAATAGAGCTTATGTTAATCGCGAACAGTTTCCTATATGTATAGCCTACGCTATAACTATACACAAAAGTCAGGGCCTAAGTCTAAATAATGCGCTGATGGATATCGGTTCTGCAGTATTCACATCCGGTCAAGCTTACGTGGCATTTTCGAGATTTACAAGTCTGGGCGGCTTACATCTAATTAATGTCGACTTTGGAAATATTAAAGCGCAGGAATCCTCAATTTGTGAATACAATAGATTAAGAAGCATTTACCGTCCAGACTTGATAAAAATTGTAACATCAAAGCCTCCGAGAAAAACCCATAGAGACAGGGAGTGGGCTTTGAGAAAAACTGCAGCTGAAGCTCAAGAAGTAGTACCGGAAAAGAAAAAGAGGAAGACAACCTACAAAAATAAGAAAAGCTCATAAGACACAGAGTGGGCTTTAAGAAAATCCGTTGTTGGTATTCAAAAAGTAGAAGGTACCGGAAAGGAAGAAAAGTAGGACTATCTACAAAAAGAAATGAGATGCCATCAAAAACATAACTTGTAAAAAAAACCAAGTCTCGCAACTCAGTTCTTCTACCCTAAAAAGTTGTGAGATCTATGTAATACCAAGTCGGTTAATTTATTCAGCCCCTACTTAAGGGACCTTCTGTCTTAAGTTATTACGCAATTAGCTAACCTAACAACATCTTATAGTGACCATATTAATATTAAAAATCTTTTATGTTTTAAATAAATATATTGACTTGGCAATCGCACTAAACAATCTAATTTAATATAATATGTATTACTTGTGAGATGCATGCGATGGACAAGTCAATCTATTTATTTAAAACATAAAAGATTTTTAATATTAATATGGTCACTATAAGATGTTGTTAGGTTAGCTAATTGCGTAATAACTTAAGACTGAAGGTCCCTTAAGTAGGGGCTGAATAAATTAACCGACTTGGTATTACATAGATCTCACAACTTTTTAGGGTAGAAGAACTGAGTTGCGAGACTTGGTTTTTTTTACAAGTTATGTTTTTGATGGCATACAATCTACAAGAGCCATTTCATAATCTTTTTTTACATTACAGTGAAGTCTCACTTATATGAACCCTCGGTTAAATGAATTATTCCAATATATGAACCGGCAAATTTTTGTACTGGAATTCAGTTATATGAACTGATGCTCTGATAAATGACTGCGCACAGTTACAATAGTCATATAAGTGCATTTCAGTTGTAATTCATTTTTTTAGAAATTAAAACAAAAAATTCTTTGACATCTTCTTTTGCTTCATTTGCATTTGCACATGCAAGCGGTGTGGGTAGGTTATTTGCTTTTGATTAAATAAAAAAAAACGATCTTGATTATGTCGATGTGCGCTCGGAACCGACGAAAAATTCGCAAGTTCCCAAATATGGAGCAAAAAGGAGAGATTATATTGGCATTGGAAAAGAGGCAGTCTGCTAAATTTCTTTCAAATAAATTCAACATTGCAAAGTGATACACCCTGTAACAATGCAGCTGATGCAGCTGCACCATTATGATCAAGTGTGAGATGACAACATTAATGGCATTTGAGAAAGGCGCGAAATTAGGTTTTTTCCCGCCTAAAAATTACTATATAATGTTGTCCATGTAGATTGCGCTCTCTCTCTGTAATAAATTGTGTCCGAAGAAGGTTGGTGTCTTTCACTCATAACACAAAGTCCACCATTGTAGGAATTAAAAAAAAAACAGTGCAAATATTAAATCATTAACCATTATCATTAGCCAAAATGGTTTCTGGGATCGCAAAACAAAAAAAAAAGTTTCACCAAGAAGATTTCCCAGAAATGGAAACACATTTGTACAAGTGGTTTCTTAGGCAGAGGGAAGCCAATGTGCCTATTTCATTTCTTACGAAATCAGGCTTTAATTTCATTTAAACTAAAATACGGAGAAGAAAAAATGTTTTCTGCCAGTAACGACTGGATGGCAAAATTTAAAAAAAGGTTTGGCATCCAATTGTTGGCCGTATGCGGAGAAAAGCTATCGGCTCAGCCGGAACTTATTCCTCGATTTAAGCTTGAACTTTACCGAAAAATGAAACAACTTGGACTAGAAAAGGAGTAAATCTATAATGCAGATAAGTCTGGTCTCTACTTCAAAATGCTTCCAGGTAAAACATTTGTGTCTGCCAGTGAAAAAACTGCCCCCGGGAGGAAGATAGCAAAAGAGCGCATAACATTCTTAGCATGTAGATACTAATGCTACTGGTACTCATAAATTAAAACCTTTAGTTATTGGGAAGGCCAAAAGCCAAGAGCGTTTAAGAATTTTGAATTTCCAGTTGATTATGATCATTCAAAATCAGCTTGGATGAATGCTTCGATTTTTAGAAATTGGTTTCACAATTTCTTTGTATAAAAGGTAAATGTAAACTTCTATAAATCGAATTCTTAAAAGTTAATCATTCTCCAATTTTGCTTAGGTCCAAAAACATCTCGTGGAAAGTGGATATCCTCCAAAAGCATTGCATGGATCAGAACATAATAAGGCTGACAAAGCTGTATTACCACAATTTTTTGCTGCATAACATTATAGCACGACAGGAGGAGAGTATATACGACCTTCTAAAAGCAATAACTATGAAAGATGCTGTTTCATATTTAGCAAGTGCGTGGGAGAAAATCAGAGCAGATACAATTTCAAAATGCTGGTGCGAGATATTTTAAAATTCTGATGATCAGGACTTCACAGAAGAAGATGATGTGCCTTTGTCTCGGTACTTTCAAGCAATTCATCCCGAGCTAGCTGATGCTGCTGATGAGCTTAGCGATGATGAGAGAAGCTGCCCTGATGAAAATGTCGGCAATCACGCTTCGCAAGAATTAGCAGAGGATTCCATGCCTATCATAGAAAATACCGATGACGATGATGATTCATTAAAGCATGACACTCCAGAAGATCAACCACCGAAAAGAGTTCAGCTGTCAGAGGCAATGACAGCTCTAAATACACTGATGGATTGGGCTTCAGAAAATGAACTTCCTTACGAACAACTGCTGATGCTGAGAAAAATGCGTGAAAGTGTTATCGAACTTGGTCTTACCAAAACTGTCCAAACAAAAATATTTAACTTTTTCAACCAAGTTTAACTCAAAAAAATTCAAATAGATTATTTTAAGTTTTGTACATTAACTGGATTAAATAAATATGTACTTTAACTTACTTTTTTAACCGTAAAAAAAATTATTTCATACTATATGTACTGCCTAATACATTTGGCCAAGGCTGTATATTCGCTCCATTTGAGATGTTGGTCAAATGTTACCCCTAGATACTTGAAGTGTTTTACTGTGCTAATATCGAAGCAGTTTTCTCTACAGCTAATATGAGAATTAAAAAGAGACAGAGAACTAAGTAATGGGCAATTGTGATTAAACAGATAGAATCTTAGACAATTTGGTGCATGAAAGATAACTTCAATATCAGGCAGTTGCTTTAAGTTGAGATTAAAAAAACATTAGTTCAGTTTTATTTCTCACAACTAGTTTATGTTCCGCGAAGCAGGATCTTAAGACATGGACGTCATAATTTATGTCTGACATTAAATTTAAAGGACTTACTGCATCATATCCGATGGCAAATTCATCTGCGAAAGCTTGCTCGAATAGAGAATTTATATATACCAAAAACAGTATCGGACCTAGCACAGAACCTTGAGGAACGCCTAAGTTAATAACTTTTGAATCGCTTAGAACGCTATTTACTTTCACTCTTTAACTACGATTACTTAAATAAGATACAAACCAATTGTAGATGCATCCGCGAAAACCAGCATTATAAAGTTTTTTTAAGAGAATATAATGATTAACCATATCGAAGGCTTTCGTAATGTCAACAAAGAGTGCACCACAACATCTTTTATTATCCAATCCATTTTGAATAAAGGAGCAAAAACCCAAAAGGGCATCTTCAGTTGAAAGGCCTGTTCTAAAACCGTACTGTAGTGAACTAAAAAAATGTTGGTTTTCAAGAAAACACAGAATTCTATTTTTAATAATTTTTTCAAATACTATTTACTATTTTTTTAAATACTTACTAATACTAAGTTCCTGGTTGAGTTTGTTGTAGTCAATTTTAGTAACCCTGCGTTCAAGTAGAGATTGATTTTGTTCCATATAGTTTCGACTTTTAAGAACTATGCCCGTCATAGAGTGATCTGTAATACCCAGATCAAAAACAATACCCAGACAATCTTTATGAGAGATATTAGCAAAACGACCAAACACAGGTCTAGTAGGTTCATTGATAAAGGACATTAATCCATTTTGAGACAACAAAAGATTAAGTAAGGAGATCTAGATTCATATCACCCAAAATGATAAGGTTTGCTGCACGTTCATTGCTTAGTAAAATAGAGAGCTCATCGAAAAACACCTGCACTGGTTTTGAGTGAAATCTATACAGACAAATAAATTTAAATTGTTCCTCACCTAAGCCAATAGAAACACTTAAAACATCTGTGCTAGTCAGCGTATAACTTTTGACATCGCACTTGTACTTTTCATGCACAAAGACTCCAACTCCACCAGAAGAATATGAATCATTAAGACACCCATAAAATATGTAATTAGGTAAACTATACTCATCAACTTCATAAGAAAAAATCCATATTTCAGTAACAAAAATAATGTCGGGCATAGATGTAAACGATTCAAGATTACAACACAGGATATGTTGTTGGTGTACTATGTATACAGATTTAAGATCATTAGGTTTAGTTTCAAAAATTTTATCTGAACTACTTCGAATGGTTGAAATGGTGAGATCGTAATTTATAAGACCGAGATTATTAATTGAATTCAACATAAGGAATAAAAAATAGTTAATTTACTATATTATCTAAGTAAGCAAAAGATCTTATAACTATAACCTCATCATTCTCAACTTTTCGAAGCAATATCTGAGAATTTTTAAACCAAAGATATATAAATTTATGTTCTACTTTAATTTTTTTTGCAGCAATAAGTAATGCTCGATTGTATTTTGTTAAGGAATCATTGATATAAATTCTACTTTTTTTATTACCGGCAAATATTGAAGCATTTAATTTGTCCTTCTCTGACTTTCTCCTGGACATCAACTTTATGTTAAACTGCGTGTGAAGAGAGTTGTTACCATCGTTATTTGAATTTTACTTTTTTTGTAGGTTTAACCACAGAATAAATAGTATACAGAAGTTGCATCTCATACAAAGCAAATTTTGTTCTAGGGTTCCAATATTGGCACCCTATTGAACAGAGAGTACAAGCATGAGAACATGCAAGAGAGTATACAAAAAATTGAGAAGCTGGTGCGAGCGAAAGAGAGTAGCATGTGCGTTTTCGGTGGTTTTGTTTTTACGAGAGCAAAGCAGCTTACGATGTGTATGCAAGTGTGTGTGCGTGTGTATGCATTGATAGCTTCTTCTATCGTAAGCTTGCATGGTGTTGTATTGCTTCTCTTGTTTTCGATTGTGTGGATTGGATTCGAAATCACTTGGGAATTGTACTTTCATCCGAATGGTTGTGTTTTCCTGCGCTTATATATCGAGTCCATTTTTACTTTGTATTTTGATATTTAACTCTATTTTTGATTTTTGATTGCGCGAAAAATGTAATATTCCAACAAAAGATTACACAAAAAAATTGTTGATTTGCGCCAATCACTTCTCAAGTTCTGACATTGGTAAAAAAAAGTTGAAATTCGGAGCTGTTCCGGTATTTAACTTAGAAGTTATTGAGGAAGATTACAAGTCGTTGGAGCTTGATTGTCCAGCTAAAAAGAGCCGAGCAAGTGACTCCGTAGATGGATGTTGTAATGACTGTGAAAAATATCTGAAATCAGCTAATTTTTACAGAAAAAAATATTACGACATGGTAGCAAAATATAAAAATCTCCAAAGCCGCAAACAAATAGCAACAAAATCAAGCGTATTTCAAACCATCGACTCTTTTCAAATAAGCAAGGAGTCAAAAACATTTTGCAAACTTCTTCTTAGTCCACGACCTAAAGAATATTAGCAAGATGTAAAAGATTTGGTTCAAAACATTTATTATGTCTCACAGTCAACGTACCAATTTTTGAAGGATAAATTGCATCTAAATTTGCCACATATCTCTACTGTTTAGCGATGGGCCCCTGTAAATTTCCTACAACCAGGTTTTAAAAATAACTGTTTAGAGTTAATAAAAAAGAAGTGCTTATATTTTGAACCAGTACGAAAAGAATAATATGATTCTGCTGATGGATGAAATGGCGATTAGAAGGGAATTGCGATACAATTCCAAATTAGATTTAGTGGATGGATTTGAGGAAAATGGGGTTGAAAGAACGAACCAGATTGGTAAACAATTGTGCGTTTTTATGATTAAATCAATGTTTTCCAACTGGGCGCTTACATTTAATTACTTTGTTTCAAAAAATGGACATTCTGCCGATTTACTAAAAAAGATAATATTACGAAATTTAGCAATTTTTAACAGTTTTGGCATCATACATAGTTAAAGTTGTAATGTGTGAGCAAGGGTCCTTTAACAGGAAGTGTTTCTTTAGAAAAACCCTATTTTATGTATAATGGTAGTAAAACTTTCTGTGTATATGATTTTCCACATCTAATCAAATCATTAAGAAATGGATGGCTTCAATGTGACCTTACAACACCAAATGGAGTTGCTAGTTTTAAAGTAGTTAAGGAACTATGGGAAATGGAGTGCAAATCTAATACAAAAATGTGTCTTAAACTTACAAGCCAGCACATATTTCCGAACTCTTTCGAAAAAATGAAAGTAAAACTAGCCACCCAAATTTTTAGTAGGACTGTTCAAGCAGCAATTAAAACTGTTATTGAGACAGTAGGCTTTAAAAGTTGCTCAAAAGAAGTTTGTTTATCTATGGCATGCTTCATAGGAAATATTGACAAAATATTTGACTGCCTAAATAGTGGTTCGCTATCTTCAAAGAATTGTTATAAGTCTGCAGTTCATCTTAACAGTCCATCACACGAATATATAAAATTCTTCCTTGAATACCTCAATGAAATCTCATTTGTTGACAAAAAGAAAAAAGTATTTTTTTAGATTGAATGAAATTTACCTTAAACGCTGTAGTATTACAATTAGTAGACGAGCTATTTAAAAAAAAATCCCAAATATTTTTTTTAATGACAAGAGCATTAAACCAAGATAAGCTCGAAAATATGTTCTCGGTTCTAAGACAAAAGGGTGGAAATAATATTAACCCCTCAGTTGCTGATATAAACACTTTATTAGCACGCTTAATGTCTGCAAATATAGTGCAGTTGAGTTCTTATAGTAACTGTGAAGAGCTGAGTGATACCACATTTGAAACGCTTTCAAATATTTTGTCAAATATGGACTTAGCTGATACAAATAATGAAGAACTCAGTCGAAACGAAAACTCTGAAATAGATATTAACATAGAAATCATTGATGATTTCGTATTAAATGATGACTTTCAGAACTGTTCGGAATTTAGTATCGATTTGGCGTCTTTAAGATACTTCATAGGTTATATCGTCTACAAAATGATACCGAAAATTAACTGCGATATTTGTGTTTCTATATTGAGAAAAGAAGGCGAAGTATTAACAGTTCCTAGTGAACTTTTCATATTTCATAAAAATTACAATTCTCTTAAAGATTTTGGTAACCTCGTTGCTCCTTCACAAATTTTCTTGGAAATTAGCAAGGAACATATTACAGTGTTTAGCAATATTTTTGACACACAACCACAAGCTGTTGGTATAAAAAACTTGATAAAATCGAAATGCAAAAATGCCACACCGCAATGGTTTTCCACATGTTCTGATCATAAGGAAATAATATTGGACTTCATGATCTTAGTACTCTTGAGGAAGCATTGCTCGTGGGCTTCAGAGAAAAAAAATTTTACTAAAGCCCGCAAACTTAAAATCCTCTCGCACTAAAGTTTTTGGGTTATTCTTCCCTACATATATCAGATTGAAATTTGCACAAAAATCCCAAATAATGGAATAAGACATTTTAAGATTGCTCTCTCGTTGATTCTCTCTGATCGTGGCTGCTCTCTGGTTGTTACTCTCTGAGTTGCTCTCTCGTTGCTTGATCTTCCCTTCAGTTGTTCCGCCCGCACCAAAAAGTGAAAAATCATCGCAGGCCGAGATGCGACTTCTGTATACTATTTATTCTGTGGTTTAAGGTATGCAGATTTTTTGAATTTCATCGGCGGAGACATCAACATTAAGCGCTTCACTAAAAAGTGTTTGAACACACGTAGCTGCGTTGTCGTTGTTTACCTTAGGGATACCCACGACTTCAACTGCATTTTTCAGAAGCTTTTGTTCCCTCCAATTCATTTTATTTTCTAGACGTGTTACCTTACGTCTTAGCTCAACATTTTTCTCTCGTAACGCTTGCAGTGACGATAGAAAATCGGAATTTATTTTCTTCAAGTTTATTATTTCCACATATTGCATAGTTACAGGGTCGTTGTGTTGTGGCTGCGGCGATGGCATTGGAGGAGGTTCGATTAACTGCGCGATTCCTATCGAACAGAAGCTTTCGGTTCGAGGTGGTATTGAGCGCTATTGGTGTGTGCTTTGGTGTTGCGGCTTTTTTGTTGACTTAGGTTGCTTGTCCGTAGGTTTGATTTGCTTAGCAGGTTTTTGTCGCTCTATTTGTGATTGTTAGTGGTTCAATGATGTGTTAAGCGGTACTATTGGTTGCAGTTGTAGAGACTTGCGACGAAGAACACTGCATTTGTCACACCGGTATTTAATGTTATTTGAGTTCAAATATTCAATGTCAGAAAATTCAATATTCACGCACGAAGAATGAAAACTATGTGAACTTTAGATTTATTACTGCGCTCTATCCTTTCATTACAAATTACACAATTCATGATTATTTTTAAAATATTATTGTGAGAGAAACGCACCCACGACCTTACGAATAAAAAAACACGTCCGCTCTCAGCGACGACCCGACTCGAAAGTTAGAATGATAGATGCATCAGCAACAGCACCAGAGTTAGCATCAACCAAATCGTTTGAACTGAGAGCAGCAACCAGATCAACGTCAGCATTAACACAGCTAGCATTATTCTCTCCAACAACAGCATTTCCGTTAACAACAGCAACCGATGACTCAGCATCATCACGATGGTTAACTATAGTATGTCAGAAGTAACAACAATAGGCGAAGGCGGTGCAAGAGAACTCAAACCTTCACTAATTTTATTCTTGTCCACAGAAGAAGACATAGCGGGAGAAATGAGATTGGGTGATGGGAATGATTTAGGTTTCTCTTTCCTATTGATTTTTAAAGCATCAACATTAGCGGCATTAGAACCAGAGTTGGTGGGAGTGCACTTGCTGGGCTTAGAAAAACAGCGAGTCACGGGAGAAGAAATCCCAGGTCGACGATCATCTGACAGTTGTTTTGTGGGTTAAATTTTTTTCTCTGAACATTATTAGTATCGCGAACGTCGCGACTAATCTCCAAACATTTTCATTTGTAATCACAGATGAGCTTTTATATTGATTAGAAACTATTGAGGACACGATCTTATTAATCTCATTAATATAATTTTGTACAAAAAAAGAAAGGTCACTCATTTTTTGAATGCATAATTGCAGTGAGCAGTTTATACAATTTTCGCACTTAAAGAAAATATTAGTATTTGCGTTTATCATTTTCAAAACCTTTTTTTTTTCAATATTACAACATTTAATGTGTGCACTTAAGCCACACATGCCACATAATAAAAAATCAGTGTCTAGTAAAGAGTTTAAACACCTCTAGCACTAGAGTCCAGAAATTAAAACGCGTGCGAGCCGAGCAACTAAGAAGAGAGAACTTTTTTTTAGCCTGGTAACAGCAGCTAAGTTGCATTATGGACTCTCCAAATATGGCACAAAGAAGTTAGCATTTCGTATTGCAAAAGCAAATTAAAAAAATCTGACAGAATCTTGAATAAAGAGCAAAGCAGCCGAAAAAGATTGGATGACTGATTTTTTGAGACGGCACCCAGACTTATTACTAAGAAACCCAGAGGCAACAAGTATTTCCAGGTCGACAAGCTTTAATCTAGTAGAATCTGTAGAATCTACAATCTTGATGAGACCGAGAGATCGAGAGTGAAAAGCAGATAGGTAGTACGACATCAGGAAAACGTGTCTCATGATTGCTATTAGTTCCATAAGAAACCGTTTACCTCAGTTGTTGATTTGTCCAAGAGTAAATTTCCAAGCCCATATGCGTAAGAGTGCTTCTCTAGGATGTATTGGTGAGGCTAATCAATCAGGCTGGTCAAACGAGGAACTTTTCGTATAGTACCTAATGCACTTTATTTCGCACTCCAAGCCAACTCCAGACCAAAAAGTGTAGTTACTTATGGACAACCATGAGACACATATATCTCTCCCCGCAATTCATCTTGCGAGACAGCATGGAGTTGTACTTCTAACTCTTCCGCCGCATACCGCTCATAAAACGCAGCCTATTGACAGAAAAGTATTTGGACCGTACAAAACCTATTACAATAAAGCTACAAGCGAGTGGATGCTCAACAATGCTGGACAATCTATGACATTCCAAAATCACAGAAATTGACGGTAATAATCATGAAAAAGCATTTAATCAGCAAAATATTGTGAAGAGATTTGAGGGAACTAGAATATGCCCTTTCAATGAGGACATTTATGTGACCAATCGCCCTTGCTCTTAAACACCAATTGGATGCGGAACTTTCTAGTACAGATATAACCAATTAATTAGTACAGATAACCAAACCAAGTACCATCCACAAGTCAGGTTGCAGCTTCTTCATATCAAGGCTGCTTGGGAAGGACAAGGATTCTAATAAATACCTCGGAAAAGGAAGAAGTCGTGGCAAGTTGTTCTAAAAAAAATGTTAAAAAAACGAAAGAAAAAGTTTTGTAAAAGTCTTGTGACGATGATTAAACTATAGAGCTACCAATGATTCAACAATGCGATCAAGATTTTAGTGGAGATGACGAGTCGACAATGGAAGAAATTTACAACATGACAAGTCAATTAAGTTTTATAAGATGACCCAATAGGTCTTTAATTTTCTTAAAAGCATGGATTTAATTTATTTTTTGTTGGCTTTATATTATTAACTCACTTTGTTAAATAAGTAAATAGTTTTGATTTTAAATGATCGCCTAATTTGCTACTTTTGTCAATGTTCCAAGGTACATCTCACTTTGTATACTGCCTTCGTGTACCTTGAAATGGTTAGACACCTATCAAACCTATTCTTAGCTCAAACGTAAAAAAATATTGACTCGTCCAATGAGATCTTTACATTTTTTAAAGGAATGAAAAATAAAGTCCTTTGATTTTGTTATTTGAAAATTGCTGACTTAAATTTCTTTAAACCCAGTGTCTGCGTCAATTCCTTCGACTATCAGTTATAGGCAATGTAAGGAGGAAGTAGACTACAAAGGCATGTACATATATCGAAAAGTTTAGGGTTTTCTATATCCTGGCTGTTCTTAGCGCACAAGTGTTTTATAGTTTCTTACGTATCATATTTACCTTCTTACTTTATAATCTTATACATTTTTTCAAGTCCGGTCAGTTGTGGTTTTTCCGCTGACAGCCTTCTTCTTCTGACAGTTTGCTAGAAAATAAGGTGACTTTTGAATTTCACGGTCTAAGTATATTGGATTACCGATTCCTTGACCATTTTGTTATTTTGGTGCATATGTCCCCTAAGTATGTTGACATTGTCAGCCAATTTGAGTATTTTGTTTGATTGTCGCAAATATGAAAGTAAGACGTGTCCTGGTTTGCTTGGCGATTTCTTGCTATTAAAAAAAAAAATGGATCTATGAATCGGAATTGCTGGGGGTACAAGCCCCTCACAGGAGGCCGAGAAGGTTTGATAATGAAGCTCCACCCAACACGTCAACAATAGATGAAAGTGTTGAGGTCGTGAAGAAAATTGTTACGGAGAATCTGTGAATCACTATCAGAGATATCAGAGATAGAGCGTTACTGAGGATGCTGGCATATCGTCTAACTTATGTCACAAATTCTTTTCAGATATTTTAAAAATGTTTCAGCGAAGCTTATTTTGAAATCGCTAAGTTTTGATTAAAAGAACCGCCGCATGAGCATTTCTCAGGAGCTATTGAATTTCGTGAACTACGATCTAAATTTTCTGACAAATTTCATCACTTGTTCTGATATCGAGACCGAAACCCACTCATCCCAATGGAGGCGAAAAGTCAAGACCGAAAAAAGCACACCAAGCTCGGTCAAATGTGAAAGTTTTTCTCACCATTACCTTCCAGCACAATAACACGGATCATAATGGGTTCTTGCCAGAAGGTGGCACGGTCCATAGAAAATTAGCAGACCTTGAAAATATGTGCCGTTTACGTGAACTACAACAAAGAAAATGTATAGATTTCTGATAAAAATGCATGACTGTTGCATCACGATAATGCACCTGCCTGCCGCTCTTTATAATAAGACTTTGTGAACTTGGTGCAGTGGGTAGTGTGTCGGCCTCTGGCGCACGATGAGCCAGTTCGGATCCCGATAACACCAACGCCATCGAATGTTCATTACGCGGCTTTTCTCCTCGGCGAGGTACTGGCAAAACTCCTTGCCTTGAAAAAGCTCCTCGGCGCTCGCCGTTCGGAACAGCTCGATGCATGATGATAGTTTCGGACGTCGTCGGGGATGCGCTTCTTATACTAGGTGCTTTACCTCTCTGTTGTTTCTTGTTGCGGTTAAAACATTTATGAAAAATTGTAAATGTTGCTTTTCCCCCTGTGCTGCATCCACACTTCCAGGCGAGGGAGAATATTAATGCCAGTATGATTGTTCCGGTAACTCCAGTTAAGATCCCTCTTGTTTTTTCAGGTATTGGGTCTAAGGCATTTTTCCGAAAATGTTTTTGAATCTGGACGACTACGGCGACTCGTTTAATTCTTCGACGTTTCTTACCTTTATTTAATTTAATATCTTAGTGTCTAACTTAAGTTCTTCTGATTTAACAGTTACGCAACAGCCTTCTAGGTTATCTGTAATAATTTTATCTTTTACAATAATAGATTTATCTTGGCTTAATGTTCTAATGCTAGTTTCTAGAGTTTCGAAAACACAATTCTGTTCTAAAGTTAACATTCCAGTATTCATTAATATTCCATCTTCCTTATTTTTACTACAGTTACAACGATATTTGGTTTCTTCCGTTACCACAAATATAAACACATTTTCTTTAATTTTATGAAACATTTCGATTTCCTGGTTCACAGTTTTTAAAATACAATTTGTCGCTTATTTCTCAAAAAAATGTTAATTTCACAATTTTTAAAATCGAGGGTGCTCTTCAACAATTGCGTTTTACATATAAACGTTTCATCTATCTCCTTACAATGTTCTAATTTTTTTCTTAAACTATAGTGCTCTTTATCTTTGCTTATTATAAAAAACTTATTCGCAACATCTTCTAATTGATGTTCCTATTCCAATTCCTTTTTTCACTAATTTTGGTATAGATATTATCTCATATAAATCAAAATTTTCTTGTCTTATAATAGGGATTAAAAGAAGTACAATGATGTCTTTATTCTTAATGTATGCTTTACTTTCAATTTCCTTCATAATCTTACAATAATTTTCTATTACGGGTTCAAAAATAAGAGTGTCATCAATGTTTGAGTATTTTAATTCTTCCAGCAACTGCAAAGGGTCAATTATCCTGGGGTGAAGTACACCATTTTGAATAAACAATAAGCTATCTAGCACCTGTTCAATATCAATTGCATAACTCATTGAATAGTTCGTTACAAAACTCTTTACCATTGTCTGTTAAAATTATTTTGGGAAGTCCAAAATTTAAAATCCATTCATTTGTAAGTGCTTTCACGACGGCATTTCTTTTGATTTGAGGGGTATGAATTTAGTGAATTTCGGGAGATCATCCTGAATAGTAAGCCCGAATTTGTATCCTTCTTCTGTTTCCGTCCATGGAAATTTTTTCAAATGCCCTATCAGAGGTTGAAACCAATTTCATGGAGTTTCGGGTTGGTTTTCGAAGTACTTTTTCGTGTTGGCAGTGTTCACAATTCTTCACATAATTTTCAACGTCTTTTTGCATACCAAAAAAAATGTATCCTTTATACTTGCATACGTCGCCTTCTGGCCTCTATGCCCACCTAAGAGCCAATTATGATGTTCGGACATAACTCGTTTCCTTTCTTCTAAGTCACGAATTTCTCTACGTGTTTCGTTAAATTCCCGTTTTTCATGTTCATTTTCTGTCGTATTTATCTCCTCACTACTAGTATTCTCATCAATATTTCCTGTGGCTGTAGCTAGTAAACCATCCTCCTCCGCCATGCTTCTAATCATATCGTCAATTATTTGGTCGACTTCTTCAATTGATTCCGCTTCTATGTTTCTCTCAGCTTCCATCATCCTTACGTTCCTTGACAGTTCGTCCGCGACAACATTTTCGCAACCTTTCTTGTACCTAATCTCGTACTCAAATTCTTCCAGCTTCAATCTCCACCTAACTAATCTTGAACCTGGGTCCCTAACGTGGAATAACCAAGTCAATGGTCGATGATCAGTTTGTACTATGGATTTCCTACCATATATGTATGGCCTGAACTGTTTGGTTGCCCAAACTATCGCTAAGCACTCCTTTTCCGTTGTGCTATAATTCCGTTCTGCTTTATTAAGCGTCCTACTCACAAATTGAATCGGGAGATCTCTTCCATTAATTTCCTGGCTAAGCACTGCTCCTATCCCGGTGTTTGATGCGTCAGTTGTTATTAAAAAGGTCTCAGTGTAATCTGGGTACTGTAAGATAGGATAATTCGTAATTGCATTCTTTAACTTCTCAAAGGATACTTGCTGCTCAGTGCCCCAATGAAAATTTACGTCTTTCTTTAAAAGTTTATTTAACGGGTCTACTATCTTGCTAAAATCTTGAACAAACTTCCTATAGTAGCCGACCATTCCTAGGAAGGATTTAATTTCCTTCACGTTAATCGGTGCCGGCATTTCGACTATACTTTTTATCTTATTCGGATCCGGCTTAACTCCGTTTTCAGTGATTACGTGTCCCAAGTATTGAATTTCTTTTCGCAGAAATTCACATTTATCTGGTTGCAGTTTTAGGTTTGCGACCCTTATTTGATTTCGAACCTCGAGTAGTTTCTGATTGTGCTCTTGTAAACCCTGGCCATAGACAATAATATCGTCAAGATACACAAAGCACTTGATGCCTTGCAATCCAGACAGTACATTATTCATTAACCTTTGGAAACACGCCGGAGCGTTCCTTAGCCCAAATGGCATCCTCATGTATTCGAAGTGCCCATATGGCGTGCTGAACGCCGTTTTCTCAACATCTTTTCCATGCACGGGAATCTAGTGAAAACTTGAGGTCAGGTCAAGGGTTGTAAAGTACCTTGCCTTCCCTAACTGATCGAGTATTTCATTGATGTTTGGTAGGGGATAGTTATTCGCTATCGTCAACTCGTTGAGTTTCCTATAGTCGACAACCATCCTCCACTTTTTCTTGCCACTTGCATCTGCCTTCTTTGGAACGATCCAAAGAGGAGAGCTCCATGGAGAACTACTGTTTTTAATGATACCGTCCTTTCTTAGTTTCTCTACTTGATTCCTGACTTCTTTATCATGTATTTAGGGGTACCGGTATGTTTTGGTGAACACCGGCTGAGCCCCTTCGATTGTTCGAATCTCATGTTTTATCGCGTTGGTTCAGGTCAGTTTTTCATCTTCAATACTGAATACGTCACTATATTCTTTAATTATGGCTAGTATACTTTCTTTTTCCTCCTTATTCATATGGACGGTTTTGACATTCCCACAGAACTTGACCTCTCGTTTATTCTTTATCTCGAATTCTCTTAAGTTCTTTCCAACAATTCTAACCTGGCTCAAGTCAAAAGTACCCTCCGTAGTGTTGACCACGGTAGCTACACAGCGACAATCCTTGTTTTTAGTTAAGCATTCCGGAATGATTATGCCCTTTGATAATTCCTGTTTAGGAATTACGATGTCTTCATCTAGGCTTTCCTAATTGTCTATGCTAAGAAATCGGATTACTTCAGTCCTACCATTTAACACTTGCTCCTGACTTAAGTATTTTAAAGTAATTTTCTCATCTTTATTTTTTATTACTCCCTCTTTGTAATCGATAGAATAGCCTCCTTCTTTCAAAAAGCGACTGCCTAGTATTCCGTCCTAATCGCCTAGGAGATCATTTTCTATGACCTGAAATTCTACTGTGTTTGTTTTTAATTTCCCCTTTTTGTTTGGAAATAGCTCTACTTCCTTGATCACCTTTCCTAAGGTCTCATGCGGCTTTCCGCCTAACCCTTTAAATTTAATTGTGCTTTCTGAGTCCACTTCACGATGGAAAATGCACGTCGCAGAAATCATAGAGACCTCGGCTCCTGTATCGACAATTAATTTCCTAACATCCTCATTTATCAGAACGTTGACGTGAGGGCTTTCTGAGTTACACAAATCACTTAGCACTTTTCCTTCCTTGACATGTCTTATAACCTGTTCCGGCTTGAAATCCTTTCTGCCTGGTTTTGTATTGGATTTGAAATTTGTTCCTGAGGTCATTGAGTATAACCTTCCTGTCGTTGGGGTAAACGGCAATTCTTAGCGATATGACCCATTTTCCCGCAATTAAAACATTTAAATCCTGCAATATTTATTTTAGCTAAGTTTTTATTTGTGTAATCCTTATTTATATTAGTTTTGAAAAGATTTAGTCGCTGTTCTTCTTCCTTAACACAACGACTTGCTAAGTCCTTTGGCCTCTGGGTAAAAGCCTTTCTAACAATCTGTTAATGAAAACGGTAAGTGCTTCATTTCTAATATATTCGATTTGCCCTTGCTGATGTTCTTCCTTCACACCGTGTAATTTAGCCTGCATTAATCGCCTTTCAAGGGTCTCTACTCACTGCGTATATAGCGAAACTGATTCGTTCCTACCCTGATGTATACTTATAAGCTCCCTGTGCAATTGCAAACTACTATGGGGTTTCCTGAATACATTACTTAATTCTGCTTTCAATGTTTCCCAATCCTTTATGTCTTTATTCATAAGGATCGTTGCATTGCCTCTAATTCTGGTCTTAATGAACTTGAATAGGATTTCTTTCTGAACTTGACTAGCAAACTCTATTGCGTCATTACACGCATCTATACAGCTAAACACCTCCTCACTACTGCTATTAAAAATGGGAATGAAGGATGTTAAAACTGCTATTGGTACTTCAGCCATTGCTAAACGATCTAGACTATTTTCGATTTCGTCGCCGCTTTCAACGTTTTCGCTATCACTCCCACTAACTGACATATAAGCTCTTCTTGTAATCCACCTATGGAGGAAAATCTTATAATTCCCTCGTTATTCTCTATCCACTCTAAACTTTTAAGCTTAATTTCTGCAATTGCTAAGCTGAGGAAAACTGCACCTTATACATCTACTAATTGTTCTACTGAAATATTCTCTTATTTTTGTCACCGTATTACACAAAATATGTTAACTTAAATTAACTTACAATACAATAATAGTAGAACTGCGGTGATCATCCGTGTGGAACTTGGTCCTCGACTATCTTCAACTTCACAGTCTGCACGGTTCTTCTTTTACACGATATGGAACTTGGTCCCCAGTTATTTGAAACTTCACGATATATTTTATTTTTGGCTTAACTCGCGTTGCGTCGTACGTTTCACTTTCTTTTTGTCTATTTTTTTTGTTTGTGTTCACCTTTTTTTGTTTATTTTAGAGGATATCTGGTACCCCACCGCTGCCACCAAAAATGATTGTTATGCCTTGGCATTGATTGTGAAGAAAAAAAAAAGTATTATCGTTCGTGCTACCGCGGGCTGGTATTAACTTGGGAATTCAGTTCCAGCATTACCCTTGGTAATAATCGCGGAAGATAGATTCAACCACAAAAAAAAAGTAAGAAAAACAACAAAAAAAAAAGACGAATTTAACACTATTTCTACCAAAGGTGTCAAAAGACACCTTTTCAAACTTTGACTTGAAATTATTTTCTAAGTTGAATAAATTTTTCTTATTTTATTTTTTGACAATTCATATAATAGTTGTTAAATTAATAATTTATTAGTGGCATCATATGGAAAAAGATTGACACAGGTTCCTCTCCTGGCAGACCACCCCTTCATACTATTTTCAAAGGTCTATCAGGTCCAACTGGGCACGCCAAAAGAAATATTATGAAAGGAAGTGTCAGCTCAGCATTTTATTTACTATTCGACAACCATACTATGGAACACATTATAAAATGTACGGAATCGGAAGCAAGAAAAAGAATGGAGCTTATCTCGAAATAAATTAGAGGCATTTATATGCATTTTATATTTACGTGGTGCCTATGAGCAAAAGAATGTTAACGCATCGTTTTTATGGAATACAAAATGGGGTCCTTCATTTTTTTCCAATACCATGAGTCGTAATTGCTGCAAGGAAATTCTAAGATTTTTGCGTTTTGATAATAAAAATGAGCGAAGCCAACGTTTAGGAGGGGATAAATTTGCTTTGGCATCTAAAGTATGGTACGCATTTATCGAAAACAGTCAAAACTGTTATAATCCGGACAAATATATCACAGTTGACGAACAATTGTTCCCAACTAAATCTAGATGTCGGTTCACCCAATACATGCCTAACAAGCCGGATAAATTTGGTATAAAGTTTTGGTTGGCATCTGATGTCAAAAGCAAATATGTTATAAATGGATTTCCTTACTTGGGAAAAGACGAAAGAAGACAGCCATCTGTTCCATTGGGTGAGTACGTGGTTTTGAAGCTTATTGAACCATTTACTGGCAGCGGTAGAAGTGTTACTACAGACAATTTCTTCACAAGTAGTACCCTGGCAACAAAGCTTTTACAGAAGAATACTTCTTTATTTGGAACAATACGCCAAAATAGGAGAGAGTTGCCAAGATCTGTAAATAAGCGTCTTCCTGAAACAATTAAATTTTACAACAGCACAAAATTTGGGGTCGATATGACTGACCAAATGGCAAGAAAATATAGCGTGAAATGTAAGTGCGGTAGATGGCCTATGCACGTGTTTTTCAATATCCTTGATTTGATCGGTATAAACGCATGGATTCTTTACAAAGATACAACAGGTGAAAATATTTCACGGAGAGATTTCTTATTCCAGTTAGGAGAGGAACTATCAACTGCATACAAAGAATGCAATGAGAGAACAACAAATACGTCAATATCATCAGCAGCCTCATGTAAAATCGGTTCCTTTCCAAAAAGGGGGAAAAAGTGCCAAGTAAAGTATTGCTCCGGTAATAGAGCCACTACAATTTGTTCTCAGTGTAAAAAATACTCGTGTGGTAAGTGCTTAAAAGACCAACCATTCATCTGTAAAAAGTGTTGTATTGAATAAGGAAAATTTTTTGTTACACCGTTTTTAAACATTATTTTTTTTATTAATTTTCCATACCCGAATACTGAAAGAAAGTTAAGCTCATAAATAAGAATAAATAAATATTATTTTCGATTAAAAAAAATAAAAAGAGTAACGTAAAGAGTAAGAGTTTTAAAGGTTTTTCATTGGTAATTGGCTAAGGTGTCAAAAGACACCTTTTGGTTGAAATAGGTATACACAAAATCTTGGTCGAAATAGTGTTAATTTTAGTGTGTTTATTGTTTGACGAACGGAGTACAAGTGCTGTCCTAAAAATATCTTAACTCTAACTTAGTCTAATGAAATCTGTTGCACCGGATAATATTCCAGCATTTCTTTTAAAATTTTGCAAACACAATCCAGCAGCCCCACTGTGTTTTATTTTCAATATATCTTTACAGCAAGGTATATTTTTAGATACCTGGAAACATTCTCTGATAACTCCTCTGCATAAATCTGGATCTAAGGGATCTTTAGAAAATTACAGACCTATTGCGAAACTTCAGCTTATACCTGAAATATTCGAAGCAATTGTCATGTTTCAAAGCATCAACATCGCTTCATGAGTGAAAGATCAACGGCAACTAATTTATCAAAATTTGCCAATTACTGTCTTAGTTGTTTAGATAATCGCTTCCTGGTTGAACGTAGTCAATACGTTAAAATCGGAGATGTATTATCAAATGAAATTAAAAACTTATCTGGTGTACCCCAGGGCAGCCACCTTCGACCACTTCCATTCATTATTTTTATTAATGATTTGCCATATCATATTTCTCATTCCAGGTGTCTTTTGTATGCCGATGATCTTAAAATGTTCAGCTTGTGTAAAATCTCCATTAGATGCCAGTAAAATTCAATTTGATATTGATTCGATAGTAAACTTGTAATAAAAATGGTTTATACTCAAATATTAAAAAAAATGCAGTGTTGTAGCATTTTCAAAAATACCGAATCAATTTTGTTTCGACTATATAGACAATATGTAATTCCTTAGAAAAAATAGTGAGCCAAAAAATTCTTTTATTGCATTCAATGAATTTAGTCTTGTTATTGATTTTAATAAAAGTTGGTTAGATATTATAATAGATTTATTGAATTCGCTATAAATTTTATTATTTTAAGTTAATTATTATTTTGAAATATTATAAATTTTTTTTCTGTAGTCTCCATAAAGTTATAAAGGGTCCGCCATCTAACGTTTTTTTTTTCAAGTAGTGCTTATTTCGTGAATGGTAACACTTAGCTCATGTCTGATTTGACAGATAATTAGTTTTATCCTTCCGCTGAACGAATATGGTTGTGTATACGCTTGAACAACGCTGGGAAATATTGCGACATTACTTTGAAAATCATGGTAATGTTGCAGAATGTGTGCAAAAATTGCGTACGGATTTTGGAAGAAGAGAAGCACCGTCAGCTCCGTATGTTCGTTATCTTGTGAAAAAAGTGAAAGAAACTGGCATCCTCATCGATAAACCAAAGCGTGAAAAGCCAAAAACAGTGCGCACACCCGAGAATATTGCTGCTGCGGCAGAAAGTGTGCGTGAAGCGCCATCAACATCAATTCACCGTCGTTCTCAACAATTGAACATTTCGGAGACATCATTGAGACGAATTTTGCATAAAGACCTTGGTATGACGCCATACAAAGTCCAATTGGTTCAGGAGTTGAAGCCAACTGACCATCCAATGCGTTTTCGCTTCGCTAAGTGGGCCTGCGATCGACTTACAGAAGATGCCGATTTTGCCAAAAAAATCATCTTTTCAGATGAAGCTCATTTTGATCTTGGCGGGTATGTAAACAAGCAAAATTGTCGCATTTGGGGCACAGAAAACCCGCACGCATACATTGAAAAGCCGGTGCACCCAAAACGAGCCACTGTTTGGTGCGGATTTTGGTCCAGAGGCATAATTGGGCCATTTTTCTTCGAAAATGAGCAAGGAGTGGCCGTTACAGTCAATGGCGATCGTTATCGGGCCATGTTGAACGAATTTTTGTTCACAAAAATTGAAGAGGAGGATATTGGCAACATTTGGTTTCAACAGGACAGGACATTTCGTTTCAACGTGCCACACAGCCGAAGCTACACTCGATGTTTTGCGCCCTGTTTTTGAAGATCGCATTATCAGCCGCAGAGCTGATGTCGTTTGGCCACCTAGGAGCTGCGATTTGACACCGTTGGGCTATTATTTGTGGGGTGCCGTCAAAGATAAGTGTTACGCCGACAAGCCAGAGACAATTGACGCTTTAAAGGACAATATTCGTGAAGCCATTGGTGAAATACAGCTGCACACAATCGATAACGTGCTTAAAAATTGGACCGATCGCGTAGGCCAGCATGGCCAGCCGAGGCAGCCATTTGAATGAAATTATTTTCCATTATTAACCGGAAATATTGTACTATCAAATAAAAAAAGAAATTTGAGAAAATATTCAGTAGTTTTTTTTATAGCATTTTCAAAAAAAAAAAAAATTATTTGGCGAACCCGATATAACTTGATAGACGAATTAAATAAATAAATAAATAAATAATTTATAAATAAATTACTCTACTTTAATGACTGAACACACAAATAAGTTTTCAGATCTCTGCAAACAATTGTATGAAATAGATATAAAGTTACAAGAGGAAATTTTAGTAATTCTTATCTTTCTTTCAAGTCTCGCAAAGAGTTAGAAAAGTTCATAATTGCAATTGAGTCGAGTTCATCTCTCGCCAAAGATGTCAATGTTGAAAACTAAACTCATCGAAGAAGTTAAGCGGCGAGAAAGTGACACAATAGAAGAACCTTTCCATTCCGCATTCTTTCTAAAATCGAGAAAAACTCATAATAAAAATCAAAGTTATTCTAATAAACGCATTAGAAAGTGCTATAAATGTGGTAAAAAGGTAATTGCGTGTTATCTGGCAATTCCATTTTTTCGTCAAAAAATAAACTAGAAGCGGCTTTTTCTATGTTCAATATAGCATGTGGATCCAGTACCGATGAAAACAGTTGAATTTTTGGCAGTGGAACGACATCTCACATGTGTTGTGTGAAACACCTGTTTACACCTACAGTATTGCATAAAACTAAAGCACCGCTCATGAACAAAGTATTGATTTTGGTTACAACGGACGTCAGAGCGAAACGACAAAAACTATCTGTTTTTTTTTACTTATTTTTCACATCATGGATCGTTTCAAGTATTAAGATATTTTAAAAACAGTTATGTTGCCTTATGCCGAAGAAGAAATGGCATTGAAGTGGACGTTCCACCGGGCAACGATCCAAAATATACAAGTAAAGTTGTCAAGACTTGGTTTAATCCCAATGACATTGGGGTTTTGGATTAGCCCACGCATTCTCCTGACCTTAACAAGTCTTAATGGAAAAATTCCTAGCGGCTTAAACAATGAAAAGCTTAGGGATCTCCGATTAGCTTTAGCCATAATTCTAATTACATGCTTTTGTTTAACTAGTAAGGTCTGTATTTAGTTAAAGTACGCTCCACCCCGGCAAGATATTCCATACTGCAATTTAGATTTAAATAAGCCGTTGTATACCATTTCATTCATAAACGTGATTATTGCAATAAAGGTTTAAGTATACATCTGTCTGACTATTTTATTAATATGGTGTTTAAGATATGCACACTGATCATCCCAGTTGAGGTTGTTGTCTAATATACTCGTAATACCTAAATATTGAAATCGACTGACACTTTCAATTCTAAAATACTCATTAGTGCAGACTTCACTGTCGTTTAAAGGAACAAGGCCAGACGTAACTGCTAAACAAAAACGTAAACAACTTGGACTATGGTAATATAAAAGAAAGTGTGTACATATTAAGCCCTTGATAATAAATTCCTTAAATTTTGAATTCATGTTTTTTAAGAGATTTGCGCATTGTCTTAATCGTTGTTCACATCAATATATAAATTAAAATGACTATTGTTGGGGTACGAGAGTGTAGTATCATCAGCAAAAGAATTAATGTTTCCCTTGAAAGGCTATATGAACGACGAATTCACATAAATTTGAATAAAGACTGGACCCAAAAACATAACCTTGAGGGACACCTACAATTAAATATTTCACAGAACTGAGAGAACTTCTAACTTTTACTATTTGGTGCCGATTTTTGAGATATGAAATAAACCAGTCGTCCATGAACCCTCTAAAACCTGCATTGGAAAGTCTGACTAAAAGTTAATTATAATTCATCATATTAGAGGCTTTAGTTATGTCTATAAATCGGCAGGACGGAATTTGGGATTTGTTTAAACTTGTATATAATTCTCCAACCAATTTTAGTAGCGCATCTTCCGTAGATTTATCATTTCTAAAACCGAACTGAAGAACTTCACTAAAGAACTGAATCCTATTCAATAAAACCTTATTACAGACTGGTATTGAGGAGTCCTTTCCGATCAGCCAATCTCTTTCCATCTTAGTTTAGCATCTAACATCATGCGGTGTTGAACCGGGATTTGTGCTATTGCTTTGATAGTGAACTCAATGTGAACTGATATCCTCTATAGTTGATGCCTTCCGTGCTGATTCCACATTATTCTTTCCCACTGCAAGGATGGCAGTGTCATCGGCAAACGTGGCCAATGTGCAATATTCTGTTCTTGGAAATCACATGTTCATATATAGAAGATACAGAATCGGACCCGGCACACTGCTTTGTGGGACTCCTGCCTTAATTTCCTTTAATTCTGAATACGAGTCTTCGTGTTTTATTCTAAAACATCTCCTGCTTAGGTATGATTCTAAGATCGCAGCTTATTGCTTTGGTAGGACACTTCTGAGTTTGTGGTCCTTCATGCCAAACTTCAAGGTTGTACCACATTATTTTTTTGTAAGAAAATAAAAGTCAATATTTCTTTTTTATAAAATTTTATTTAGTCAAAATATAAACCATTGACATTTATAACCTTCTTCCACTGTGATTCAAGGTCAATTATTCATTTTTTATAGAAGGCTTAATTTTTTGACGCGAAAAAGTTTCAAAGGCTTCTATGACCTCTGCTCGGTTTCGGAACACCTTTTGCTGACAAAATGACGACCGACTGCGGAAAACTATCAGGAGAGTACGGTGGATGCGGAAGAATTTCGAATCTCAGCTGTAGCAGCTTTTTCACCGTTACGTTTGAGGTATGGGGTCTAGCATTGTCATGCAACATTGTCGGACCATGCCTATTGACCAATGCAAGTTGCATTTCAGCTAATTTCCTATGCATTAGGTTGATTTCCTCACAATATTTTACTGCCCCCTGGTTGAAGTATTGAAAAGTGGATTCGTCCTTTCGATGTCCACCAGATTGTCACCATAACCTTTTCTGGGTGAAGACCAAGCATTGGGGTGTGCTTTGGGTTTTCGTCTGCATGCAACCACTGCCCAGATCTTTGACTGTTGTCATACAAAATCCACTTTTCATCACATGTGATTATACGGTACAAAAGCGGTGAAATTCGGTGCCTTAGACTCAGCGTTGGAGAGGTTTCAAAACGGCGTAGTTTTTGGGCCTCGGTCAATTCATGGGGTATCCACTTGTCGAGTTTTTTCACTTTTCCTTTTTGAGATAGGTGTCGACTTATTGTCATGGAGGATACTCCCATGTTGTGTGCAATGCCCTGCACCGTTTTTGTTGGGTCTACATTTACCGTTTCTCGTAAAAAGGCGTCGTCAATTACCGTTTACGCTTTCCCACGCTGTTCGTTTTCGAGGACCAGATCTCCCGAACGGAACTTACCAAACCAACGCCGAATGGTGCGTTCGTTCACCGCTATATACTCAAATGCGTCATTTATGTTTCTTCCTGCCAGAGGCGCATTATGTCCCCAATATATTGGCTACACTGACTATAATAAGCATATAAACGCTGCCTTGGCCGGGGCTTTTAGCTTTTTGGCTGACAAGGTATTTGAATCTTGAGAAGAATTTAGGTTTTGAGACTTATTTTGGCTTGCCTTTACATGAAATTCAAAAAGATTCTATTCAACATGGATAGACCAATCTATTTAAGTTAAATTTGGTATTGTCTTTAGTCTCGCATCAAAAGGACATGGCAGAGACTCAAATGTGGACAACAGCAACGGTAGCTGTACTCAAGTAGACAAGCGCGTTTGTCCGAAGAACAGTATCAGTGACCGTAGCTATACTTGCTTAACTCGTTGCATTGTTATATTGCCCTGTAATGCGTAAATTAGACTAAGCTATGCAGTGGATAACAGCAGGAAATAACAGTCGTTACTGTAATTGTTCATTACTTAACCAACGATTCACACAATTGTTCTTCATAGACATTCGATTTCAAAGACATTAATGCAATTCGAAATTTCTTTTTATTTATTCATTTTCCACTCTGAAAATGGATCAACTATATGGAATCTAATCTATCCAGCAGCCGGGGTTGGGGTTGTAACTGGGGCTGTGGCTGGTGCTCCGCTGGCGTAGGAGTTTGTGTTTGAGTTGTTGTTGGTGTTGCAGATGACTACGAGGCCAACTAAGCACAGTAAAAAAACACCTTTGAAACTCATTTTGTTAGATTCAACTAGGTGATGATGAATCTTGCAAAAACTTGCTCGTTTTTATACTGAAATTATGATCAAGTTCAGGGTCAAAACAACTGTTTTCCGTCACTAGCCATCACGGAAAAGGAAACACGTTTGTTTGTCTAGAAAAAGGGTAAACATAGTTGATAGTCGAACTTTTTTTTTCGGTCGTGCCACCAGATGTTAATCTCCGAATTACGTATCTAGCCAAGCTTTTTCAGTAGTTTACAGGGTGTTTTACCTTCATGTGCGAAATAAACGTTTAGTAGCATGTAACAGTAGCATAGGTAGCAGGCTTCCAAATTCCCTTATATGTACATACTACAAAAAGTGACACTTTATTTGGTATCTAGCTCTTGGCAAATGAGATGTTAATTCTTAAAATTTGTCTTTGCTATCTCTCTTACTATCCAAGCTATAGTGCAACGTTTTATGTTTTTTTATGTTTTTTTTTGATTAAATATCTTTTGTACCGCAAAGATTTTGTTTTAGCGGGCACTTAAGGAAAAGTAAGCCAAGTGTGAAGACGCGTTTTTTGTGTTGTCGAAAGAAAAGTCAAGTAAAGCATTAAATTCAAGTAAAATATTAAAGTCAAGTGAAAAGCCTTTGTTTGATTAAATTTTCTATTTTTAAAATTACAATTGAATTATCTGTTTTGTGCATTATTAGTTAATTATTAATGAAATATTAGCGAATTATTAGTGAATTATCAACTTATAATTTAAAACAATATATTTTTGAATTCAACGTTTTTTTACGTTGAATTAGTGACCTTTTCCTTGTTTAAATTTCTATCATCCATTCCCCTACAATTGGTGTCAGAAGTGTAGACTTAGTACATAAGTGAACTTAGTGCAAAAAATAAATTAGAGAGAAATTTCACCCAGTGCAAAAATAAATAAAAAATAAGAAGTACTAAAAAAAAAAAAAAGGTAGTAAAAGAAAGTAAAAAGAAAATACAAAGTGATCTTAAGAGAGTAATCCGAGTGATAGTGAGTGAGGGATATTTCACGTTGAGTGCGATATTTACAACATATTACACGTTTCATGTTGTTTCGTCTCGCATTATTTAAATCTAAATAAAAAGCTTTGAGTGGAATTTCCTAGCAAAGACAATTATCGGTTTTAATTTTGATTGTAAGTTAAGTACATTTAGAACTAAAAGCTCTTATCGCATGAGATAACCTTGAAAAAAAAAACTTTGTTTTGAAATATGTATAAGAAGTTTACTGTCAAGAAAAGAAAGCTTTAAATAATTTTTTGGTTTATATTTTTTTTTTTTTTTTTTAATACATTTTGTTTTTATATTTTTAGAAATCACTTATACTAGACAAAATAGCTTAAAACTAGCTTAAATATAACTGACATAAAATACCTTACTGGCCCTATACGGACACTCTAAAGCAAATAGAACAACTTAAGACTATGCCTTTCGGCCTTACGATTTACTTGTGATAATTAAAATAAATAAATAAATTAGGCCAAGAAAAGTGATATTTAAAAAAAACTTGGCATCAGATCATTTTTTTTTAACAAAGAAACTTATAACTAAGAATAACTTAACACTACCTTAACTAAAATATATACATAATTTTATTTTTTTTTTTTTGTTTTTTGTTTTGGTTTATATTATGATCGTGTAAATGCATTCTTTAATGGGAAGGAAGATTTAAATTTCGAATGGATGATTTAAAAAAGCTGACAACAAGACAATTACAGACAATTTTAAAAGAAAAAAAAATATCGTATAGATATAATTTAAAATCAGAATTAGTGGAAAGATTAAATGACTTTTTTTCTAAAAGAGAATATATCGGCTACTAAATGTGTTGAAGAACTAATTGCAAAGAGAACAGAAAAAGAAGTTGATAGTTTAAGTAACGATAGTGAGGTTAGTCAGGGCTTTAAGGAAATTGAAGAATCGGTTGATGAGTGTGAGGGTTGTGAACACCGTGAAGAAGATTTTAAAGCTAACAGAAAGATGTCAGAAATGAATAATTTTTTTTTTTAAAGACGTTGAGGAGTCTTTAGATAGATTTGCTGGCGAAGGTGGAAAAAATATAGTTTCATGGTTGAAGGATTTCGAGGATATATCGACGGTGTGCAAATGGAATGACATCCAAAAATATCTTTACGCTAGGCGTCTACTTAAAGGTGCTGCTAAGCTAGCAGTAGAAGCGACAAGCGGAATTTGCAGTTGGGCAGATTTAAAAAAGTTTTTATTGAAGGAATTTAATGGTGCACCATCTTGCATAAGTCTTCACAAAGAACTTCAAGCTAGGAAAAAAAGAAGTGATGAATCGTTTTTGGAATACATGTATTCGATGAAACAAATCGCGATGAAAGGCAATTTTGACGATGAGTCCTTATTTACTTATATTGTTCAAGGTATTCAGGATAGACCTTTAAATAAAACACTCCTTTATGAAGCAACAAATTTAGACGAATTAAAAAAGAAATTCCTTGTTTATGAAACAATAAAATCACAGACTAGTACCAGTAATTACCGAAACCAAAATGTTAAGTCTAGTTTTTCGAACTCATTCAACAATAACAATAAGAGATGTACAAACTGCGGTTCTTTTTCACACAGTCAAAATGATTGTCCAAATAAAAGTAAAGGAGCAAAATGTTTTTCATGCAGTAAGTTTGGTCATATCTCCACCAAGTGTCCTAAAAAAGATTCGAAAAATTCCACCCAGAATGTAAAAAGGATAAATAGATTAGACTGTTGTGTGAAAGTTGTTCTGGCTGGAGAAGATTATGATGCGTTGGTAGATACTGGAGCGGATGTCTCCTTGATTCAAAAGAGCGTTTGGGAAAAGACTGGTGCTATTGTTGATGGGCTTGGAGAATATTTGGTAGGATTTGGTAATGGCAAAGCGAAGCGAACGCATGGTACATGCACAATCGATGTTCTGATAGAACAGGATCATTATTCCATTCGTTTTCATGTTGTCCCGGACGCGTGGATGTCAGACAGTTTGATTTTGGGGAAAAATTTTTTTGGCTGTTGCAAGTATTTTCATTGAGAATGGTAAAATCCATGTGGCAAAAATACCATATGAAAACGATGTTGCAAAAATTGATGTTGTCAATTTAGTGGAGAGGACTGATTTGGAATCAATTAAAGACCTGAAATTAAGTCATATAGCTGATGACTCAATTCGAAAAGAAACAAGAGAGTTAGTACGTTCATACACCCCCAAAAAAACCAGAAAAGTGGAAATGCGCATTATACTATCTGACGATCATCCTGTTAATCAAAAACCTAGAAGACTAGCACCACAAGAGAAGGAAGACGTGAAGAAACAAATAGATGTGTGGCTTTCAGAAGGAATAATCCGAAATAGCTGTTCAGATTACGCAAGTCCAATTGTATTAGTCAAGAAAAAGGATGGAACAAACAGAATCTGTGTTGACTATAGACAATTAAATTCTAAAATCATCAAGGACCGCCATCCACTTCCATTAATAGAGGAAATTTTGGAAGATTTAGCCGAAGGATTGTTTTTTGTCGTTTTAGACTTTAAAAATGGGTTTTTCCATGTACCCATTGAAAAGGAAAGTCAAAAGTTCACAGCATTTGTGACGCCGGACGGGCATTACGAATTTCTCAGAGCACCTTTTGGCCTGTGTAATTCCCCTTTAGTCTTTCAACGATTTATAAATGCCGTCTTCGAAAAACTTTTACGTTCCAATTGGTTACGAATTTTTGTTGATGACCTCGTTATCCAAGCTGCAAGTCCTTAGCAATGTCTGGAAAAGCTCAAATTAGTTCTTGAAGTTGCAGCCGAAAATGGTCTAGTTATCAACTAGAAGAAGTGTGAATTTATAGCTTCTCAACGGAGAAGTTAAAGCTGTTCAGAATTTTCCAAAACCGGATAATGTAAAGAAGATTCAATCCTTTCTTGGACTAACAGGGTTCTTCAGGCGTTTCATTGCAGGATATGCCGTTATTGCTAAGCCCTTATAAGATCTGCTACGCAAAGAAACGAAATTTATTTTTGGGCCTAATCAAGTTGAAGCTTTTCAAACACTGAAAGACGCGTTATGTAAAGAACCAATTTTGAAACTCTACAATCCAGAACTAGAAACTGAACTTCATACTGATGCAAGTAAAATTGGATACGGAGGCGTTTTACTTCAAAACCACAACGACAACCAGATGCACGCTGTTTTTTACATAAGTTATAAATCGTCAAAAGCTGAAAGCAACTTAACAAGTTATGAACAGGAAGTCTTAGCAATTGTTAAATGTTTGAAAAAGTTACGAGTGTATCTGTTAGGTATACCATTTAAAATTTATACGGATTGCAAAGCATTTACAGCGACTATGAGAAAGACGGAATTATGTACGAGAGTTGCTAGGTGGGCAATATTCTTACAAGATTTTAACTGCGAAGTTCTTCACAGAGCGGGTTCATCGATGAGGCATGTGGATGCCCTTAGCCGTTTTCCAGCAATAATGAGAGTTGAAGATGGTGTTTTGTTTCGGATAAGAAAAGCGCAAGAGACAGATGAATTTTGTTCACTTATCGCAAATATATTAAAATATTGCGAAGATTATGACGACTTTGTTATGCGAAATGGTGTCCTATACAAGTTCGTGGAAGGTGATTATTCCCTAGTGGTTCCAAAAAAGCTGCAAAAAGAAGTTCTGCGAGGTATCCATGAGCAAGGTCATATGAGTGCGAAAAAAGTCGAAGTGCTAGCCAAAAGATTTTTGGATGCCGAGATTGGAATCGAAAATGAAACAGGTCTTTGCAAACTGTATTCCGTGCATACTTGGAGCTAGAAAAAGTGGAAAGCAGGAAGGTTTCCTCAATCCAATTAAAAAATTTGATACCCCTTTGCACAGGTATCATCTTGATCATCTTGGTTCTATGAACTCAACAGCAAAGACTTATAAGCATTTATTAGTTATCGTCGATGCTTTTTCTAAGTTTACTTGGATTTTTCCTGTAAAGTCCACTGGTGCGGAAGAAGTCGTTAAGAAGTTGTTATTCCAGAGCGAAACTTTCGGTGACCCCATAAGAATCATCACAGATAGAGGTGCTGCATTTACATCCAACGTATTTAAAGAGTACTGTGAGGAAAGAAATATAACTCATTCACTGGTGACTACAGGTGTTCCTCGTGGAAACGGACAGGTGGAGAGAATCAACCGAACTATTATCGAAATGTTGACAAAGATGTCCGTTGATGCTCCTGACAAGTGGTTCAAGCATACACCAAAATTACAAAGAATAATTAATTCCACAATAAGTAGAAGCACGGATAAAACGCCATTTGAGTTAATGTTTGGAGTTTCAATGAGATGTGTTGAAAATGTTGAACTCAAAAAATTAATGGATAAGCTGTTTATTGAAGAATTTGATGATACAAGAAGGAATTTGCGAAATCAGGCCAGCGAACAAATTGCTAAGATCCAAGAAGAAAACCGAAAAGGCTACAATCGTAAGAGGAAAAATGCTGTGAAGTACAAGTTAGGTGATCTGGTTGCAATTAAGAAAACTCAATTTGCAACGGGAACCAAGTTATATCCATTGTACTTAGGCCCGTATGAAATCGTCAAAGTCAAGCAGAACGACCGATGTGAGGTTCATAAAGTTGGTAGTCACGAAGGACCGAATTCTACTTCATCATCCACCGACTTTATGAAGCCATGGCGCAACGAAGATGGTAGCGAATACGATGAAGTTGAAAACGAAGACGAATATCAAGATGAAGATGATGGTGATGTTGATGCTGATAGTTGATCGAAGAAGCTGAGTGACGTGTATAATTGAAGATTCGCCTGGGACAGCCGAAAAGCAGGATGACTGAGTGTAGGAGGCCAAACTGAGGATAGGACACACTATCCAAACTATAGTGCAACGTTTTATGTTTTTTATGTTTTTTTTTGCTAAATATCTTTGTACAGCAAAGATTTTGTGGCACTTAAGGAAAAGTAAGCCAAGTGTGAAGACGCGTATTTTGTATTGTCGAAAGAAAAGTCAAGTAAAGCATTAAATTCAAGTAAAACATTAAAGTCAAGTGAAAAGCCTTTGTTTGATTAAATTATCTATTTTTAAAATTACAATTGAATTATCTGTTTTGTGCATTATTAGTTAATTATTATTGAATTATTAGTGAATTATTAATGAGTTATCAACTTATTATTTAAAACAATATATTTTTGAATTAAACGTTTTTTTACTTTGAATTAATGACCTTTTTTCCTGGTTTGAATTTCTATCATCCTTATAAAGTGCCTTATAAAGTTACCTAAATTTTGTGAACATGCCTGGACTTTAAAAGGTACATATGGCGAAATTCATGTCTTCTTTTTCGTCCAAATAAGATAACAACTTTCACTGGGGTAGTGCAGAGTTTTTACACACAAACTCCAACTCATCTTTGATTTGGATAGGCTTATTGCCTACCCTACTACTGAATTTTGTCCATTTTCACAAAAACATTTTTATTAACTCACTCAAAACACTGCCAAATAAATACTACGCGTCGGAGTGACTGTAATTTTGGTGAGTAACTGTCAGAAGGTGCACAACTACATTCAATAGCTTTTATTAACGAGTGCTGCTATCTTCATGAGGTCGGAATATTTTCAGAACACCTTCGTATGTTATCCATCCTGAAAACAACATAAGGGCTGAAACTGATCAACTTTGAAAATGTTGACGTTGATATAGAAGCCTGTGCTCATGGTGGACATTTTTATAAAAATGAAAAACTACCAGGAAGAGAATAACCATTTATGTTTCATTTTAAAAAGACGAATGCCTTAAAGGTAAAATTTCAGTTAAATTTCAGTATCCTGCACTAACTATCTGATTACGTGCATGTGAAATTAGCTGATATTTTCCGCTTTGATATTGAAAAACAGCAATCGACAGTTAACCAGATGTCGATGTAGATGTAGTAATTCTTTTTTTTTTCTAGGCAAATATGTGCTCAGATTTGTTTGCGTTGTAACGTCAGACCTTAAATGTACATAGCGCATTTATTGTATCGCAACCGTCTTACTCTTAAGCTTAGACTTAACCATGCTTTGGGTATAAAAGGGAAGGAAGTTCAAGAAGGAAAGTTAATATCTAATTGAGACTACCGTAGTGAACTTGTAGCTTATCGTTTTATTTTGCATTAACCGATTCGTGGTGTTCTACCATTATGCTGATGGAAGCAAATGGATAAGACTTACTTTCGCCCTACCATTGGATTCAAACTAGTAATTATTTTCTGATGCACAGGGTATGTTCTTAACAGTAGTGCAATTTTTGTTTTTGAAGATGCCAATCGATTTTATTCCCCTCAAAGGAAACTCGATAAGGGACAATTAATTTACATTGTATATCATAACACCTCATTGGCTCGTGAATATGATATCAGTGTTGTTTTTTATCAAAAAAAAAAAAAACATTTTTGGTCAGAGATCCGATAAGTTTTTCTTAAATTGCGCTAACGACATTACTCTTTTAAAAAGTACTTCTTAGTGATAGTTTCGTATTGTGACAAGGTGTACGGGTGGATTCCGTTGTCATTTTCGAGAAATACAGTGAACCTTTCAAACGATTTTCCGTCTTCGTTGATCGGCGGGTTGCACATGCACTATCATCATCCACGTCATGATCGTCCTTCTTTTAAATAGTACAGACTAGTTATTGGACCTAACTTAGTGTAATGCGTTGTTGAAGATGTTTCCGATTCCAATATCAATGTTATTGACACCGATGCCAATGTTATTCCAATCTTCTTGTCACAAGCCTGCCACTGATCTGCACTGAAATATACCACCTACAGGTGTCTAACATACATCAGCATATATGATGCCTTTTATAAGGTTTAAACTTGTCATACTAGCTGGCTCGTACAATGCTACTCGTCAGCCTTCAATTTGCGTTGTCCGTTTTCAGATTAAAAAGCTTCTAAGCCGTCTATAAAACGAGCCACCCATTCATTTCATCTGTGCTTGTGTGGGCATGGGTATTTAGGGCGATATTTGACTGTTAGAAATTTTAGTTTTGGTTAATTCTTTGTGTAAGTTCAGTTTTTGAAATCTGTTTCTAAAATGATTCAACATCCAGTTAGTAGGTCTATATCCTATTTAAAAACCAATCCAGTTCCGCCACAGGATTCTTACACCGCTCTGTGTTTTCTATTAACTCTGCACAGAATATCTTCAAAGTTTTTGCTCGGCTTACTTGCTCTGATGTGCATTAGCTTCCTCTTCTTGGCTTAACAAGTCTGAGGTCATGAAACCCAAGAAACCAAGGCAAGGGATTATGGTGTTGCAGCCTAGGTTATTGATCATACTTCTCCCTAACACTCTTCAGATCCGATGCAATCTGCACAAGCCATAAAACACCAATTGAATTGTAGCCAAACGCCTACTATGCTATAAGAAATACAAATAGGAATACAAATAGGGCTGTAGAAGAAGGGATAGGGAAAATTGACTGAAAAACAGAAGTTCGGCTAATAACAACTTTATTTGGACTGTGTCAAGAAAGATGGTTACACGGTTTATATACAATTAGAGTATCGGATCATAATTCCGCAATTGGAGACTTTCGGGTGGATCACACGATCAGATTAAGCAGTACAGTATTGATAATATATAAATGATATAGATACATGAATACAGTGGTGACAAAGAAAATCATACAGTATTAATAATTTTGCCTACAATTCGGCCAACCTGACCGTGGAATCGACCCGATTACATTTTTTTTTTTTTGGTTTTACATTTGATACATATGTATGTATATGTACATACATTTGTAATTCAATATTTATTATTTTTTCATTTTTTGTTGGTATAATAAAATAAATTAGAAATTCAATAAATTCATCCTCTAAAATTAAGTTGCTAACCAAATATTATTTAATACAATAATAATCTCATATCTAACAAATTCATTAAGAAAATATGGTTTAGGTATAATTTTTTAAGATACGCATCATTAATTGCCCTTTTAATCAAATGGTTCATCAAAATCACTGTCGCTCCCTTGATTGTTGTCGTCATCACCTTCCAAATTCGACACCTGTATATTGAATGGTCTCATATTTGCTGGAGAAGACACTCCTTTATAGGGTAGTCGGGTAAGCTGTAAACCTTCTATATCTGTGATGACATAACGATCATTAGGTAAACATTTCTTTACTTGATATGGGCCCCTATATTTTGCAAACAATTTTTTATTGACACCAGGGTTTCCTACGTTCCTAATCATAACATAATCACCTTCATGGTATATTTCTGGTCTCTTATGCCGTTTATCATAGTATGTTTTGTTATACATTTGATTGTTCTCAATGTTCTTCCCCGCTGAAACTCTAACATCTTTAAGATTCACGACTTCTCTTCCCTTGTTCTGAAGTAAAAACTCTATAACTTTGTCACAAACTTCACCTTTCTGATTGGTGCCAAACAAAAGCATGCTTGGAGTGAAACCCGTAGATCTATTAACGGTGTTATTAATGGCAAATTCTACTTTGGCTAGATGTTTGTTCCAATTGCTCATTGTACTAGCATCGCATTCTTTGGCTAACATCGGGACGAGTACTCGATTAATACGCTCGACCTGACCATTGGATTGGGGAGAATGTGTGGCGACCTTTACATGGTCAACGTTGTTATCTTTCAGAAAATCTGAAAACTCCTTCGAAGTGAAACATGTTCCACGATCGGAAACTATTTTGTTAGGTCTTGAGTAGTTTCGAAAAAATGAACTTAAACAGTCTATGGCCTCCTTAGTCTTAGTTGTTTTAACAGGATAAAGCTTGATGAATTTCGAGAAACCATCAATTACTACGAGTATGTGTTTCGTTCCCGAGTTTGAGTTCGCCAAAGGACCAAGGTGGTCAATGTGTAACATTTCAAATGGAATTTCACCTTTAGGAATGGAATGCAAGGTACCTTGTGTTTTTCCTGAATCGGATGAAAAGTACAAACATTTCAAGCAACTCCTTATATAGCGTTTAATCTTTTCCTTCATCTTAGGAAACCAATACGAACTAGATATGTGCTCGAAACATTTATCTACCCCTAGGTGACACATTGCCTCATGGTGAGTACGAATTACCTGATCTTCCATACTGGAGGGGACGTAAAACAGAACCTTTTCCTTTGCCTTGCGGTATATCAGACCATCTATCATTTCGAATAACGGACTTTCGGTCTTCTCTAAGTCATTTGCGATCGAAACAATTTTTGGATCTTGTCTCTGCGTAGCTGCAAGAACGAATTCAAATGACTGATCATCAACATAAAGAATATTGAAAGATCTACTCAACGCATCGACGTGAGCCATTCGATTACCTTTACGATGTTCTATTTTGTAATCAAAACTTTGGAGTTCCAAGGCCCATCGGGATATGCGAGGATTTAAGGTTTTCTTTTGTAGAGTTAAAGTAAGAGCTTGGCAATCAGTTACAATTGTAAAGGAAATTCCGATAAGATATATTCTAAACCTTCGTAAAGCATATATAATAGAAAGAGTTTCTAGTTCATAGCTGTGATACCTGCTTTCATTATCCGTAGTACGCTTGGAGAAGTAAAAAACGGGATGAAATTTATTATCATTTTGTCTCTGCATTAATACGGCCCCAAACCCACTGCTACTTGCATCGCAGTGTAATTCAGTTAAATTATGTGGGCTATAAATTGACAATACAGGTGCAGCTATAAGTTGCTGCTTAAGATGGTTGAAAACTTCAAGTTCTTTGATGCCAAATACAAACGGAGCATCTCTTTTTAAAAGCTCATAAAGTGGTTTTGCAATTTTTGCAAAGTCTTTAATAAACTTTCGAAAATACGAACACAAACCGACAAAGCTGTGTACATCTTTAGTGCAAGTTGGCATAGGGAAGTTTTTGATTGCATTAAGATTACTATCGTTTGGTCTAATACCTTCTTTATTTATCTTATATCCGAGATATACAATCTCGGTTTGCAAAAATGAACATTTATCAAATCGAAGGTGCAAATCGTTAGCTGTAATAACATCCATCACCTCTGCCAAAATCTTTAGATGCTCTTCTATAGTTTCGGTTGCCAAGAGGATGTCATCTAAATAAGTGAGAATCTTCCCTTCAGCTATAAGTTTTCCGAAAATATGTTTCATGTACCTTTCGAATACCGATGGAGCATTCTTGAGTCCAAATGGCATTCTCAGGTACTCGTACTGACCTATAGGCGTAATAAAAGAAGTATATTTTATAGAATCTTCTTCTAAGGCAACGTGATGAAACCCATTCTTTAGATCGAGAGTGGTGAAATACACTTTGTCTTTTAGTCGATCGAGATGATCTTCTATAAGAGGCAATGGGTAATTGTCCCGTACAGTTATCTTATTAAGTTCGCGATAGTCAATGCATAGTCTGAGTTCTTTATTTTTCTTTTGCACAAGAACTATGGGAGACACGTATTCAGAATGAGATTCGCGTATGATACCATTAGCAAGAAGGTTATCTAAAATCTTACGAAGTTCTATAGTGTGCGCGTATGGCAACCTTCTAGGCGGCGAACGAAAGGGGATTTGTTTAGACAATACTATTTTCATTCGAAAATTATTATTTGGTTGGAACTTAAATTGCTCTAATTGTATTGGTGTGACTAATTGCTCAACAGAATCCTTAATACTTCTAGCTACATTTTCATTAATATTAAGATGTAACTTACAGTTATCCTGATCGATGTCGATGTTGAGAATTTGATTGATGTAAGATGTTTCTTCTTCATTTGTGTCGTCGGTTGGAAGGTGATGTGTTTGTTTGTTTGCGCAGTGATCTTGAATACCTCTTGAAACTGGGCCATTTACATATTCACTGCAACTTTTCAGCACTAAACCACTTTTTCCAAGAAAATTTCTACCTAAAACAACGGGATAAGTCATGGAGCTATTCTTAACAACAAATAGATTCAATTCTATAAAAGAGTTATCAAATTCAATAATACTATTTGTACTTCCCAAAATATCGAGAGGACTGCCATTTACACCACAATATGTATGGTCCCCCACGTTCTGCTGGTTTATCACGAATGCTGGTAGAAATTGTTGCTGTATGAAGCTAATGGGGCTTCCAGAATCCAGTAAGGTTAGCAATGTTGTTGACATTTCCATAGTATTGAGCGTAAACGTGTACTTAATTCGCCTTTCGAAGTCATTTGAAGCCACTTCATGTCCTTTGAAAGAATAGACCGCAGGTAGCTTTTGATTAACAGATGCACTTAAATCCTTGGTTTCGTTATCCATATATGAATGCAGCATCATGACAGGTGTCTTTTTAGGACAATTTGTGGAAATATGTCCCTGTTCACCGCACTTGAAACATTTAACTGAACTTTTGTCTTGGTTGTACGTGCGCACATTGCTTTGATTAGTGGTATCATTTACTCTTTCATTTGCTTTCTTGTTTCTTTTGAAATAACCACGGCATTTTGAATTACACGTCTCACTTTTAATTAATTTGTCCACATTGTTATTGAACTTATTAGCTTTTAAATTTTCATATTTTCTTAGAGCCACCTTAAGTTCAGATAAGTTATTAGCACTATACAGAATTGTTTTATTTACTTCACTATCTGATATGCCTTTTATGATGAACTGAATTATGTCTTCTTCTTCTATAGTGCCGTGTGATGCTATTTCTTGCATGCTTAATACATACTGTTGCATCGTTTCTTCTTTTTTCTTCTTTCGTCTATTCAGTTCTTCGTAAATATCTGCCTGTGTTATTGTTTTCTTGAACTCAGCTGTCAACGCGGTTTTGAGTTCTAGCCAGCTTTTGATGTTGATGGTTCTTATGAAGAGTTTTGCGGTTCCTCTTAATAGCCGCTTCCCGAAGAAAAATTTTGTTTGTTCGTCCAAATGTGCAATGTTCGCACTTTCCTCAAATTGTTCAATCCAACGGTGGATTGGAAAATGATCATCCCCGCTAAATGTTGGAACTGAATCTTCAATGTCTTTAAAATGATGGCCAACTGAAGACCTCGCCCCTAACCCTTCCTCCTGTACACTGAGCTTACGCAGCTGTTCTTTTAATCGATTGATTTCTTCTTTCTTGCTACAAATTCGACGAAGCCTCTCTAGCTCCTCGTCCAGATCTTCTTCTTCTGCCTGAGACTCGCCGTCAAAAACGTGATCACTCACCGCTGTATTGCTGGAAAATGAAGAATTTTCACGCATCAACTTTATGACCGCTTCTTCCGAGAAATCCGCTACAGCTTCCTGGATCCGAATTTTCAGCTCGGCTTTTGTGCCACTTGTTTGCATTTTCAAGCTTCTTAGCACGTCTCGAAGTACAGCCACCGTTGCTGTATCCAAAAATTGCACCCACATACCCGACATCTCGACGAATGTTTGAATTTGCCGAATTTACACAAAAAAAAGACTTTTTGCCGCGTAAAATAAAAAGAAATAGTCTAAACCGTGTACAGCTTATCACGCACTCCTTATCACAACTAACTTTTATGTTCTCTTTTGTGACGCGCGAGTTACGGCGGCTACCTCTATTTCCGTCGCCCCCTAACCAACCAATAAGGATAGTTCCGGTCCAGAGTGGACCGAGTATCTACCATAAGTTGTTTTAAAGTATGCCCTCATTAGGTTTTATCTGGATTTCCCTAATCCTTAGCCGGTACTTTCCTATTATAATAAAATTTACGACCGGAAAGGACAAAAAGGATATTGGGAATTTTCCGTCATAAAATATCGGAGGGTCACTTCCTGTATCTTTTTGTATATTTAAGCAATAGTTTAAGAGAATAAAAGGCAGTCTGTTGTGGATTTTCTTAGGAGCGACAAGTTCACGATCCCTTACTGGATGTTCCGAAATTTAGAACTAATAAATTATAACGTTTTTGCAAAGCTCGTCTTTTAAATACCTATAACTGGCGCAGTCGGTAGGATCGGTGACGGTTTCTTTTTTTTAAATTAAAGTAGTGAATAAATTGTGAATTCTTAAACCGTGGGTTTCTACCCTTTATCACCGCCGAACCATATACATACAAATACAGTGTCGTGTCCAACAAAATCAAGAAAAAAACAGAAGTGATCAATAAAGAAAATCAATACAGTGAAGAAAAACAAAAAAAAAAAAATTTTTTTTTATATATACATATATATAAAGTGATCAAACACCAACAAAGCAAAACAGTGAATGAAAAAGCAGTGAAGAAAGAAACGAATTAATAAATTAAAGTGAATACTAACAAAACAGTGCATGGAAAAGAAAATATCAGTGGAAACATCAGAAATCATCAGAGAGCATCAGAAATCAGCAGGAATCGACAAGAAGACATCATGATCCTCCTAGTTTTTGGGTGCATGTAAGTTGTATAATAGTGTTAAATATTGATCATTACGTAATACATAATTACAATACAAACCTGAACATAAGATTTGCCTAGTGTCCTAGTGCTATATATATACGTGTAAAATTAGAGTTTAAATGACAAAAGATAAAAAGACAAAGGTTGACGATACAGTATTTCGAAGAGAAGCTAGGCGCAATAAATTGACACCTAGGCTTTCAAAACAAATAGTAAAAGAAAATAACAAATTTACAATAATTACGCGAAACAACAAAAAGCTTCATAAAAGCAAAATTAGAAAGAAAATTACTAACACCCACTAACACCCTCGCCCACTAACTTACACAACCTAACTATCAAATTCACTTTCTATTCTTATCTACATACAGTATATCTATCTATATCTATATTTAAAATATTTAAAATACACACAATCAGAGCATAGCGTGATTGTGGCATCTCAAGAAAACATATTTTACCAAATACATACCTACATATAAGTATTCAATCGAACAAAATATTAATAATTACAAAAACGGAAATCATACAAAAAAAAAAAAAAAAAAAAAAAAAAAAAAAAAAAAACTTTTTTTTTATCCTTAAATCAAATGGCATGATCAGAGCATAGCGTGATCGTAGCCAATCGATATGATTATCATAAAAATGATTATCAGAAAAATAATAATAACAATAATAATAATAATTTAAAATAAAAACATGGTGTGATTGTGAACAATCACTACCTCGAGAATATGTGACCAGGGCATATGGTTAACATTACTCGAAATGGACATGTAACCAAGGCATATGGTTAACATGATCCAAATAATACTTAATGAACGTGTAACCAGGGAATATGGTTAGCACGATTCTAATAATAAATAAAAATAAAAAAAAAAAAAAAATATTAAGAAAAGAAATAGCATAAGTCGAAAAGAAAACAAAGAATACCCATTCTTCTCTTCCTCACTATAGCTAATTAACTTTCCAATTTAACTTTAACACTAACTTCTCCCTTCCTACACTTTTAGCATACCACTCATTTCCTTCCAACTAATAAAAGTTCACAATATCAAAACAAAAAAAAAAAAAAAAAAAAAAAAAAAAACCGCGACGTACTTCTGCTCCGGCTAGGAACCGGATCATATTATTAACCTGGACGATTATGAAACCAATATAGGGAAAATAACTAACACTTTAAATACCTTTCAACAGAATACAGCAACAAAATAAAGAGAGAACAAGACATACTGACTAAAAATCAATACCTTAACCAAATTAAGTTTAATATCGACTTACGATATGATACGATAATAACGAGACAAAATTCATAATAACAAAACCATTTATTGCATACAATGATCAATATGCACAACACTTTAATACAGCTTGCCCCAAAACTGGAGAAACCTACGTTTGTATGCAACCCGAACTGGTCGAGAAAATGCCAAAATCCAGATGCCTAGGGAGACTGTTGGAGAACCAAGTCGCTCATTGTGGATTCGACAATGTGGGCAAAATCGAGTCGATAACTCAGCTTCAACCTAATTACATACTTTTCACTAATGCACCACAAGTCCTTTTTTTTGTTTTCTCTTCTTGCAGCCCGAAAACCGGTACAATACAGGATACAGCTTTGCTACACTTCCGAAATTGCAAAGTGCAGATCAACGGCATCACATATGAAAACGACCCAAACACCTACTGGGACGAAATACACATCCCACCACCACCAAACAGCATCATTAAACCAACCTATACCAAGGAATTCCTTAGTCTAGAGAAGCTGAAGGAATACAATTTCCAGACGGATGTCAATCTTACCAACGTAGGCATCAAAACTGAAGTCTTACACTATATAACCGCACCAACTACCACCACATTCACCATCATCATAATCATCATCACGATCACCAAGGAAAAAAAAAACTCCACGTCACTTCAACTTTAACCCCAACACTTCAATCCTTCGCTTCAGCCCCAACAACTTCATTGCGGCCTTCGCTCCATTCTAAGGGGGGAGGAGTTACGGCGGCTACCTCTATTTCCGTCGCCCCCTAACCAACCAATAAGGATAGTTCCGGTCCAGAGTGGACCGAGTATCTACCATAAGTTGTTTTAAAGTATGCCCTCATTAGGTTTTATCTGGATTTCCCTAATCCTTAGCCGGTACTTTCCTATTATAATAAAATTTACGACCGGAAAGGACAAAAAGGATATTGGGAATTTTCCATCATAAAATATCGGAGGGTCACTTCCTGTATCTTTTTGTATATTTAAGCAATAGTTTAAGAGAATAAAAGGCAGTCTGTTGTGGATTTTCTTAGGAGCGACAAGTTCACGATCCCTTACTGGATGTTCCGAAATTTAGAACTAATAAATTATAACGTTTTTGCAAAGCTCGTCTTTTAAATACCTATAACTCGCGCGATCCCACTTCTGAAGAAAATGTAGAAGAAGGGATAGGGAAAATTGACTGAAAAACAGAAGTTCGGCTAATAACAACTTTATTTGGACTGTGTCAAGAAAGATGGTTACACGGTTTATATACAATTAGAGTATCGGATCATAATTCCGCAATTGGGGACTTTCGGGTGGATCACACGATCAGATTAAGCAGTACAGTATTGATAATATATAAATGATATAGATACATGAATACAGTGGTGACAAAGAAAATCATACAGTATTAATAATTTTGCCTACAGGGCCATGTTAGGATATATAATGCATGTAAAGGCTAAGCTACAGAGCTGCTGGTGAGCCTTATGAATAGAATAGGCGAAGCGGAAAATGTTACCAAATATAAGAAGAACATGCCCACGTCGGGATGAACACTTACAACTTGTGGTGGGCAGGATTGATGATTGATGATTGAGAAAATGAAGAAATCATTTCTGCAGACTGTGTAAAAGCGAGGATACTCAAAATCCCTTTCACAATGGAAGCAGATCAAAGAAAGTTCCGTCGAATTGGATGAAGTCTATGATGAGGAGCGATCCAAAAGTGATGATAATAAAAATAACACACGCCGATTATAATTTAAAAAAAATATTTATTTTTCTATTATACATAGTTTCCTAGCTCCAGTTGGAGCACTCAGGCACAAATACTGGCCCATTGTACTACCGACAGACTCCTTTATTTATTGTATTTTCCCCGTTGTCTAGAGAAAAGCAAGGCAGAGTTTCAATAATGTAGAGCTAAAGAGCTAAGAGATTCGGCACACACCACGTCGGCCCCAAGGGTGCGCCACTGTGCGCGAGCGAAGGCGGGACAATTGCAGAGAAAGTGTTCTGCTGTGTCATCCTCCTCGTAATATGCAGCACAGGTAGACGTCTCACTAATGCCAAGCACATTGTATAAGTGTAAGCACGTTGCAAAAGTATAATGGCCCGCATTGATACACGGATGCCTTCTGCAATCATTTCTTCTTAAGGATAAGAAAAATGTTACGGACTTCTTGCAGACATCAGGACGGACATCCCTAGTCATCCTGCATCCTGGATATTCCCTCCAACTCCAGGGACGGAACTCTGCCCAGACCTGGAATCATCTGTAAAAATGTGAAGACAGTCCATTCCAGAATCAGTATCTAGCCAAAGTCAGTCCTGACGCCATGGAAATTTGACAATGAAATTATAGCGCAATAGGATGGTAAGTGTCATTGCGTCAGAAGGCATATCCATGAGACAGAGGTCGTAGGATATTTCTCGCGCGAGTATATTGTCACTCCAATGCGAGTTGTACCAAAAACCTTTTCTGTTGAGGTGAAATATGGGCGTGCCCTCTGATATATATGTCAAGGGTGGAAGATTCATCATAACATCTAGAGCAGCGACCGGTGTGCTGGTGAAAGCCCCCTACAGTTGAGACAAATCGCTCTTTGGAGTTTGGTGTAAGAGGCCACGACGTGTTTGCGTGTTGGCTTGTTAGCCAGACAACCGATGCATATAAGATTATCGCTCTTATCATTGCCGTGTAGATCCAGAGTACCTTTTTTGGCGACAGGCCCCATATTTTGCCAAAGGCACCTTTACATTGCCAAAAAGCTGACAGCGCTTTGGTGGTTTTTGACTCAACATGCTTTAACCAAAGAAGCTTGCTATCTAAGTTGAGTCCGAAGTACCTAGCTTCCTTGGATATCGGGATGGGAATGCTTTCTAGCCTGTGCTTTGAGACAGACAGTCATTAGCCGACAGAGAGAACAACGACATCATCCACATAGGCCTGTACATAAATTCCAGAGGCATTGAGAGCATCGAGCGGTGAGTCAACCACCATGCACCATAACAGCGGAGACAGGACGCCACCTTGCGGGCAAGCCCTGTTTACACCAGATTTGACAAATTGTTCGAGGCCCACATCAGCGTTCAATGTCCTGTGCACAAGCATTGCTTTCATCCACAAAACCAGTGCTTCATCTATGACAATGCATTTAGTCCATCTTCTTTTTATGGTAAGTCCAGGATCCATTACAAAAAAAAAATTGGCTTGACGCCCAAAATGCTTCAAGAGCGGCCATAACTTCGGTATGGTCTTCAAATTTTTTGTCTCCTATATGTTTCTTGAGCTGAGAAAACAGAAAGAAGTAACTGTGAGCTAAATCTGGGGAAAAGGGCGGCTGTACGAGCCTTGCGGATACTGTTTCTTGAATGGTAGCCATCGCAACTGCGTTATCTTAGCAAAACAGCACTCTACCTCTCAGTTTGCCGCGTATTTTTCTTTAATGACTTCCCACAATCTTCTTATTTGGTCTGCGTAGTAAGATTCCGAAATAGTGGCTCCCTTTCTGAAAAAAACGGATGCCATGACCTTTTTGATTTGCTTTGGCGTCGGTGAGGAGATTCGCTTCCAAGTCATCGATTGTTTATTTGGTTTCATGATCAAACTGATGAATCCACCATTTCCCCATCTCGTAATGTCGATTCGTTTTTTTCTTTTGCTCTTCGGTTAATATTCTCGGTACCCAACGCGCAGGATTCCTTAAACGCTTCCATATAAGATCCCTGTGAACTCAGATATATGCTTGATGATCACTCTTCGATCTTAAACTCCAGAGCAGAATTCACCAAGTCCCTGGGCATGTTTCTGGTAGGCAGTTTTCCAAGCAGACGAACTGTGAGTGAGCTATTTATAGCAGCCCGAGATGACCTGGTTAGGAACAAACACCGCCTTGTCTGAGAGATATAGTCGGTGGAAAACAAGGCCGTTGATGGAATCTCTGGACCGTTTGTCCGGCGAAATTGACATTCTAACATCCATATAAATACTAAGTTTAACTAGCCTGCACCTAGCCTAATTTATGTAAGCTAGCCATTGGTGTTGGGCCGACTTGACCTTGAAGAGGCAAAATTATTGACTTTCGACGACGGAGCTTTCGTGTCCTCGGACTCGGAGTCAAACTGTGGAATCAAGTTAGTTTCCATGAAACAGCTTTTCATAGACGGATCAGTCTTATCAGAGCGAAAGCACCCCGGGGGCTGGTCGGAGCAAAATCGACAAGTATTTTAAAACATACGAGTACAATATACAATTGATACTATCCAGCCTGATCCGAAGATACTCTTGCGTGACTGTACTCTAGCTCGCTAGTGCCCGTTCGGTTCCAAAATTAGGAATCTGTTTCATTATTTTTCTACTGTCCCTGGGATCTCCAGGCAAAGGCGTTTCGAATAAAATAGTTTCTGATTACTGGGAGTCAATTTTCAATTTTTGAGCGTATGACATGTACTAGGCTTATCATTTTGTATGTGTTTTTTAGGATTCAATAACCTTAATTTCTCTGGTATCTAGGTTCATTCCTTACTCTCCTAATTTGAGCCACTACTTTGAAGTGTTGGGTTGATGTATTTTCTTCTGTGTACGGCTAAGGGCCATTTGAGTAGCTGAAAATCTGTCATTGCAATGAAAAAAAATTCTGTAGATGTATGCTTTGAAATAATTAACCGGGCAATCTATTGCTAGGAGTTTCCAACTTTCAATATTTTTGACAAAATCAGTAGCCCCATAATCATGTGTAAGCTCCTATAAAATTCTGAATGACTTGAGTCCAGTTGCGAATCACTTTTGTAGGATTAAGTGGTGGAAATTGTTGCTGGATTTCCGAAAGAGGAATATCGTCCTTCGAATCAAAAGATAATATCCACAAGGGCTTATGACCCTCCGAACACTCAGAAGAATAATCAGAATCAGGTCCTGAAAGACGAGAAGCTGCATCATCTTCTGTTCTCAGTTCTCTCAAAAATCCACCAAAACTCATGCCACCCAATTAAAATCAGGCTCATTATACTATACATAATCCGACATGACTAAAATAAGTAAAAAGTAGGAAAAGTGAAAAAAGGTTTCCGTCGCAGTGAGTCAAGAAGCATACCAATTGTTTTTCTTCCATGTTCACGGGTTTCGGAGAAAACTCTTATACTTAATAATCTTCTTCTTTTCCTTTTTCCGGCGTTGTTATGGTCAGAAGTGTAGGACCATAACCTTCCCACTTAACTGCATTCCTACTGGTCCGCTTGTGGGGTCCGCCGGTTTGACCTCAGAAAGTAGCGGCAGGCTTCCCGGTTTGGGATTACTTCATCGCTGAGGCCAATCAAATGCTGGTGTTTTGGCATTTGTTTGCACCAATTGTTTTTCGGCCTGCTTTTTTTTTTTTCTTTTTTGTTTTTTTTTTTTTTTTTGTGACACGGGCATGCTCCAGATTTTTTTTTTTGTTTGATCTTACTCTTACAACACCGGTGATCTCCAGTCGTGCCAACCCACTGATTTGCATGTACACTTGTGGGGCAGTTTAATGGTGGTATATGTGTCCCTAGGCTCACCTTGGTGTTTCTAAATTGCGTAGATGTGATTTTTGTTTACCTTTGTTTTAGTCGCCTTTTACGACAAGCAAGAGGTATCTTATACTTAATAATAATACTTAATAATAATAATTAATAATATTAATAATAAACTGTATCATAAACACACTAAACACAACAAGGATCAAACGAAAAATTACCCCTTCCTGCTTGCAAGTCACACAATGATTTTCTTTCATGTGGTGCCAATTTTAAACCTTCAAACCAGTTGCAGAAAATATTTTCTAGATGGTTTAAAATTATTACCACTTAGCCGCAAGGACAAGAAATATGTGGATCAAATTTTGAACCAGTGAGACTTGCACTATCCTACGGAAATTAAGGATGAAGAGTTAAGGGAGTTTTATGAAACATGGGATGAAAGTATTTACTTGTGCAATCATACCCGGAGACTTCAACACGAAACTAGGGAAAGAAGCAGTATATTGGGAAAGAATAGGGAAAGAAAGTCTTTATGCCTCTTCAAACGATAGGACAATAAATTTCGTCAGCTCAAAGAATAGGATCGTGAAAAGTACAACATTACCGGATGGAGTAACGCGCAACCAAGTTGATAATTTTTGATGGATAGAACACGCCATACCCACATACGTTGAAGCAGTTAAAGAATACAGAGAAAGCATGCGGATTGCGATTCAGACCACATCATCACTAAAATTAAAAGCAAAACCACAGCTAGATATACATATGTATGAAACAATGCAAATATCCAAAGGGTGAATTACCGAGGAATATCTCTGCTACCAAGTTGTCACAACGTGCTACCAGAAATTCTCTTGAAGAGACTGACTTCATATGCAAAGGAAATAATTAGAGACTTTCAGTAAAAATCAGTCGATGAGTGACGAGATTTTCAATATAGCTTATAGAAAAGATGTGGGAATTCCACGAATCGGTACTCCAACTGTTCACAGATTTAAAAAGGGCATATGATTCTATAAACCGATGGAAAGTGTATCACGTCCTTGTAAGGCGGGGAATAACGAAAAAGTTTGTGAAACTATAACCATACAAGTATTCCTAAAGTGAAACCAGAGACAAGTAAAAGTAGGAAACTTCTTACCTAAAACATTCGAGATACGTAAAGGATTAAATCAGGGAGATGCCTTGTCACGACTTTTTTTTTAATTTTGTAATGTAATGAGATCCCTTCAAGAAAACGAGAGCGGAATAACTCTTAATAAAATCAAATCCGTTTTAGCTTACGGAGACGATCTGAATTTCCTGGAAAATAGTAAACAGTTAAAGGAAATGTTGAAAGCCTGATCGGAAGTGCTTTACTTTTGCTCCCATTTCCTGCAAAGTGTTTTTAAATTAGTAAATTATTGTACTGTATTTTCTATTAGTTCGATGGCTTTTTCAAACTGCCCAAATTGTAACCATAAATTGCCTAATATAGACACGCTAATATTAAAAATAAACAATATATGCAGTGAAATAGTCGAAATAAAAAGCATCATTTCGCGCTCCTCTGTTGTTCCCGCTAAACCGCTCTCGCAGATCGTTACTCGCTCTCAAGCAAAGGTCAATGGACCCGGTCGCGTCTCTCCGTCGCTTACCAATCAATCAAGGTTGAGCCCAGCTGTTTCGAACACAAAAGAGCGCGAGTGAATCGCTTACACCTTCCACTGCGACCTCCGCGAGTAAAAAAACAGATAAAGTACCCTCATCGCCTCCAGATGCAACTGCTATTGCTAACAATGCAAACAAACAGCCCGAAGCTGCTGCTCCTGTCACCGCCGCTGTCTTGGAGGGCCTAACTCCAGCTACAACATCTGGGTACAAACGTGTTACTCTTATATACTACCAGTCAAGATCCTCAAATTCTTGTTACGGATTCCCCTAACAACGCTAATTCTCAACTAGTGACGAGACGGTCAAATTCAGTCAATTCTACCAACAAAAAAGTCATAGGGATTGATACATCGGACAGTGATCTAAGTGTTCAAGTTGTTTCGTCACTGAAATGGCTTCATCTCTCACGTTTTTTGCCAACAACAACACCTGATTCCATCATATCATACGCGGCAAAAAAACTCAAACTCCCAGCTGATCAGTTCAAATGTTTGCCACTAGTGAAGCAAGATGCTAATTTAAGCACTCTAAAACATGTTAATTTTAAATTAGCTTTGCCATCTCAATACCTAATTCGCGCTCTTAACACTAGAACTACCACACCAGTCAAAATGACTGGTGTGGTAGTTTTGTTTTAAAATTTCTCCTTCATGTTACATTTTTTTCTCTCAACAATGTCATGACTTTTGCAGCGATAACTTAAGAAATAGTATAATAAATAGCATTTTTTCTCTTATTCAACGAATACAAAATAATTTCGCATCATGAGTACTTATACCAGCACCAGTCAAAATGACTGCTACCAGTTGAAATGTGTTGGATGTGTTATGATAATAGAATAGTTATATAATTTATAATAAACGGCATTTTTTTCAATTAGTATAAGGTGAGGAAAATTATTACAAATATAATCTTTATGTAAGCATTATTTGTGATTTTAGTTTTATAAGCCCTGAAAATGACAAAACGTTTGAAAATATCTGAAATTTTGGAAAATCTGAACGATATAGCAATGGATGCTCTGATATTGAAGATGATGAACTTTATGACAGTGATCAAGAAATTGAAAATGAAGTATGCGGTGCCCAAGAAGAAATTTTTGACAGTGAAAATAGTGACAATGAGGTTTTGGACGAAGAAAATATTCAGGACTCCTCAGAAAGTGACAGTGAATTTGAAAATATTTTGAATTCTCGTAAAAGAAGATGTATTCAAGTGCTTTCAAGTTCTGAAGATGACAATGAAAGTATACGACAAGATAATCAAAATGAAATTGCTGCGGACGGAACTTGTTGGGAAAAAATACAAGAAGGGTCTTGTCCTGGAAGATTACCACTTCATAATGTCTTCAAAGACGTATCCGGTCCAACAGGATACGCAAAAAAAAAATATTATGAAAGGTCAAGTAAGTAGCGCATTGTTTTTAGTAATCGACGATCGTATGCTTGAACATATAAGATCTTGCACGGAATTAGAAACATCTCGAGTTTTGAGTAAAAAATGGAACCGGTAATTATTCGGAAAAAGGCCCTACTCACCGATTTTGATGAAATTTCAGTATGTCAGATTAGGATTTTTTCTAAGAATTTTGATATATATATTTTAGGTCGGACTTATCTAGTTTGGAAGATATAAGCTTTTTAAATTTTCCATACAAAATAAGATTTCATTATGCCTAAAAGTATGCAACTATGTTTTAAATAAAATTATTATACGAGCCACCCACATAATACTTTAAATACACCGGACTTTCTTACAGGCGCCTGCCAGACAGTCGTATACATACCCTTAGCGGAGCGACGAAGTCGCGTGAGCGGCTAAACCCTGCGAAGAAAAGGGTTAAAATCCTGTTAGCGAGCGAAGCGAGCCACCCACAAGTGTGGTTATTTCTAACCTCTTGCATAGTTCCAGGCATAACTATGATTCAACTAAATCAAGCCAAATCTGTATTTTGTATGGGAACTTCAAAAGCTTATATCTTTGAAACTAGGAAAGTCCGACCTAAAATATATATATCAAAATTCTTAGAAAAAATCCTAATCTGACATACTGAAATTTCATCAAAATCGGTGAGTAGGGCCTTTTTCCGAATAATTACCATGGAACCTAACAGCAACAAAATTGAAAGCTTTCATTGGAGTTTTATATGGACGGGGAGCATACGAAGCAAAAAATTTAAAAGTTTCATATCTATGGCACAAAAAATGGGGACCAAACTTCTTTGCAAACACCATGAGTAGAAATGATTTTACGGAAATATTGAGGTTTATTCGCTTTGATAAAAAAAGTGAGAGAAGTCAACGTCTTCAAAACGATAAATTTGCTTTAGTATCAACAGTATGGGATAGATTTATCGAAAATAGTATGCAATGCTACTAATTTTCCCCTTCGCTCTTCGGGCGCCTTGTTGCGGCGGAGGGGCTTAAGAGGTCAATGACCTCGAACTAAGACCCGGAGAACCCCGAGTTAGTCATGAATGAATGGACAACCAAATGGATGGAAATACTCCAGGTGGCACCCGCAATAGCGGAAATCCACCCGCGATCTCCCCGATCGCGGCCGGGGCAAGGATTCTGGAGGCCCCACCAGTCATTCTTAACTCTCCGGCAGCCCGGAACGACACCGACTCCTGCGGCTCATTGTCCGACCATTTGGTTGGACTGAGCGTGAGCGGTGCAACCGACAGAGGCGACACCGACGATGGTGCGGCACGGGAAACCGCCAAGGTTGAACGAGCCCCAGAATTGGGACGTGCTGTAGATTGCACTGCTAAGTGCCCAAAAAGAAGGAGGAAGAGGCGTGCCCGTAAATCGTGCAAAGAGGCTGGCACAGCCGAAGGCACGAAGATTGAGGGCGAACCTTTGGGAAAGGCAGGTAAGAGGATCAGATCGGCGGAGGTATCCCCTACCGAAGCCCATCCGACCCTCTCACCTGCAGATCCCGCACTTCTTGCCGGCGCGCAGCGCAGAAAGCGTCGGCGGCTAGTAAAGGCTGCTGCTGGAGGCACAAGCATGCCAGCACTTTCGGCATGCGCCTCAAACACTCCTCCTCTTATTGGTGACGGTCAAACTCCCAATAAGAGCGTGCCAAGTTCCAAAACTGTCGGAGCTGAAGATGTTCAGGGTCCTGTCATGGTCGGTGCCACCGCCGAAAAAGGTGATGATGCTGGCAGACAGACTCTGATCGCAGAAGGCGAAGCGGTCTTGGATCATAACAACCCTCAGGCTGGCAAAGCTGTTCGAAAGCGGCGTCGGAAGGGAGCAGGAGCTCAAACCGAAAAAGGTAAGAGCACTTGCAAACGGAAGATTGCCGCCGGGGACAATCTTGCTGGGGAGAGAGAACGTGATGTCTCCTCCTCTGATATGGCGGCGGGAAATCGGAGTCCAAAGGCAGATGCGGCGATCAATAAAGATCAAAGCAAAAACCTGAAGACGGAGAGGACCAAAGGCTGCTCATCGGAGGCGGGCACTTCACACAAAAAAACCCCTTCCTCTGGAAAGGCAACACAAATGACCGTAAAGAGTCGAGACAAGCACCTCTCCTACAAAGAGGCAGCCATCTCCTCCGAAAAGGTCAGGATAGGGAAGGCTGGCAGTGACAGCAGAATGACCAGCGCAGATTGCCAACACTGCGAGGATCATCTACTGGAGCTAGCTTCAGCAACAGGCTTCTGTATTCAAGCGGAGAGGTCTGCTTTGATGAATGGTACCTTCGTGGTGAGCTGTTCCTCTCAGCAGACATCTGCCTGGATCAGGAGCATGGTGCCGAAAATCCCCCCCCTGGGAACTAGCACTTATCAAGTAGTTAGTCTCCCGAAACTAACGCGCGCCATCTGCTGGATTCCGGGAAAACCCGGAAACAAGCTGAAAGTGCTGACGCGACTACGTGCGCAGAACCCGGGACTCGACACGAGGGCCTGGACTGTCTATTCCTACAAGGAGAAAAAGAACTCTCTGAAAAAAGAGGGCTTCACTCTGGTAGTGGGAATGGACAATGGCTCTGTTGAGGCCCTGAAAACCGCGTACGACTCACGTCCCTACTTCGGCCTTGGTAGGATTGTATTCCATTTTGATGTCAAGTAGTCGAAGGATGGAACGTGTTCCCCAGTATGAATCCATGATTTTTACTCAAATCAACCTACAGCATTGCAAGGCTGCTACCGCTCTTCTAAGTAGCAGAATTGCATGCAGTAGTACAAATCATCACATTGTATCCATTCAAGAACCATGGGTGTGGAACAAACGCCTGTGTGGTCTTGGTGGCATACGTGATGCTACAATCCTTTATGATGAGCGATCCGAAAGGCCCAGGGTCTGCCTCATCATATCGAATACGCTATCGGCAACCAAACTTGGTCAATTCTGTGGTCAAGATCTGGTAGCTGCGAAAGTGAGCTACAAGGCGCACGGAGAAATTGAACACTTCGTCGTGGCGTCTGCTTACTTCCCCTACGACTCGGTACTACCCCCGCCACCTAAGGCGGTTTCCGAACTCGTAGAGTACTGTGAAGCCAGAAGGATTGGACTCATCATCTGTTGCGATGCTAACGCTCAAAACACATTTTGGGGCAGCAGCAAATGCAACCGGAGAGGAGACCATCTTTTAAACTACATTCTTTCGTCTGACCTTTTCATCAACAATGTTGGCTCTCTACCAACCTTTGTGACGGCGAGACGACAGGAAGTGATTGACCTAACCTTATCTAACAGGCATGCGAAGGCCATCACTAACTGGAGAGTCTCACCAGATGTTACGCTGTCAGACCATAGATACATCGAATTCCAATTGAAGTGCGGGATCTCCCCCTCGCAGCCCAAGCGGAATCCGAGAAAAACAGACTGGGTGCGATTTAGGGAGGAGCTTGAGAAATCCACTCAAGCCCCGCCTAAACTCAAAACTAATCAATCGGTGGAGGATGCAGTTCATAACCTGAACAGCGCCATCACCAAATGTTTTGAACTCGCATGTCCTGTCAAAAAACCTCCCAACAGGAAGCCGGTTCCCTGGTGGAATGCTGAGCTCCAACGGCTTCGTAGGGAAGCCAGAAGTCTTCTGAACAGATCGCTTAAATCGAACTCGGAAGATGACTGGAATAAATATCGATCGAAGCAGAAGGAATATAAGAAGCTTATTCGAAAATCGAAGAATGATTCCTATAAGTCCTTCTGCGAAGAGATCAAATCCCTGAGCGCGACCAGCAAGTTGGTTAAAGTCCTCAAACGAGGAAAATCGACAAAGCTGGATGTACTCAGAAAGTCTGATGGTACCTTTACCGAGTCTAAAGCAGAAACTCTTAGTTTACTGTTTCAGACCCATTTTCCGGGAAATCAGACTGTCATCGGCTCGTTGCACACTCCCTCATTGGATACTGCGGCTGTAGCGATGAAAACAACTCGGCGTAGCTGGTATGTTGCGTCACGCGTGGCAACTACTGAGGCCATTGAATTTGCTGTGGCATCCTTCGATGGCTTTAAGTCGCCGGGCACTGATGGGATATACCCCGTTATGCTGCAAAAAGGTATAAGACAGCTGCTTCCTACATTGAAAAGAATTTTCACTGCTAGCCTGGCACTTGCCTACATACCTATCCCTTGGCGCGCGGTGAAAGTGGTCTTTATTCCTAAAATAGGGAAAGAGGATTACTCACTAGCCAAGAGTTTCAGACCAATAAGTCTAACATCATTCCTGCTGAAAAGCATGGAAAGACTAGTAGAGTTGCACGTGCGCAAAGTTGCCCTTCGAATGCATCCTCTGTCGGACATGCAACATGCTTATCAGCGCGGAAAATCCTGCGAGACTGCGCTTCAAAACCTAGTTGGGAGAATTGAATGCGCTCTCGAAAGGAAAGAGTACGTACTAGGCATTTTCGTCGACATTGAGGGAGCTTTTGATAACGCTACCTTCGACAGCATGTGTAACGCTGCTAGACGGCATGGCGTAGATGAAGCACTGGTTTTGTGGATCAAAGCAATGCTTGTGCACAGGACATTGATCGCTGATACAGGCCTCGAACAATGTGTCAAGTCTGGAGTAAACAGGGGCTGCCCGCAAGGTGGCGTCCTGTCTCCGCTGTTATGGTGCATGGTGGTCGACTCTCTGCTAGATGCTCTCAATGCCTCTGGAATCTATGCCCTGGCCTATGCGGATGATGTTGCTGTTCTCTCTGTCGGCTCATGTTTAGCGAATGTCTGTCTCAAAGCGCAGGCGGCGCTAAACGTGATCGATGACTGGTGCACGAGAAATGGGCTGTCGGTTAATCCTCTTAAGACCGATGTCGTTCTCTTCACGAGAAGGAGGAAAACAACTGGCATTGCTCAGCTGGTGCTAAAAGGCATTCCCATCCCTATATCCAAGGAAGCTAAGTATCTGGGAGTCATTCTAGATAACAAACTTCTCTGGTCAAAACATGTTGAGTCCAAAACCACCAAAGCGCTGTCAGCTTTCTGGCAATGCAAAGGTGCCTTTGGCAAAACATGGGGCTTATCGCCGAAAAAGGTCCTCTGGATCTACACGGCAATGGTAAGACCGATAATCTCATATGCATCGGTTGTTTGGTGGAGCAGGCTGACACGAAAACACGTTGTGGCTTCACTCACCAAACTCCAAAGAGCGGTCTGCCTCAGTTGCACGGGGGCTTTCCCCAGCACACCGGGAGCTGCTTTGGATGCTATGATGAACCTTCCACCCCTTGACATATATATCAGAGGGTGTGCACTGAAAACTATTTCTCGCTTAAAGAGGAATGGTCTTTGGTACAACTCGCAGTGGAGTGAAAGTGTACTTGAGAGAGAAATATCCTACGATCACTGTCTCATGGATATGCCCTCTGACGCAATGACACCTGCCATCCTACTGCGCTGTAACTACACAGTCACATTTCCTTGGCGTCAGGACTGGCTTTGGCCAGACACTGAACCTGGAATAGAATGTCTTCGCATCTTCACAGATGGCTCCAGGACTGATCAGGGATCCGGCGCCGGAGTTTTCTTCGAGCGCGAAAACATTCGACTGCACTTCTCGTTAGGAAAATATGCGTCTGTCTTCCAGACGGAGATTTACGCAATCCTAATGGCCATGCACTATGTTGTGAAACACAGATGGAGGGGAAAGAGCATATGTGTCTGCAGCGACAGCCAAGCTGCACTCAAAGCTGTATCCAATCCTCTGTCCAACTCCAAACTAGTGCATGAACTCAAGACCTTCTTGAACAAAGTCGGAAGACTTAATTCACTTAGGCTTGTATGGGTTCCAGGTCACTCTGGAATCCCAGGAAACGAGATCTCCGATGAACTCGCTAGAAAAGGCTCAGAGGAGAGTTTCTCAGGGCCTGAACCCGCCTTAGGTCTACCAGCTTCAACGGTTAAATCTGACATCAATGACTGGGTATTTAACGTACACAGTCGCAGATGGAAGGAATATCCAGGATGCAGGATGACTAAGCGCGTACGCCCTGACGTCTGTAAAAAGTCCGCAACATTCTTCTTATCCTTAAGAAGAAATGACTGCAGAAGGCTAACGGGCGTCATTACGGGCCATTACACTTTTGCCAGGCATCTTTACGTGCTTGGCATCAGTGAGACGCCTACCTGTGCTGCTTGTTGCGAGGAGGACGACACAGCGGAACACTTTCTCTGCGACTGTCCCGCCTTCGCTCGTGCACGGTGGCGCACCCTTGGGGCCGACGTGGTGGGTGCCGAATTTCTTAGCTCAACATCACTGAAGCCCCTCCTCATTTTTCTCCGGATAACGGGGAAAATACAATAAAGACAAGGTGTCTGTCTGGTAGTACAATGGACCAGTACTTGTGTCTGAGTGCTCCAGCAGATAGTAGAAGCCTCCAACAAAAAAAAAAAAAAAAAAAAAAAAAAAAAAATGCAATGCTACAAACCAGGACAAAATATTACAATAGACGAACAACTCTTGTCAACAAAAGCCAGATGCAGATTCACCCAATATTTGCCGAATAAACCCGACAAGTTTGGGATAAAATTTTGGCTGGCATCTGATGTTCAAACTAAGTATATTGTGAATGGGTTTCCTTATTTAGGAAAAGATGAGTCACGAGTAACATCACAGCCTCTAAGTGAATTTGTTGTGCTAAAACTTATCGAACCATTCACTATGAAGGGAAGAAATAAAACAACCGACAACTTTTTCACAAGCTTACCGCTGGCATCTAAATTGCTAGCCAATAAAACAACATTGGTTGGCACTATACGCGGAAACAAAAGGGAAATGCCAAAAATTTGTAAAACAAAGAAGGATACTATGGTTCGATTTTCTTCATTACTATATAAATCAAGTGGGTGCGTTCTTACAATCTACAAAAGTAAGCCGAACAATAAAGTTTGTATATTGAGTTCGAAACATAAATCCGTCAGAGTTTCAACCTGAAACAGTTGAGTTTTATAATAAAACTAAATTTGGCGTAGATATTACAGACCAAATGGCAAAGAAATATAGCGTAAAATGAGGATCAAGAAGATGGCCACTCCAAGTATTTTTTTAATATTTTAGACTTAGCGGGCATAAATGCCTGGATCTTATATAGAGAAACAACAGGTGAAAAGATATCCAGAAAAGATTTTCTTTTTCAGTTAGCAGATGAACTTGCCATTGAAAATACCGATAAAATGTTAAACCAGGAATGGAATCACGAGAAACTATTGTACCTACAACTTCAGAGACCTTACTTTGTTCACGCAAATGGTGTCAAATTGGGTACTGTAATAATAATAAAACCAGCACCATTTGTAATATCTGTAAAAATTACGTATGCGGAAAATGCACTCAAAAGAAAATATATGTTTGTAGGAAATGTGACAAATTATAAATATACCAAATAATTTTTTTTTACCGAAACATATTTTCTTTATTATACTTATTATTCTTATTATTGTTTAAGTGATGAAATGTAAGAATTTTCATTTACGGATCATGGCCTCACGTACTACACAGCACAATATTCCTTTTGTAAGCAACCAATCTTGTAACAAATAAATAAACTATTATATAAACTTAACTATTACGTATTTTTTAAAGACCAGTCATTTTGACTGGTTTTGGTAGAAATAGCTTCGACTTAAGTGTGGTAGTTCTAGTGTTAATGCGGAATATTGGCCTAGTAACGTTCGTGTGAGAATTTTTAAATTTCTCCCAAAAAACGAGAAAAACCAAACAACAAGAAGACCAACTTAATGCATACTCATGTACCTACACCGGCTCGTGGAGAGAATTCCCTCTCCGTTTACTATCAAAATGCGGGAGGAATTCGCACAAAAACAAATCAACTCTTCCTTGCTGCCTCTCTCCACGAGTATGATGTCATCGCATTAACAGAAACATGGTTGTACTCTCACATCCACTCAGCTGAACTTTTCGATGCGTCTTACTGTGTTCATCGACTGGACAGATCATTGTCTTCCTCTCTCACCCGGGGTGGTGGTGTACTAATCGCTGTTCGTTCTTCGTTACATAGTAAGCATATAGTTTTACCTCACCGCGCTGATAATATTGAACAACTGTGTGTTTGTGTTGCGCACTCCCCCGATGGAGGTGGAGCCTTGTACTTTCTTATCAGCTACATACCTCCAAATTCAAATGCTGTCGTCTATGATCATCACATACGGAACATCGAACATGTCGCTTCTCAACTCAACGTAAGTCAAGCTCCAGTAGTCTTAGGAGATTTCAATGCAGGTGATATTCTTTGGAATTGGTCTGATGTAGACCAATGTTTATTACCTTCCAATTTGAAAAAAGACTATGAATGTAATTTTATTGACTCACTTTTTGCCCTAAGCTTGTCTCAAATCAATTGTCATCACAATTCATTAAATAGATTGCTTGACTTAGTCTTTGTAAGTGATGAATTGAATATTAAATGTAGTGAAGTGTTATCTCCACTGCTAACTAACTCAATTCACCACATTGCAGTCTGCATTACTATAAAATATTATGATTATTTAATTGAAGAACTAGCTGATTGTAATTTACTTGCTTTAAATTTTAAAAAAGTCAATTATGTTGCTTTAGACCATTACCTAGGCAATATAAATTGGGATGATATTCTTGCTGGTTCTAACCTTGATACAGTTTACTCAAATTTTTTAAATAAATTGCATGAAGCATTTGCCATTTTTGTGCCGAAGTCGGTAGTAAAGCATGGGCATAAGCTTCCTTGGATTAATAAACGTTTAATAAATCTTAGAAACGTTAAAAATAAAGCCCTTAAAAAATTTAAGAAAACGAATGCTGAAATAGATTGTGAACATTTTAAAAGGTTGCGTCGCGAATATGAATTTTTAAACTCTTTTCTCTACAAGCAGTATGTTATGCAAACGGAAACGTATATAAGAAATGTTTATCGCAAACCAGATGCCTTCAATTTTTCAGAGCACATACCATGCAATTCCGGGTCCTATCCTCAACTGCCAAATTTTGTCCTCTCGGATGTCGACGTTTTCATCGGCTTAACGGCACTAAGAAGCAATACCGCCGCTGGTCCAGACAATATTCCAGCGATTTTCCTTAAAAATTGTAGGAATTCGCTTTTTACTCCTCTACGCATAATTTTCAATTTATCACTTAGTAGTGGTAAGTTCTTAGATACTTGGAAAATTTCTTTTATCGTTCCAATTTTTAAATCGGGTAGTAGGCAAAACGTAAATAACTATAGGGGAATATCAAAATTATCCGCAATTCCAAAGTTATTTGAAAGTCTATTAAAAGATAAGTTGATTTTCAATACAAACAATTTGATTTGTCCATCCCAACATGGGTTCATGAGTGGTAAGTCAACTACCACAAACCTTGTGATATTCTCGAAATTTGTTCTCGATGCCTTGGAATCTGGTGCCCAGGTTGACGTAATTTACACTGACATCTCAAAAGCTTTTGATACAGTTGATCACAATTTGTTACTCCTAAAACTAGAACTTCTTGGATTTAGCAAGTTGTTCCTTAAGTGGATTTCTAGTTATCTAAATGATCGACATCAAAAAGTCAATATCGGCAATCTTACGTCTTCAGTCATTGAAGTCTACTCAGGAGTTCCTCAAGGTACCCATTTAGGACCATTATTGTTTATTCTCTTCATAAATGACATCTCAAATGTTGTTCAATTCTCTTCAACTTTGCTGTTCGCTGACGACTTGAAAATTTATTGTAAGGTTAATAGCGAAAGTGATTGTATGAATTCGCAACTAGATTTGAATAACATTGTTCAGTGGTGCAAAAGAAATAACTTGTCCCTAAATATTGAAAAATGTAAAGTTTTCTCTGCTTATCGTTGTTCTTCTCCCTTCCGTGCAGGGACGGGTTAAGAATATCCCTGCAGCGATACCTCTCGCTTGTCGTAAAAGGCGACTAAAACAAAGGTAAACAAAAATCACATCTAGACAATTTTGAAAACACCAAGGTGAGCCTAGGGACACATATACCACCATTAAACTGCCCCACAAGTATACATGCAAATCAGTGGGCTGACACGACTGGAGATCACCGGTGTTGTAAGAGTAAGATCAAACAAAAAAATCTGGAGCATGCCCGTGTCACAAAAAAAAACAAAAACGGCAGGCCGAAAAAAATTGATGCAAAAACACCAGCATTAGATTGGCCTCAGCGATGAAGTAATCCCAAACCGGGAAGCCTGCCGCTACTTTCTGAGGTCAAACCGGCGGACCCCACAAGTGGACCAGTAGGAATGCAGTTAAGTGGTTAAGGTTATGGTCCTACACTTCTGACCATAACAACGCCGGAAAAAGGAAAAGAAGAAGAAAGAAGAAGATCGTTGTTCTTCTCCCATATTTAGTAATTACTTAATTGGTGACAAACAATTAGCATTCACTAACGAAATTACAGATTTAGGTGTTATATTTGACTCAAAAATGACATTCGTTCCTCATTTTGAGTATATAGCTTCCAAGGCTAATTCCCTATTAGGGTTCTTAAAGCGTAATTGCAAAGATTTCAAGGACCCTTATACTTTAAAATCGTTGTACATTGCATTAGTTCGCCCTTTCTTGGAATATTGCTCGGTTATATGGGACCCATATTGCGCAGTACACATAAACAGGTTGGAAAGAGTTCAAAAATCGTTTACAAGATTCGTTGTAAGAAAATTAAATTGGCACTTCATGCCACCTTATAACGCAAGATGTCGTCTAATAAACATCACCTCGTTAGAAAAGAGACGAAAGATCCAAGGAATCTTGTTCGTGCACGACATTCTTACATCTAGAATTCACTGCCCTGAAATCCTCTCTTTTTTTAATATCTATGCCCCAGAGAGAATTTTAAGAGAACGGCCGTTCCTTCAAATTCAATTCGTTAGAACAAACCATGCTCGAAATGAAGCAATCTCAAGATGCTCTTTTTTATACAATACAGCCAGCGACATAATCGACTTTAACCTTGATAGGAGACAATTAAAACTTCGCCTTGAAAATGAATACATTGTATAATATATGTATTAATATGTATGTATATACACATATATCTATTGTTATTTTTTTCTTTTTTTTCTTAATCCCTTCTTTTAATCTTAAGTAATAATGTAAATGTAAAGTATCTGTAAGAAAACATTTTTTCGGTAGATAATAAATAAATAAATAAATAAAAGCAGCAGCGGAAATCGGCTTAAAAGTAAATGAAGAGAAAACCAAATATATTGTCCCTGATCGACACCAACCTCGCACCTTCCTATACACGACACACGCTTTGAGAAAGTGAACGAATTCAAATTTCTGGTAACCATGTTGACTTCCAAAAACGACATAAGGATCGACATAAATAAAATAGGAAACGCGTACTTCTTCGCTATGAAGGGACTTTTCATAACCACACTTTTAGGGCCGCCACCGAAGATGGGAGAACAATATAAAGAATATAAAGAATAAATAGAATCATGGTAGGAAAACACTCAATAATTATTGGCAAAGATAATAATATATTGGCAAAGGGTGGTCAACGAACCACTAAACTTCCGAGCAGCGTTGCCAAAATAAAAATGCCAAAAATACTGCAAAAACAATAGATCTACTGCACTTTTCGCAAAAAATAAATCCAAATCCAATCTAATGCACTTTTTTAATTGATAAACCTTCTCTTCGACAGCTGTACAAAAACCATGCATAAACATTACTGCTGTAAATAACGACTGAACGAAGCCAACTTATTGTGACTTGGCAACATTCTCTTTGACATATGAAATGAGGTAGCTGCTTTTGTTCATGAAACAAATCTATGTCTCTGTTTATGTTTCTGTTATGATCTCGTCTTCTGCTAAGCTAAAGGGATTCTGAAAGCTTATTTGAATTCGTGAAACGTGTCTAGTCTGGAAAACCCTTATTTTACAAGAATTTAACTAAATCAAAAAAAAACATGGATAAATATTTATTGAAAACCACAAAAAAAATTAAAATTGTTAGGTTTTGAAGGTGTTTTCTTGTAGAACTTGATGTGATAAACAAAAAAAAAATTCAGTAAATTTTTGGATATTTTGCCTAGTTTTCGAGATAATGAGGTTTAAAATTGATTAATTTTTAGGTTTTTTCACTGGAATTTTTGAAATTTGGTAAATCTTTTTAAAAGTGTTGCATACAAACGGCTCAAGAGACAAACTTGTTGTATAATTTTTGGCTTACCTTGTTATCAATGTATGGTTATCTAGGATTTGTTGATTATTTTGAATTATGAGGATTTGGAGTGAGTGGGAGTTTAAGTGTATCCAATATTTCTTTAAGTCCATCTTTCGTATCGTGTAAATAAACCACATACATAAAAAAAGTATGCAACAATTTTAACAAAATATTATCAAAATTCCAACGAAAAAATCTAAAAATGTATCAATTTTAAACTCATTATCTCGAAAACTAGGCAAAATATCCAAAAATTTTACAAAAATTTTTTTGCTTATCACATGGAGTTCTATAGGAAAACACCTTCAAAAGCCGACGCCACGGATATCGTAATCTCCCCTGGCAAATGTCAATTTTTTTTTTTATAGAGAAACACCTTGCTCTAGCCAAATGAAAATATCGTGCCCGTGAGTGTTTTTTTTTAGTTTAGTTTTGTAGTTTTTAATTTCTTCCTTTTTTATTTACTAAATAATAGAAAAGAAAACCCTAAGTCGATTCAAGAAAGTAAATGTACAAATCCAGCAGAACCAAAAAAAATACAAACAAAAATACAAGCAAGCATGGGAGCGAGAGTATTCTTGGCTCAAGTGTGTCGACGGGCAAAGCTTTTGCAAAATTTGCTTTAAAATGCTTGACAATAATAAAATAAATTTGAAAAGGCATAGTGCACCAAGACTTCATTTGGAGAAGTCCAAAAATGCAAGCCGTAATCCAGATTTGTTTCTTTAGGTTTCCTCAAGAAACAATAAAAATTCAAAACTTAAAGCAGAGATTACTTGTATTATGTAGTCATAATTTGCCGTTTTCCTTGGATAGTGTTCGTTATTTTTTGCAAGCAGTATGTCTGGATTCTTCCATTGCGAAAGGTATAAAAGGCGTACCAAAGCTAGTTTCATGGGACTAATTATTTTATTAATTTTTATGGGACCTTTTGCCCAAGAGCAAATAAGTGACGTTTTGAAAACGAAGAATATTCTATTCTAATAGACGAAACAACAGATGTTTCAACTAAAAAATATTTAGGTATAGTTACGCGTTGTTTCAGAAAGCAGGACAAGAAGATTCGAGATAGGTTTTTGGTCTTATAGATCTTTCGTCATCAGATTCAAATAAAATTTTTTCAAACCTGAATTTTTTTGTTGAAAACAAAAATGTTCCAATGACAAAGATAATTGGAATGGCAACAGATAATGCATCTGTCATGAGCAATAATGCAAAATGTAAATAAGAATTTGTTTTATCTTGAATGTAAGTTATGAAGTCTGGCAACGTCGTAGCTGGGTAGTTATAATAACTGATCGGAAATAGCAAGCGTTCACCCACGCTTCGTCAGTCGCTTCCGATATAGCATAAGTGTCCGACGTGTATTAAGCTTCCTCATAGAGGAATAAATAAAGTAATTATTTATAAAGTTTAAGTTGTGTTTTATTTAATTTTAATTGGCGCCCAACGGGGGGCAACGTGAAAAAGTAAAAAAATCCTTGTAGAGGAAATAAAATTCGCGTTGCTAAGTAGTGCGGACTCAAAATATTTCCGGCCGGTGCTACATATAAGTAACCCCATCAAGGAGGTGAACAACTCTAAATCAAATTACATGTGACAAACGGTAGTGCGATTTTCAACTAAAAAGCAAACCTGAAACCTGAGAAACTACAAAAATCATCAATAACACACAAAGGTGATATTTTATAATAAATCTATAAGGCAAAGGCAAAGTTCTAGCAAGCCAAATAACTGTAAGTAAAAGAGCAAAAAACGAAATAACAAACGAGAAAGCGTGGCTTCTGTTTGACCAAGTAACTGTGCACAGGAAAAGATCATCCCACACAGCTTGCATAACTGTTGACAAACCCAAGCCATCATTCAAGCAAAATCGGAAGACAAGAAGAACCGGCTGACTGCTGAATGCTGAAATCTGTTTGTTTTGTTGTAAATATTTCTTTCCTTCTTACTCTTTTCATATTGTTTATCAGAATTTAAAAATTATTACACTATAATAGCAGCTAGTATAAGATAGCAAATATGTAAGTAATTTTGATTTTGTTTTCTTCATATGTATGTTATCAGTCTTCTTCTTTTCCTTTTTATCCCGGCGTCGTTATGGTCAGAAGTGTAAGACCATAACCTTCCCACTTAACTGCATTCCTACTGGTCCACTTGTGGGGTCCGCCGGTTTGACCTCAGAAAGTAGCGGCAGGCTTCCCGGTTTGGGATTACTTCATCGCTGAGGCCAAACAAATGCTGGTGTTTTTGCATTTGTTTGCACCAATTGTTTTTCGGCCTGCCTTTTTTGCGTGTTGAAATTGGAATGTTGATTGATAACGCCTTTTGGACGGGGTTCAAAGGATCTCTCCTTTGAACATGGCAATACCAACTGAATCGGTCGCGCTCTATATTTCTTGTGATGGTTTCTTTTACGTGGAGGCTTCCTCGGATCTTTGAACTTCTAATTCTGTCACGCTTTGTTACTCCCGCTGTCATGCGAAGCATCTTCATCTCAGTTGCCGTTAATTTGCTCTCATACTTTTTGTGCATTGTCCAGCATTGTGAACCATATGTGAGCGCCGGACGTACAACTGAAGTGTAGAGCCTTCCTTTCAGCCTAGGGGGCATTTTTCGATCACAGAAGATGGCGGAGTTTTCCCGCCACTTCATCCACCCTACGCTTACGCGATGTTTGATGTCGTCATCACAAGTTGCTTCTCTATTAATCATAGATCCCAGATATTTAAACTTTTCACACTTGGGAAGCACTCTTCCATTCAAGTAAATGTCTGGAATAGGCTGATGAGGGTCAGAGAACGGGCAGCACAGATACTCTGTCATATGTATGTTATCAGTATTAATTTAAACAAGCGAATTTTAGTACATTTATATTTATTAAGTAATAGGGCAACCTTAATCATTGAATTCGCCAAAAATTAAATTGACTTCTCTGTTTTTCGTTCAATTGTGAAATTACTGACTTGATGGACGCGGAACAGTTAAGTGCGGTCGTAACCGCAGCAGTTCAGGCTGCAACCATACAAACTCGACAAACGTTTGAAGCGTAGATCGAACAGCCTACAACTCGACTAAAGGCATTAGAGACTCCCACATTCATTGAAGAGTATCAACCGGTTACAATCAAACCTAAAGTTGGTTGCGACGAGTCTCTAGACTTGATATAGTCTTTACCTGAATTCGGTGGCGAACAGGTTCGTTATATTTCATGGCGACAAGCGGCATTCACTGCTTACAAATTGTTCGAGCCGTATGAAGGTAGTTCTCGACACTATCAAGCTGTTGCCATTTTGAGGAACAAAATTGTTGGCTCTGCCGATCAAGTTTTGGCGTCGTTCAATACCGTCCTCAATTTCAAGGCAATAATAGCAAGGCTTGACTTTACATACGCCGATAAAAGGCCTGTTTACCTAATAGAACAGGAGATGTCTACTTTACGACAAGGCAAAATGTCCATTATTGAGTTCTATGATGAGGTGGAAAAGAAACTTACATTGATTACTAATAAAACATTAATGCAACATGAGGGTAATAAGTCTTTGATTGATTCGCTAAATCAAAAGTATCGACAAGACGCTCTGAGGATTTTCATTTCTGGGTTAAGAAAACCAATGGGCGATATCATATTTTCATCTCGTCCTACTGATATGCATGAGTGCTTTAGCTTTTGCCCAAGAGTTAGAGGCTAATCAAGAGAGGTTTGCATTTGCAAATTAATTTTCTTGCAGAAATGAGTATTTTAGAGGAAACTATGTTGCGCCTAGACAGTCACTAAACTATATCGAATACAATACACATCATTCACCCCACTAGAAACCTATATTTTCTAATCAGTTACGACAAAAGCCAATTCCAATGGAAGTGGATCCATCCTACTCTCAGCTGAGAAATCCAACTCAATTTCAAAACCCTATTCAAAATTCAAATTTCCATGAACTTTTTCGTAATTCAGGACATAACTTATACACTCAAAATAACAACAATTTTCAGAAACCTATTGAAAGACCGAACCAACAAAATAGACTTTTTAAACGACATAATGAATCCGATAGACAAACTCATCCGAAACTCCAAAGAATAAACCATCTTTCCCAACAAAATGTTCTTCTTCTTCTTCTTCTTTTCCTTTTTCCGGCGTTGTTATGGTCAGAAGTGTAGGACCATAACCTTCCCACTTAACTGCATTCCTACTGGTCCGCTTGTGGGGTCCGCCGGTTTGACCTCAGAAAGTAGCGGCAGGCTTCCCGGTTTGGGATTACTTCATCGCTGAGGCCAATCAAATGCTGATGTTTTTGCATTTGTTTGCACCAATTGTTTTTCGGCCTGCCTTTTTTTTTTTTTTTTTTGTGACACGGGCATGCTCCAGATTTTTTTGTTTGATCTTACTCTTACAACTCCGGTGATCTCCAGTCGTGTCAACCCACTGATATGCATGTACACTTGTGGGGCAGTTTAATGGTGGTATATGTGTCCCTAGGCTCACCCTGGTGTTTTCTAAATTGCCTAGATGTGATTTTTGTTTACCTTTGTTTTAGTCGCCTTTTACGACAAGCGAGAGGTATCGCTGCACGGATATTCTTAACCCGTCCCTGCACGGAACTCCCAACAAAATGTTCTGAATAATGATAATAATATCCGGTTCAATTCTGAAGAACATTTCTCAAATAAAAATTTAAACAATTTCACCTGTTCACCTGATGAAAAATATTTTTCAAATGAAGAAACCTATCAAACTGAGTACAATTACATTTACAAGTACAAGGACATTTCAGAAATATCCGCTAACGTTAATTTTTTAGGGGAAAGTCCCTCCTGCCTTACGTCAGCCGAACACTGGCAGGAGAGGAAATAAAGCTCCTTGTTGATACAGGTGCTGCAAAAAACTACATCAAGGACTTTAGCGCCCTTAAGGCCATTAAGTTAATCAACGAACCATTTTCTGTTAAGTCTATTCATGGCACTAGTCAGATCACATCAAAGTGCACTATAAATATTTTTGGTACAAATTCTTCATTTTTTTATACTTCCAACGCTTACGAATTTTGACGGTATCATTGGATTTGACCTTTTGAGGGAAATTTCTGCTCAGTTAGATTTAGTAAACGGACTTTTATCTTACAATGGAAAAGAAGAAAAACTTCTTTACTTTTATTGCAAAAACGTAAAAAAATTGCAGTGCTTACGACACTTGATTTAAAAGCAGGTTTTCATCAATTTAAGCTTTCGGAGCGAGATAGAGAAAAAAACGCGTTTTCGATCAACAATGGAAAGTATGAGTTTTGTCGGCTTCCATTTGGTTTGAAAAATGCACCCAGTATTTTTCAAAGGGCGATAGACGACATTCTCAGAGAGGATATTGGGAAATGCTGTCATGTATACATAGATGATGTTATTATATTTTCAAAAAATGAAGAAGATCACATTAAGGATGTTGAACGGATCCTTAAAAAGCTTTGCGAATCAAATATGAGAGTTGCGCTTGAAAAATCTAATTTTTTTAAAGAAGAGGTAGAATTCCCGGGTTTCGTTGTGTCAAATAGGGGAATAAGTATATATCCTGAGAAAGTAAAGGATATTGTTGGGTATGAAGTTCCCCAGCCATTGCGTAGTAGGACAGAGCAGTATCATCTGCAAAAGCCGTGATATTACCTTTAAATGGTTCAATAAAAAGTGAGTTGACAAAGACTAAGAACAGAATTGGACCCAAAACTGATCCTTGTGGCACGCCCATATATATGGGCTTTTCCGAGCTTAGTTTACCTTGAATTTTCACCTTTTGTTTTCTGTTCATTAGATAAGACGCCAGCCAATCATAGACATTACCTCTAAATCCGGCTTTATATAACTTACTTAGAAGCAGAGTGTGTTCTACAGTATCAAAGGCCTTTGCTATATCAATGAACAGTGATGAAGGTAACTCAGAGTTGTTCAAGCTACGATAAATCTCACCACATAATTTTAAAAGAGCATCTTCCGTGGATCTACCACTCAAAAAACCGTATTGATACCTGCTGAAAAAGTTGATTCTATTGAAGAAGGACATCATTCTTGACTTCATGCCTTTTTCAAAGATTTTTGAAAACACCGAAAGTAGTGAAATGGGACGATAGTTATTTAAGCTGGAAGTCGCTCCTTTTTTATGCAATGGAATTACAATTGCCTTTTTTAACGCATTTGGAAAAATACCTTTTTGTACACTGAAATTAAAGATGTGACATAAAACATCTGATATGAAAAAAGAAATTTGTTTCAAAACAGTGCTAGAAATATTATCTTCAGAAAAAGAGTTTGAATTTTTTAGCGACATTATGATTCTATGAATTTCTTGGGAGCTGAAATTATTAAAGAAAAAACTTGATGAATTAAAATTATCACCCCTTATAGTGTTATTACAGCATAAAACGCTAGAATTAGATGGAGGGTTGAATATATTCTGCTGGCATATGTTTGAAAAAAAGTCATTGAATAAATCCGCAACCTTTCCAGAGTCAGACACCCTTTATCCCGATTATGACAAACCGTTTGACCTGACAACAGATGCTTCATCGCACACACTTGGTGCTGTCCTCTCTCAAGGCGGCAGACCCATAACAATGATTTGCCGAACTTTATCTTCTGCCGAAGAAAACTATGCTACCAATGAGCGAGAGATTTTGTCTATAGTGTGGTCACTGTTACGAAATTATCTTTATGGGGTGAAGCATTTGAATATCTTTACTGACCATCAGCCACTGACGTTTGCAATTTCCGACAAAAATCTCAATGCGAAAATGAAAAGATGGAGGGCGTTTGTCGTAGAATTCTCTCCAACCTTCTTTTATAAGCCCGGAAAAGAGAATTTTGTGGCTGATGCTTTGTCAAGGCAGCATATAAATGCTATAAGTCAATCTTCAGACTTGGCTTCCACAAGACATAGCGAAGAATCCGTCACTCAAACATTAATTACCGTTCAAAATCCAGTCAACTCTTTCAAGAATCAACTAATCATAAAGGGTCCGCCAAATAATTTTTTTTTTTTGAAAATGCTATAAAAAAAACTACTGAATATTTTCTCAAATTTCTTTTTTTTATTTGAAAGTACAATCCTTCCGGTTAATAATGGAAAATAATTTCATTCAAATGGCTGCCTCGGCTGGCCATGCAGTAGCCTACACGATCGGTCCAATTTTTAAGCACATTATCGATTGTGTGCAGCTGTATTTCACATTGTATTGTATTTGTCCTTTAAAGCGTCAATTGTCTCTGGCTTGTCGGCGTAACACTTATCTTTGACGGCACCCCACAAATAATAGTCCAACGGTGTCAAATCGCAGCTCCGAGGTGGACAAACGACATCAGCTCTGCGGCTGATAATGAGATCTTCAAAAACAGGGCGCAAAACATCGAGTGTAGCTTCGGCTGTGTGGCACGTAGCGCCGTCCTGTTGAAACCAAATGTTGCCAATATCCTCCTCTTCAATTTTTGTGAATAAAAATTCGTTCAACATGGCCCGATAACGATCGCCATTGACTGTAACGGCCACTCGTTGCTCATTTTCGAAGAAAAATGGCCCAATTATGCCTCTGGACCAAAATCCGCACCAAACAGTGGCTCGTTTTGGGTGCACCGGCTTTTCAATGTATGCGTGCGGGTTTTCTGTGCCCCAAATGCGACAATTTTGCTTGTTTACATACGGAGCTGACGGTGCTTCTCTTCTTCCAAAATCCGTACGCAATTTTCGCACACATTCTGCAACATTACCATGATTTTCAAAGTAATGTCGCAATATTTTCCAGCGTTGTTCAAGCGTATATACAACCATATTCGTTCAGCGGAAGGATAAAACTAATTATCTGTCAAATCAGACATGAGCTAAGTGTTACCATTCACGAAATAAGCACTACTTGAAAAAAAAAAACGTTAGATGGCGGACCCTTTAGAAGAAGGGATTATTTTGAAAAAGACAACTAAGATCATTTTCAAAAATAGAATTAGACACACTATTGTATTCAATAATTTCGATATTTTTTTTCAAATGTTTAAGGAAACTGTTAACTCCGATGTTGCCAATGCTATTTATTGTGACCTACAAGTCTTAGGCTAAATTCAGAATAGACTAATTACGTCGTTTCCTTCAGTAAAATTTCGTCATACGACCAAAATGGTTACAGATAGTTTCAACCCAGATGATCAACTTGAAATTCTCACAACTGAGCATAATCGCGCCCATCGGTCTGTGCGAGAAAATGGGGAACAAATTTAAAAAAACTATTTCTTCCCCAATATAAATAAAAGTCTGAAACAGATTGTATCTAATTGTAAGACTTGCCTTGAGGCAAAATATCAGAGACACCCATCAGTTGCTCATATAGGCAAAACCCCTATTCCTCAGCATCCAGGTGAAATACTTCACTTGGATATTTATACAACTGCTGGAGTACATTTCCTTACTTGCGTAGACAAATTTTCCAAATTTGCTGTTGTTAAACCCATTAAATCTCGAGCAATAATAGATGTCAAAGAACCGATTTTAGAATTACTAAATTTATTTAAAAATACAAAAACCATAGTTTGCGACAATGAGAGATCCCTTAATTCAGAAACCATAAAAACACTTCTCAAAAACCATTTCTCTGTAAATATATTTTCCGCTACCCCTTTTCATAGTACCACAAATGGACAAGTGGAAAGGTTCCACAGCACCCTTTCGGAAATAGCAAGATGTACAAAATTAGAACAGAATATTACCGACACCGCTGAACTCCTTTTACTTGCATCAGCTAAGTACAACAGGACGATTCATTCGGTTACAAATTACAAACCAATTGATGTCATCCATTCAATCCCAATGGAGCCGAATGATGAAATTAAAAATAAGATAGTGAAAGCTCAAGATGCAAACCTGGAGTATCACAATCAAAATAGACAGACACGGACATTCGAACCAGGTGACAAGGTATTCGTTCGAACAAATAGACGAATTGGTAACAAATTCACAAAAATTTTTGTAGAAAAGGTTATCCAAAAGGAACTAATGTCCTTTTAGATAACAGAAAAATTCACAAAAATAATCTAAGATGAAACATTAAATATTTTATACATCTAATGACATTAAATGATGAAATCAGATCAGTAATTCTTTACGATTTCACTTAAAGAAATAGTTCTTATAAGTTTTGGAAAAAATTGTATAGGTATTTTGAGTTTATAATTTAGTACGAACTTTGTTTTCTAAAAAATAAATGTTTTTGTATTATATTATTATTATTTTTTTTTTCTTGATCCTAAAATAAAGTTTAAGTTGTGTTTTATTTAATTTTAATTTGTACGTGCCACTCATTGCATTTATGTGCTTCAGCAGTTACTTAAAAACTATTTAAGGAAAAGAGAATAGAGAATATTCACAATCATTTTTCCTATAGCCCTGAGAGATGTTAAGCTTGTAAAGAATTTCAAGAATATTTTAACATAAAAGAATATAAGATCTTAAATATTTCGTACACTGGGTGGCTTTCGGTTGAGAGTGTTGTTAAACGTCTCCTAAAGCAATGGAACCCATCAATATTATTTCACTTTTTTAAGTTTTGGAAATTTAGATTCTGTAAAGGATGTCACTACTTTTTTAACTAATCCGTTAAATAAACCTTATATTCTCTTTCTTTCTTATGTTTTAAATTTAATAAATAAAAAAAATAAAATATTCCAATCAAAGTACACTCAAATACATCTTCATGAACAACGTATTTTCAATCTTTACATAAAACTTGTTAAGAATTTTATAAATCTTGATGCAATTAATGTGATTTTTCCCTCCATCAGTCTCTTTCAAATATATATTTCGGAATAGATTTTCAAGAATATATACATAAATGAAAACATGAATTAGAAATTGATAAAATAAAAAGGGATGTTTTAAATTTTTTGTGAGCAAATAAAAAAACTGTTTGATTTCAATGATACAAAACTTAAGCTGCTGAAATAAATAGATGCTAAATTAGTGGTCGATCGTGCTATGCCATTAATATTGCCTATTTTAGATTGCTTTCCCTTTATCGAAATTAAAATAGTCAGCGGAGGTTTTTACTAGGGAGCCATTATCTTTAGCTTGTTCAGTATTTTGGTTTAATTTACTCAATACAAAAAACGCTCTAGGGAAAAATATATGTCGAACTATGCCAGTATATGTTGATTTTGTGTTCACTTCTCCATAGTAGTGCTGCTGCAGAGCGAAAGTTTTCGATTTTAAGCCCCAGCAAATAAACTACGAAACAAATTTACTGTAAATACTCTACAAATGTAATTTTTTATAAGGAAATGAATAATGTCAGCAACGGTTGCTGGATACTCTCATACTCTAGTGGGATTTTAGAATATTTTCAAAATTTTAATTTTATTGATGGAAAGTTTATAAAAAACAATTGAAGTGATTAATTGAAGACTTTTAAAAAATCTACTGCGAAAAGATCCAATCTACTGCATTATTTTTAATGATCTACTGTGCTCCTCATTTTTTGAAGCGGCAATGCTGCTTCCGACTTCCAATTGGCCGGTAATAATAATAAAAATAAGGAGCACGATCCTAAAAAAACTGTGCTCATCCTTTTACAAATTTTTGTTCAGAAATTTTTACTCTAAAATTAGTACCGTTTGGCCATACACCATATTCATTTATTTCGTATTCTAAATTTTCAATCTTATTTTGGAAGAACTAGCATTTGTCGAATCTTTGTTGTAATTTTGTTTATGACTTCTTCAAAAATATTCAAGTGCTTCCCAACTGTCGCTGTTGCTATTACGATATCATCCAAGTAAGTAAGTATTTTGGGAATTCGAAATTAATATATGGTTAATATAACGTTCCAATCTGAGGGTGCATTTGGGAAACCAAAAGGCATTCTTGTGTTTTCATATTTTATCTATTTCTCTTTACGTTCTCCATTCCGGATCCAAACATTTATCTATCCCTCCTACTTGGTATAATCGCAGGCTCTGTTCTCTAAAAAGCAAAATAAACAAATCGTGGGCGAACTCAATCCCCCAATGATTTTCCTAACTATATTGGTACTTATCTGCAATTTATCTAGCTTCATAACTCTCTCTAAGAACCCCCTTTGATTGAAACGCAAGCCAATCTTATAATCGATCCAAAGCCCTTCTTTCCGTTTATCAACTACAAACGGAAATCTGCTGGCTACCCAACCTCACTTTATTTTAATGGCGAAACCTCAAATGATCCCAAAACTATCGCCAATTTTTTGACAGCTTTTTCAAACAATATTTCGCCAATGACTCCTTTGTACCGGACACTATTTATTTCGACTACTTACCAAATTTTTCCTTTGAGCCATTTCTCCCACATATTATTGGCCCCCATATCATCGAAAATAAATTGAATCAGCCCGATTGCCTCCCTCCCATATTACTAAAAAAAAGTTCTTCCGTTCTTTCTGTCCCGCTCTCAAAAATTTTCAACTTATCCCTGTTCCTTAGAGAATTTCCCCAGATATGGATTTATAACTCCTATTCACAAAAAGGGAAGGAAGAGTGATGTTAACAACTGCCACCCCATCGCCAAACTGTCACATATACCCAAACTTTTCGGCGGTATCTTGCATGGCACTCTAAGTTTCCACTGAACTCTAAGCAACATGGCCTCTTCAAATGCAGGTCTACAGTCACAAACCTTGGCGAATTTGTGTCCTTCACAATCTCAGCATTAGAGAATGGAAATGAGGTCGACGTCATTTCAACTGATTTCAGTAAAGGCTTTGACAAAATCTCCCACAAACTAATACTCTTCAAACTGTCTTGCCTTGGCTTTGAACCCACTGCCATAAAGTGGATATCTTTTTATTTAAAAAACCGTTACTATAGTGTTCGTTTTAGATCTGTCTTTTCTAAGCATTTCTTAGCTTCTTCTAGCGTTCCTCAAGGGAGCAATCTGCGTCCACTTCTTTTCATTCTTACCATTAAAGACATTCAGTTTGTCACCCAACATTCCCACCTCTCACTGTACGCCGCCGACACCAAGTCCCTCAAGACCATTTTCTCGCAACAAGATTGCTATCTGGTGTTCCAAAAATTGCTTGGAGATTAATGCCAATTAATCGCTTTTCACGTAAACGCGTCAAATCTTCTCCTTGTTTTTACTTTCTCCACAATCAGCACATCTCCACTGTTCAAGTTATCCGCGATCTTGGCATCCTACATATGTAAGCAAAGCTCAATTTTCGCACACATATCAACGATATAACGATTTCGTGAAGTGTTTGTCTAAAGACTTTTCCAATCCCTACGTGAATTGATCCCTCTATGTTACTTTTGTTTGCCGCCTTCTTGAATATGGATCTCAAGTGTGATTCCCTTATCCAAAAATTCACATTTCGAGAACCGAAAGCATCCAACGTCGATTCCTGCGTTTCGCTCTTCGAGGTCTGTCCTGGGACAATCCTTTGATCTTACCGCCCTATGGGGACTGTCTTAAAATAATCAATGTGTGTATGTTGGAGAAAAGATGAAGGGTATCTGACATCCTTTTCATTCATAGACTTCTAACAGGTACCATGGACTGCGCCACTCTTTATAACTCCATATTTCACGCAATCCTCGTCTCTATCTATCCACCCCCCGCACCTCATACGGCTCCAATGAACTCTTTTACCGTATGCCGGGAAGTCTTAGGTAATCTGAGTATTAACTTCGATTTCAACTCCAGCACTTCATGCTTAAAACTTTCTCCCAATCATAGTTTCTAAGGATCGAGCCCACTCATCCGTTCTTCTTAGTTATTAGGTCAGATTAAGTTAGCTTGAATTAAGCTCAATAAATGGAGATGTTTGCCCCAACGAAAATTCAGTTTCGAAAATCGCTCTATATCTCATCGACTCCTCTACTAAGGGAACATGATGAAACTGTTTTTTTAAGTCTGGCGTAGTAAAAAACTTTTTACCTTTGAGTCGATCAATACGATCTTCAATCAAGGGTAATGGAGAGTTAACTTATTTAATTCGCAAAAATCTACAAAAGGCCTAAGCTCCTTATTTTTCTTCTCCACTAAATCAATGGATGCCACATATTCTGAGAAAGATTCACGTATTACTCGCAACTCAATTTTATGTGAATATGGCAAACTTCTTAGAGGAAATGAAATGGAAAGTCTTTTGAGACAATTATCTTCATCATAAAATCACTTTCTACGGGATAAACTCTACCCTTATCCTACAAGAAAAAATTGGCAAAGTATGTGTTTCACTCGACTTTTAACAAAGTCGGGACTATTCCCATTCATATCGAAATAATGTTTATCACCTCCAATATCTATATTTATTATTAGAATAAGGAATTCAATGTCATCACTAATAATTGTACTTACAGTCTCATTCGGTGAAAAACTTTGATTAGGAGTCGGGAAAGGTGGATTTGGGCCACGATGAATGCGGACCGGACCGTTGGTGATTTGATGCCAAATCATTTCTCGTAGCCAAATGAAGCACAGTACCATTTATTCAATAAAATCTCTGCCCAGTGCAACTGCGTAACTCACAGAATCGTCTTTCACTGCAAGTAAATTTAAATTAATTGAAGATGTTTCAATATAAATACCGTTATCTATACTTCCCGTGATCATCAAACGACTGTTGTTGACTCCTGAATGATTCTTGATGACCAATGGTGTAAACAAACAACTTCCCGAGTTCAAGAGTGTCTCGAATCAAGTAATATGGCAAAATGTTATATCTTTCGATCCTAGCGACCGCTTTGAATCACTCGCTGTTTTGCTTATACTCGTAGTACTATTAAATTATATGAGGATACTGATGGAGTACGTGACCATCAAGGTACAGCTGTCGCACCATCAAAATGTGATTGCTCCAATCAACGGTAAGCCACTAAGAAAGCAGAAGGAAATGAATATTTCCCAAAAATCCATGTCCCACATCAACAAAGAAGATTGGGGACTACGAGTATAAAAGACACAGTGGACACCTGCTTACTAATGCATTAAAGAAAAAACGTAAACAAAATTCAAAACATCTCTGGCTCGCAGACAAATTCTGGCTGCTCTTTCTGCTCTTCTGCTCTTTATGCTCATCGGAGAATATGAGTATGCTATGAAACCACCATCGTGCCAATATAATGGTATGAGGAGGAACGAGTTATGATGGCATAGCCAACCTCTACTTCAAGACTTCGGCGAGAGTTTACCAAACCAGTGTTTTCGATGATATCATTAAATCTCTACGCCGTACAATGTTTGCAAACAAGCACTGGACATTCGAACAAGATTCTGCTCACCCATATGGCGACAAGCACTAAAAAGTGACTAAAAAAATTAAGGCGACTTCATATTAAGGGATGATTGGCATGCTGATAGTCCGAACCTCAACTCTTTAGATCACTAGTTGAGGACCATTTTAGAGCGAATGGCCTGCTCTATTCATCACCGAAATATAGAGTCTTTGAAGCGAGCCCTTGTCCGCGTTGTCGAAAACTTCCCGAAAGCAAGACGAATGACTGGTTTGTCTAAGATCGGGCTTGGAGGATAATGGGTTTCAGAACTGTAGCCAGAAATTTGACCTCGATTTTGAATAGGATTTTTTTTGTATCAGTATTTATGACTTGACTAGGTATTGCCCTCTAAAAGCAAAGACTCCCACAATAGCTTATTTAGATGTGTTGTTTCAGTTTATCTTTATACCCATACTGAATTTTAAAGGAACTAATACATTTTAGGAATTTGTTTTTATTCATCTGTTTCTCAATCTGAGGATGGATATGGATGGATATGGAATCTATCCAACAGCCGGGGCTGGGGCTGAGGCTGGTGCTCCGTTGGAGTTGGTGTTTGTGTTTATGTTTGTGTTTGAGTTTGTGTTACTGTTGTTGTTCGCGTTATTGCTGGGATTGTTTGCTGGTGGCGGTACTGTAGCAGGTGGTGCAGTTGGTGGTGCAAATGTAGGTGCCGGACGTCGTGGAGGGTAAAATGGAGCCCGAGTTCTTCCTAACGGACATCCACCAAAGTAAAATCCTTCAGAATAATCGCAAAGGACTACAAGGCCGATAAAGCAAAGTAAAAATAAGACTTTCAAACTCATTTTGTTAGAACCAACTAGACAATGGTGTCTCTCACAAAAATTTTCTCGCTTTTATACTTAAACAAAGATCAAGTTCAAGGTGAAAACAACTGTTTTAAGTAAATAATAAATGTAGGGAAGGAAAAACGTTTATTTGTCTAGAAAAAGGGTAAATATTTGGTTGATTGTCGAACTTTGTTTTTCAGTTATGATATCAGATATTTATTTCCTACTTGGAGTATGTATACTTCCGTGTTTTCAAAAGGTACATATGGCAAATTTCAAGATTTTGTTTGGTGTGAGTGATCGTCCAAATGAGAAGATTGCCCGTTTTAAAAGCAACATTAGGTCCGAAACTGATCAACTTAGAAATTATTAATGTCGGCATCTAAGCACGTAGGTACCTTGTTTTCATTTAAAATTCGAAAAATCTGTAAATATTTGCCTTGCTCCGTACTTCCATTGGTTACGTATACACGAAATCTTAGCACTATGAGATCAGTTGATATTTTCTGCTTTTAGATCGAAAAACAATCATTGGCTGTCAACCAGATGTTTGTACAAGTTTGTTTTTTTGTTTTCTCAGTAAATATGTGCTCCCATATGTCTGAGCATTACTTCAAAACTTTTACGTATATTAGGCATATTTGCAGTCATGTTGCTCTTAAACTTGAACTTACATATGCTTCGGTTATAAAGGGTGAAGCTTACTGGAAGAACAGTTATTATCTGGTTGATTCTAACAAAGTGAATTTGTAAATTAATGTCTTAGTTTGCATTAACCACTTTGTGATCATCTACAATTTTTTTTTCTGATGTAACCGGGTATGTTCAAAAAGTAATAGGAATCTTTGGCTTTTGAGGATAACTTTATTCATTCGTCCCCGTCAATTCTTATTCCCTTTAAAGTGGTCACGATTAGGAACAACTATGTCAGTATCTCTTTCGGTGTTAAGCTCTTTCAGTTATAAAAATTAATTGTCTTATAAATATGGCACCAGTGTTGTTTTTTTATAAAATATAAAGTGTAATTAGATATATTATGGTGATGCAAAAGAAAGAAGCCTTTCCTCAAAGATTTTTTACGTTGCATAATCTGTGACCTACTTCCTACCGATCATTGGGTCTTGTGACTTGTGAATTACGAGAAACGCAGTAAGCCTTCTAAACGATTTCTCACTTCCGCTGATCGACTACACATGCATTAGCATCAACCACATCTGATCGGATTTCTGCCATGCAGCACAAACTTTTAAGCTCCTCTGTTTCTAATCGTGTTGTTGTTGTAATTGTTAGACCTAAACTAATGGAACGTCTTATGCTGATGGCAGTGTCCTTAATGTTCATACTTTGGTCTCCACTGAAGACATTTTTAATCCCAATGCTAATGTTGTCATCCCAGTCTTACTGTTATTATAGTATATCTGTTACACCAGACAATATCCCAACTTTACGTCTCAAGTCTTATAAGACAAATAGCTAGTTCGTTTTCTTTGTTATATTTAATCAATCTCTAGGGCATTTTTGGATTGTTTTTGCATAACTAATCCTTACAAATCTTGTCCTAAAGGTTATGTAGCCGCCAACAGGTCTATAACTAATTGTAAGCTTCAAATAATACCAAAAGCATTTGAAGCAATTGTAATGAATGAGCTACACTCTATTGTACCATCTACCACTACAAATTTATCAATCTTAACAAATTACTACCTAAGGCGTTTGATTGTTCGCACATGATACCTTTGTAAAAAAAAACCTGAACATCAACAGTATAAGAAAATTGGTATTGTCTTGCTGAGAAGACTATGAAATATTCGGGAGTACCTCAAGAAAGCAACCTTGGGCCTGTCTTGTTTCTTTTTTTTATAAATGATTTACCATCGTATATTTTGTATCGCAAATTGTCTTCTATGTATGTATGTATATGCTGATGATCTCAAAAACGTTAGTGCGATAAGATCCATGTTGGATGCTTAACCTTCAAAGTGGTCTAACCACTATTGTTAATTGGTGTAACCGAAATGTATTGCTATAAGGAATTCTATACTTTATAGGTATAATGTTTCTTACACGCTTCCAGTCTTTAGTCTCAAAGAAAAAATGTACTTAATGGAGAATAAATGAATAAATGAATAAATAAACCACTTGTCGATGATACCTTCCATACATCAGAAGGTCACTGATCTATTGTTCCGAGAAACACATACAGCTGATTGCCTCCGATATTGAAAATGTTTAGAATGCGCTTACTGCACAAACCTCGTCCTTATGATTCGATCACTGAAGCTACGTTTAAAACCATTATAGCTTACTAGATACTTCTTGCTTATTCTCTACCTTTTATAATTTTTAAACTTATCATACTAGCTCGTACGATACTGCTCTTCAACCTTCAATTTGCGTTGTCCGATTTGGGCCTTTACAGAGATATTCGACTGTTAGAAGTTATAGTGTTTGATTATTTCTTCGTGTAAGTTCAGTTTTTTGGAATCTGCTTCTTAAGTTGCAGTCTTAAGCAGGTCAAGTTAATATTATTTCAGGCTAGTCTACATCCCATTACAAACCAATCCAGTTCCACCCAAAGGCTCTTGCAGCTCTCTATGTTTTCTATTAAGTCCCTGCTATTATTATTAATATTTAAAGTTCTTCCTTATTTAGCCTGTAAGGAATCAAAAGGTAACTCTATAGTTTTAGAAGCTGTTGTCAAATCTTTATGAATTACTGCATACACCTCGACGAATATAAAACCTTCTTGTAGAATAGTCAACAGATCATTTACATACACTTTAAATAGCATGGGTCCTTAAATGCAATCTTGGGGCACCGTAGCTATTTCAAACTTTCACTGGAAGTCCACAGTTTCTTAGGTAGTTTTTGAGCTAACCTCGTGTTCCAATGCTTTCTAATCTCTTAATGCTCTTGCATTTTTTTCATGTAGTAATTAACACAGTATTGCCATATTTTGGCAATATTGCTCTTCTTGTAGGGAAGAACGAGAAACAAACAATTTTACCAAAAAGTTAGAGGAACATGACCAGGCAAAGATGAACACGGACAACTTGTGGCGGTCACAGTCGATGATTGTTGATTGAGAAAATGAACAGACCATTTCTGTAGACTGCTTGACCGCGATGATAGTAAAAATCCTATTCACAATGCAGAAGATCAAAAAGAGTTCCATCGAATTTTAAGAGGTGAAATATCGATAATTAAGCTGAATTAAGCTTGCGCAGACGGACTGCACCAACTTATCCGCAAGATATAGTCAGAATAAAACAGGGCCGAAGAATGAAATTTCAGCACCGGTTGTTCAGTCAATAAGAACGGAGGTCTCTACAAGTATGCTAATTATAGGTTTCCTGAGAACCGCCTATGAGATCACTTTGTGTGGTGTTAGGCCATGAAAACCTACGATAGACCAGAATTTTCACACTACGCTGAGAGAACTCAGCAATTTTAACTCCGCGTACACTGTAAAAGAATACGAGGTATTCAGAGACATGCTATATTTTAGGACCCCTGCTAAGCCCTTTAGTCTCTGCAAGATGATAATGGAGAATTTTCTCAACTCGACTTAGGTCGATAATAAACTAGCCGGGATTTTCCATTATAAGAAAGGACGAATTATGACATGATTTCTACTATATTATCCTTAGAAAAATCTGCTTTACAGTGCACAGGCACTGTATGAAGAAGTTTTAAACGATTCTACAGAAACGGTCTGAGGGACATATAAAGCGGTCTGGTACATATATGTCAATAAAGAGTGGAAGTAAGGTGACATCCACTGACCGCCTACGTCAACGGTTGAACATGGTAGTTGGCTGGGTCATGAAGAAGCTCCCTCCCCAAGAGTCTTCGGCAGCAGGACCACTAGGTAGAGACCGTGGTGTTCTGAAGTCACCCTGTGACTTCATAAGCTTTCATAAGCTACTAAAACGAGAATTAGAAATGAAAAAAGTATTAAAGAGAAAGATCTAAACGAACTGAAAGTAGTTTTATTTCAAAAATAGAGTAAAGTAGATACCATTTTAATGACGTGGGAAAAATGGAGTTAAATGAAAGCAGAATGGCGAATATCAGACGACTGGATATATTTTTGGGAATTTGGAACAATTCTAACCAACGACGTCTTGGAACAATTATAAGGAAATGATAGAGTTCTACTTTGAGGCAACTGGGATAACAAATGACGTATCCATCCATGAGAGCCATATTCTTATCATGTGTGGGAGAATCCACATAAGAAATAATCCGATCGTTACAAACCCAATTACACAAGACATGACTTTCCAGGAAATTGTTGAAAGGTTAGATGTACATTTCCATTCAAAACCAAATAGATATATTGCAACATTTCACTTTTCACAAAAGTTGTCAGAAGAACGTAGAAACGATCACTGATCTTGTTAGGGATTTACGAAAACTGTGGGAACCCTGCGATTTTACGGAGCTTGACATGATGTTGAGGGATCAAATTGTCTGCCGATAAATCGTTTCAAGACCGTCTCTTCAGTGAAAGTAAACTAAATTTTAAATGGGCTTATGAAATTGCAATAGCACATGAGGCGGCTCAGCTGAATGTTATCAACGTGCAAGGCAACGATAACATCATGGCTACGGTCGGTAATAAAAACTATCAGCGGCCAAAACAATGTCGGTGTTTTCGATGCGAAGGCAACCATGCTCCGGATACGTGTTTCTATAAGGAAAAAAAATGTGACTTTTACCATAAAAGGGGTCATGCAAGCAAAGCATATGGTTGCGATTCATATTCTTGCCGAGCTGTAGCCACATCCTAGTAAGTAAACAGCAAAATTGATTGTTTTTTATGATTTAGTAGCTTTAAACATATTTTTTTAGTTTTGTTGCCGAAAGGATTGCCTAAAGAATAAATATGAGGATACAATCAAAGAGGGTCATCCTGGATCATGCTTTGAACATTGGATAAACTATTAGGATGATTCAGGCTCAGCTTAGCAAAATGAGCTATTACAAGTGCCAGTATCTTTGCATTTTATTTTTGATCTTTTATATACTCCTGTTAATTTATTTCAGTTATTTCAGGATTCACGATGATTGTTAAGATACATTGACTAAACCAAGTACGTAGTCTCAACATTGCAAAAGTGAGCATACCATTGAGAATTTGAAAATGAGTTTGATTGTCAACATTCCTCCGAATTATGTATTTCTTCAAGATTGTTTGTCTTTCTTCTAAGTATTTTCCAGGTACTATCGAATTTGTAGAATTTGGTTTTATACAAGGTAGATTTATATCTCCAAATTCATTTGCTAACCATATTCCGAACGTTTTCGTACTCAATTTCTATAAGCCTCTTTAGTCATCGTAGAAGGAAGGGGAACAGGAGCAGGTTTTTTGACAAACATTTTTCTACATGATTTGTGCACACGTATTACTGTAATAGTGTTATATTTTAATATTGGCAGAATTTCTCGTGTAAACTTTCCAGGGGTTGCCCCAAGCCAGTCACCTTGGACATAGCCCCGTTCTTTTTTACACTTAAGTTTATTAGTTCAAATACAATGCAATACATTCAGAGTTTAATTGTTACAGAGGTATGATCCTAAGCCTTACCACTGAAATATTTGATGTAAATATTTATTGCCGGTCATTTGGAACGCGGAAGTTTAGAGCCTCCTTAACCATTCTTCGCCAAGTCTCCATGTCATGAGTGTGGTCCTTTCATGTTTCGCTGTTCTGTCCCATTTCTTATTAGTTTGTCCTTATATTGTTCACCTTTTTACGTCGCGGATTTTTTTCTATGGACTTTCCACTCATTATTCGTTTGACTGTTCGTCTATTGTCCATTCGTTCTACGTGTCCTATCCATTTTAGTCTTTACTGTGCTTGGGGCTGAAAAAAGTACTTGGAGTTCTTGATTGTGTAGTTTTCTCCATTCGCCTGTTTTGTTGGTCCTGTTTTCGACCCTAAAATCTTCCTTAGATCTTGCAATCAATGACTCGTAATTTGTTTACCTCTTTCTAAAGACCAGGTTTCACAACCGTAAAGTGTCACTGGCTATACTATGGCTATGTGAATCACTCTACCTCCGATACCTGAACAGAATACAATCCTCCCTTATCTCTGACCCCAAGTGTTTCTTCCACTTCATTAATACAAAAAGAAAAACCGATAGCTACCCCACTACACTTAACTATCTCAGTAACTCTTCCAACGAATCCGAAGTAATCGCCAATTTCTTTGCTCATTTCTTCAGCCAATCATTCACTGACCAAGATCTTCAACCCGATCACGACTATTTTCGATATTTGAAAAACTGCCCCCAGACATCTCATGTTTCATTGAACATCACTCCCGACCTAATTGCCGAAAAAATACGCAACTTAAAGGACGACTACTCTCCCGGTCCCGACTGTCTGCCTGCCATAGTATTAAAAAAGTGCGCGAACCATCTTATTTTACCCCTTACTGCTCTATTTCAAAGCTCTATCTCTCAAGGACTTTTTCCTAAGCTTTGGAAATATGCTTATATCATTCCAGTCCACAAAAAAGGACTGAAAAAAGATGTGTCCAACTATCGTCCCATTGCCAAGCTCTCATACGCACCCACACTTTTCGAGAGCATCGTTTATGATGCACTATTCTTTCACTGCAAACTCATATTTTCTCCTAACCAACATGGGTTCCTAAAAGGTCGATCGACAACCACTAATCTAGTCGAGTTTGTTTCACAATGTTTGTGTGCACTCGAAGCTGGGAAAGAAGTAGACGTTGTCGCCACTGACTTCAGCAAAGTCTTTGACAAAATATCTCACCAAATTATTCTCCTCAAGCTCACTGCCCTCGGTTTCTCTCCCGGTTTTATCTCATGGATAAAATCTTATCTTGAACATCGTCAATACAACGTTATCTTCAGGTCTTCTTTCTCTCGTCATCTCGACCCATTGATATTAATTCTAACTCTCCATATATGCCGATGATATGAAAATATTTAAACACAAATCTTCCCCTGTCGACTCGTGCTCTCTCCAATTGGACCTTAACAGGTTCACTACTTGGTGTCGAAAAAACCATCGCGAGCTCAGTAAATGCCAAACCATCACTTACTCCCGTAAGCGCTCTTCTTCACTACCCAGAACCTCCATTATTCGTAATGAAACCGTTCGCCCTGTCAACTTCTTGATCTAAGGGTCATTTGTGACCGTGAACTCAATTTTCGCCTCCATATCGACAACCTCATCAAACGTGCCAACTCTGCCCTCGGTTTCGTGAAGCGTTGGTCCAAAGAATTCTCGAATCCTTATGTTACGAAATCATTATACATCACTTTCGTTAGTCCCTTTCTCGAATATGCTAGCCAAGTCTGGTCCCCTTTCTTGGCCTTCCCTGGACCGACCCCCTTAATTTACCACCTTATACGGATCGCCTAAAATTAATCAACCTCCAACCCCTTAAAGAACGACGTGATGTTGCGGATATTCACGACCTTCTCAGCGGTAACATTGACAGCCCCTCATTATTGCACATGATTCCCCTTAACACCAACCCACGTAACCATCGGTCCATGCCTCTTTTTCATATAAACACTCACCGCACAAATTATGGCTACCACGAACCAATGTCCAGAATGCTTCGCAAAGCTAACACCAATCTTTTCGACCTTCACCTCAAAAAGTCCAGCCTTAGAATTGCCCTATACCACAATCCTTCACACTCTTCTTAATCGTTTCCACCCTGCCACCTACTTAATAAGTTATAGTTAAGTTATAGTTTTTTGTTAAGGCTTGCATTAAGCTAATAAAGTAAAGGGCGTCAAATCAAATCAAATCGTCCTTGGCAGTTAATATGTTTCCCAGATTTGTATGAGTTTAACCAACTTTTTCGGGATTCCCAACCTTACAAGCACGTGATATATTTTCGTCTGGCTTATTAAGTCACATGCCCTTTCGAAGTCCACGAATAGCTGGTGTTCGTGGAATAACCATTTATTTTCTAAAAGCTGCCGTAAAGTGGTTACTGGCCGAACGATTCTCCTAAACCATACTGGTAGACTCCGATTATTTCCTTTGCGTATGATGTCAGTCTCTTCAAGAAAATATTTGACAACTCAGTTGGTAATTATTGCATTGTGTTCGATCACTCTTTTTAAGTACGGGAATGATGGCCGAGTTTTCCATTCATCGAAGATGGTTTCATTGTTTCATATGATTTTAACGAGGTCATGTAACTACTCTGTTAATTTTTCTCTTGTATATTTTATTAATTCCAATGGTATTAGGGCGATCCCTGCGACCTTGTTATTCTTAAGCCGATGGATTGCTTCTAGCTCCCTCAATGGCTGGAAGTTCAACCTGAACCTCTGCGCTGTTGATAAGAATTATTTGCACGTCAAGGAAAGTAAGAAAAATTACATAAAATAAAATAGGGGGGTGTCAGACCATCATCTCTAGACTCTTGGACGTTTTGGCATACTATCGAGAAGTTATTTTGCAGAAATTCACTGAGTTCGCATTCTCGTTATGGAGCTTTTTAAAGAGAGGCTCTACAAATTTTCAATGGATGATATCAAATGACTACAGACGCGTTTGAGTTGCGAGCCAGCGCTAAGACGTAGCCTAATTTTGATATTTTGAGCGATACGCTTAGAGTTGTTGTCTCGATAAAAGTTATATTTTGAACCCAATGATCGTAGCGTCCGATAATATTTTGTATCGACACCTATTGTACCTTTGTTATTCTCTAACCAGCCCTAATTTTTAAAATTATGGATAACATCACCACGGCATAGGACTTTCAACAAGTCTACCAGCCTCTCAATAGGTTTTGCCTTCGTAAACAAGTAAGCTTTTCTAAATAATTTTACGAAGTATAATGTGGAAAGTTCTCGACTTGGCAATAAAAAACTGTGATTTTCAGCTAAAAATTGATTTTATTTTCCTACATTACCATGATTATGATGGTTCCCCAACAATCAGGAAAGTTGTACAAATATTTATCTACGGCATTCTCAACTCCTTCATAAAAATAAAAAATCCTTAAGTTTGGAACCCGATGGAAGCCTGATGTTGCTAAATCCTAGGAGAACAGGGAGAATGGCCGAGCAAATCGTATCCCGAATCTAACAGTTTTCCCATCGTCAACCACCCTTGTATACAGGTGTGTTGTCCAAGTGAAAGATGATTTGTTTTTCAAGCCAGGTCTCTTGGCATCCAGCTAATCAAGAAGTTTAAAGTAATATTCACCTGTGATTGTGCTGTCGTTTCGCATTCCAAGCAGGCGATTACCTTCCAGGCAGTTGCAATCCACTTAAGCTTGTTTGGCGCCGAATTGACGGCTTCCACTCACCGCTTGTACTGCTGTATCGTTTCTGGCATGTAGCAGTGACAAATTGCTGCATAAAATCGGTCCAAAGATTGCTGCGAAAATTGTTTGCGCATTTGCTTTTGATCAGCATTCAGTAAATTTGGTACCCATCTTGCCCAGAGCTTTCGCATCCATATATGTATCTTTGTGCAATATGTTTTGCACCCTTTCGCGCCCTTGCGATGTCCCCACAGTCTCAGCTATCTCACTTATCTTTACACACCTTTCGCTTTAAATTCGGCTGCCCACTTTTCAACGGTTGACATCAGAAGCACACAATTCTCCTTGGTTTTTGTCAACTTCGGATGAATTTACTTAGGAATTTTATTGTAGAATTTCACGACCTCACAATATTCAAGTTGAACGAAAAACATGCAAGGGTCTAGTGCAAAAATACGAATTAACACAAGTGTACCCAGGCAGGATGTGTTTGCTGATGGGAACACCAACTCGCTGTCAGGCCGAGAACTTGTCCCCTTACCCTATCTGTAAAGCCCTTTTAAGGATAATTTTGTGGGAATATGTATCAGTACTACCAAATTCATCCAATTCGAACCAAAAATAATCTTCCAACATGACACGAGAGCGAGCATGTAATCTATACCACTCGGTCATTTTTGATGAGTGTATTGGAGTCTCCTTGCGCACATGTCAGTTGGCTGTTATTCTATTACTTGCTACTCAGAGATTTGGTTGTAATTTTTAATGATTTCCAAATGTTGTTTGTCGGTGAGCTTCTCCACGATAAAAATGTAAGTCTTGACTAACCTTTCGACAGAAACGGATTATGAAAAAAATCTCAGGATGCGTTCGTACTAAAATAAAAAAAATGTTATATTCCTATTGAAAAACCCAGGCGTCTGTTTTACTATGCCTTTAAGGAAATTCATAGGCCTCATGGATAGTGCTTTAGTCTCAATCTTCAAAAAATTCTATTCGTAGGCGCAAATACACAAACCCACTTAGGAAATCAACATGACCTAAAATTGATGTTCAACTATCATTCAGATGTTTCTTGACAAATAAATATGTTCGTTTTGTGCTAATATCGTGCCAATTTTTTTTATGTGCATTGGGTGGGTAAAACAGTTGTTGCGACCTTCAGCTAAATGTTTGCATGAGTATAAAAGCGAGACGATTTTTGTTAGATACATCAGTAACTTTTTGATTCTAACAAAATGAGTTTGAAAACTATCTTCTTCGTTTGTATAATCGCCCTGGTATTCCTTTGCCAATATTCCGATGGACAAAGGGGATGTAGACCTGCAGGTGGACGTGGAGGCGGCGGCGGAGGTGGACGACCCATTGTTATAGTCCAAGGTGGAGGTGGACGTGGAGGAGGTGGACGCGGAGGTGGCCGTGGAGGAGGTGGAGGTGGAGGTGGAGGTGGACGTCCAGTTGTACGTCCAGCTGGAGGCCGTCAAGGCACCGGCGGTGTTTCCAGCAACAACACCAATACCAGCAATAATAATAACACCAACGTCAACAACATAACTTTACCAGCTCCAGCAGCAGCAGCAGCAGCAACCCCACCTGCCACCGGTTAAACTCTCTGAGGACCAACTCCTGCATATCAAGCAAGAAAATTGCTGTTTCATTTTTACATTTTTTATAAATATATTTACTATTTTTCTAAAGCATATCTCGAAGTTTATTTTTATCTGTTATAATTCTCCTTCTTCCTTCTCGTGCCTAATGAGAACAAGCCTAATTCAACAAAGCTTGCATTATCATCATGGCGAAGAAGTCATGATCTCCTCCAAACCATAGAAACGTTTTAATTTTAAAATAAGGATTGGTCTTAGCGTGAAAAGAAACAAATTGGCTTCCAACAGGCTTAAACCTGGTTTTAACTTTGATGTTTTGTTTAAAATATGACGAAGGAAATACGAGTCATTGTAAAATTGAAACTGCTACATCGAAAAACGCAGTCAAGCGAGGAATTTATTACTGTTGCTGGAAATTTGAACAAAGACCTAATCATCTCAATTCCTCGTGATGCACAGACAGCTGGCCTATATGGTCGTATAAGATTCAATTGGCACATAAACTTAAATCTCAACATCAACCAGCTCTACTAGTTTGAAAAGGGTCCAAATTTTGGTGGGAAAAAATCATCTTCAGTGTGAAAATACATTTTTGATTTAACGCCAAAAAAAACGTATTTCTCAGCTGTATCAAAAGTCTCCATTGAATCCAGGGAAACTTGTTGTTTGGAGCCGTGGCAGGCATTGGAACGATGTCATATTACCTACATTTTAAGACATGGCTTAAAGCCGTCTGCCCGAGTTTGACGAAGCTTATAATAGTATTTAAAAATGATTCTTCAACTATCGTCCTTCTATACTTTCTATACTTTGACAATAGTTGTGCATTTTATTACAATCAGTGCCATTTAAGATGAGTCTCATCTCGCATTCATCCAAAACGTGGTTCCCAAAAAACTGAAGCTTGAATGTAGTTTTAATGTTGCCATAAATAATGTCCGAAGACGGGTTTCTATCAATAGCTTGATGTTTGGTGTACCTGCTTTAAGAAAAACCTAAGTAGTTTTTCTAGTGAATCGTAAGGTTTACAGCCCCACACATGGGCTCCATAAAACGTTATTGATCTAGATAATATCTGATATTTGATGTTCTATTCTGTCGATAAACATTACAAATGCGAGGGGACTGAAGTTTCAACCCTGTTTTACAGCTGTAATAGTCTTGATAGCTTCGATAACTGATTATCGTCCCAAACAGCTGATGAAATTTTTTCATAGAACTTTTCAATCAGTTTTCCAAATTTTCTTGACAGAGCAACATTATAAAGTTTGTAAGAACGTGCTTTTCTGTCCACTCGAAGGCCGTTTGAGATCAACGAAAAAGACATATAGTTTTCCTTAGCTCCGATGAAGTTCTGTGCGACCATGCTAAGAATAAAGATTTGTTCTATAGTTGAGTAATTCTCACGAGATCCTGCTTGGATTTCACTAAGGAGGTTATTTTGTGAAGTCCCATATTGAAAACGACTTGCCATACACATGTTAATATTTTTAGAACAGAATTTAGGAATGATATGCCTCTGTAGTTTTCTGCCAGGTTAGATTGGAAGCTGACTCCAACGTCTCCAGTTTCAAAAACTCGGTTGAATTCCTTAGTGAGTATTTCTAATAGATCATTATTCGGATATTTGTAGAATTCGGGTGGTATTCCATCAGCCCCCGGCGCTTTACGGGGACTTCTTGGGTAATTGGTCTATCCAGAAGATCCCTCTTTGTATCCGGAACTGCTTATTGATTTCTGGCGGGGGTATTTTTTTTAGGCAGGTTCAAGAATGGAGCATGGGTATTGAAGTTGCTTTTCCCCATTGAAAACCTATTTGAATACCAGTTATGTTTTTTTCTAAATCCATAAAGACAGCCTTTGCTTACACGGCCACTGTTGCTATTTTTGACGCCAGATGTCTAACGTAATACATACTTTTCAAAATATTTGAAGACATATTTTGAGAAATCAAAGAATAAAAGTTGACCATTCAAACCACCTTTGTTATAACTTAAATGTCTAGAGCAGAAGACTAAAATGTGTCTTCTACATTGCAAAGCTGCGGCAGAGAAGACTTATGCAAAGGCTTTCCTGTTTGTCTGTATGGATATATCATATATCTTCAAATTTGCGCGAAGTGAATGTGAATTATAAACTCTAAATGAAATATAAAAATAATAAAACCAAATACATTAACCATAATGACAAATATATCCAATTCACCAACCGCCTATTTTTAGGATATGATCCAGAAAGACAGACAGAAAAGCCTTTGCATTCAATTGAATTGAATTGAAGAGCTCGGGGTGTGTCACCTGAAGACACTAGTATTGTGATCATAAAGATCTATTATATCCCCTTCTTTGATCTATGATTTGAGTGCTGCCTTCAAGAATTTGACAACTCCTCTAGATGGGATTTCTTGGAAGTCTTTCCCTATTATAGTTGTGTTACTTGTCATTTTGAATCCTTCTTGGGCATATTTGGGGAGGTGATCAGTATGGGTTCCATGGTTTCCTTGGCCTGCCCACATTGCCTGTAGATTTCTGTGCTACTAAGACACATTTCATAGGGTGGGCCATCTAGTGTTTTGTTTTTAAATCTTAGGTTATTTTGACACTGACAGCTATTTCCGGCTCGACATTTTTACACAAAGGCAGTATCACTCCTCCGCGGATCGAAATGAGACGCTTAACGCTTGAACAGCGTTGGGAGATATTGAAAACTTATTTCCAAAGTGAAGGCTGTGTAGCCCAAACAGTTCGTTTTTTAAACAGAAGTTTTGATGCTTTGAAATAAAGCACCCACCGCGATTGGTGTATTCAAGTTTGTGCAAAAAGCCCTTGAGACTGATATGCTAGTGGACAACACACATGGTCCTCGTCGTCGTACGGTGAGCACAGATCAGAATGTGGCTGCTGTGGCCGAGAGTGTGAGACTCATTTCACGAACATCAACTCGCCATCGATTGCAACAGCTCAACATTTCACGCTCTAGGGTGAGGAGAATTCTGCACAAAGATCTCAATTGGCCGCCTCGGAACTGCGATTTGACCCCTTTAGACTTTTTTTTTGTGGGGAACCGTGAAGGACCGATGTTATGCCAACAATCCGGAAACGATTCAAGCACTTAACGCCAATATCATCCAAGCAATCGGTGAGCTACAGTCCGAAACCATCAACAAGGTCTTGGAGAATTGGGGTGACAGAATGCGCTACTGCGAAACCAGCCGAGGCAGGCACTTGAACGATGTTTCATAATTAATGGAAATGTTTATGCTTACTAACATTCTTACATTTTTAAAAAAACACTTGGCCCACCCTTTATAAAGGTGATCCCCGTGTCCTGTTATTGCCTCACATAGCACTCTTAGATCGGCTTTGCATAAGTTTGCAAAATTCAATATAGAAGACCTTGAATTCTAGCTTGACTCCTGGCGAGCTGAATTTTTACTTAAAACTTTACTTGGGCAGACAGCTATTATCTGCAGTTGGTGGGCAGCCGAGACAGCCTAAGATTTTCTAATTTATCGGTGGTTCGTAGCTTTGCTGGATGGTGTTACATGATCTTCCCTCCTAGATGGCCCCGCTGTTTCTTTGGAGATTTCTTGTTGGCCAGCTGATCTGGCAGCTTTATGATTTGTGTTACTTAACATGTTGCTCATAACTTGCTCCGACGCTGAATATTCACCATATCTCAATCCGCGATTAAAGCTCCACTTAAACGTTTTTCCTTGTTCAACAAGTCGACCATCTTTCAGGAAAGAGCCAATATTTAGATTCCTCGTCTTAATTGACTTTCTGACTTCGAGGAGTGTGGGTCCTTTTTGTCGGATCGCTAAAGGATAGTCTCAGTGAGTGATCACACCTGTCTCTCTTAGAGATTTTGATGCGCGAAGAAATTGACCTCTTTTTTATTATTTTTAAAAAAATCGGAGTTTTATGAGGATACAATAAAGTGACACAGTATTGGAATAACCCTGGATTAATTCTTTTTTTTCATTGATAACGCCTGAAAACTGACCTGCGAATTTCGTCTGGGTCCGCTCGCCGCCGATGGGTTCTACCTGAATTTTGGATTTGGTCCGACGCAATCCCTCTCTTAGTACAAGGAGGATGGCTATTATGCTAGGAGTGCCCAAATCTAGAGTATGGAGAGTGCTTCATACCGAAAACTTACACCCGTACCATTTTAGGCCAGTTCAGGGACTCACCTCAAACGACAAGTTTTTGAGAGCAGAGAGTCAATTTTTCATACATTAATTTGCTTAGAAGTACAGCCGCGTTAAAACCAAAAAAAAGGTTTTTCTTAGAAAAAAATGGTTCGGGTTTTTTTTTAATTTCTCAAAAACTACAAGACATTTTTGCATCCGGTTTTCTGCTTTTAACTAAAAACTAATGAGAGCATTGAATTTTTGAAAAAAAATTACTACTTAATTACATACAATTTTGAAAAAAAATAGTTCGAAATTTTTTTTTTTCAAAATTTTGAGTTTGAAAATTAATTTCTCAAAAACTACTCCTTAAAACAGCTTCATTTAAAATCAGTATGAAAGAAGAGGTTTCTGGCTTTACAAAAAGGTATATCATGGCATTGTGGATGTAATTGTTGATTTTTAATAATTTTTTTTCCAAATTAAGTCAATTTTTTAGAAAATTGCCCCTCCTGGCTAAACGGAGGGAAATAGACCCCCCTATAGACAAATCGGCAAAACTTTAATTTCCAAATTGTTGTCTTTCTGCTTTTGAAAAATTGTCTTCAGTGATTGTAAGTGCTCTTCCAAGCTGGTGGAAAATTAAAAATGGTTCATTAATGTCGCAGGAGCATTCTTTAGCCCAAAGGCATTTTCACAAATTCAAAATGCCAACTTTTAGTATTTTCTACTAAGTCTTCCAAGTCTTCTTCATATGCTAAGTTTTTTTGAAAACACATTTTTGTTAGCTTAAGTTAGTTATAAATACCTTCATTTTAAGTTTCTATACAGTAGTCGACAGACATATGTATTTAAATTGTTCTGTTTGTTTTAGAATATCCGCCAAGGGCCAGTAAGATATTTAAACTTGTAAAGATAGTTAAGCTAGTTTTAAGTTTTTTTGTCTAGCATGAGGTAGATCTAAGAAACTGTGAATAAAAAAAACGGAGAGTTAGTTCTGTCTGGTGGAAACCTTTTACTAGATCGATAGTCGAGAAGTAATTGCATTTTCCAAGTTTGTCGAAAAGATCCTCGATTGCATGGAGAACCTATCGTCTACTGCCTGAGAGTTTAACTTTCGCCAATGTTTTTGCTCATTTAAATCATCCTTTTTAGGAACTACCCAAACAGGCGAATTATTGGCACTATTATTTGGCTTGATTATTTTTTTTGCTTCAATATTTTAGCGAGGTTGATAGACAAACTTCATCTAAGTGAACCTCTGAATAGCGATATATCTTAGTAAAAATAGCAATGTAATTTTTTTGTAATAATTTGGTATCTTGGATAAAATGTCTCCGTCTCTACAGAAAAAATACTTATAGGAGCAAGGCAAGGATTTCAATTTGGAAAGATCGGCATTACTTAAATGATCTTCAAACAATATGTTTAATTTTACTAATTTGGCTTCCTTCCTGCATGATCTTCAGTTTGAATAGCTTTTGAATGAATTTCGTCTTGTTCGTTAAAATAGATTGGAATAATCGCATTGTGTGTAATAAGTGACCCAGCCGCATAGTTAAGAATTGGATTTAGATCAACAAGTATTATATGATGTTACCAATTAGACCATCGGAATGGTCATGAAATTGCTACCGCAGCTGTTGTCGTTGCTGTTTCTGCGGCTGAGCTTGTGGTTGCTGTGGAGGCTCCTTCTTTTGCTTTAGCCGTTGTTGTGGCGACTATTCGGTCTTTTTTCAGCTGCTTCTTCTGCATCTGCTTCTCCTACGGCTGCTGTTGATATGTCTGAAGCTGAGAGGCTGTCGCTTCGCATTTCTGTTTCTGCCGCATCTGATTCAGTTCGTCGACTGCGGCCTTTAACTTGGTATGTATGACACGTTCCTCCTCTTCAAGTTCGCTACGCTCCTCCTCCGTAGCCGAATTTGAGGAAGCGACGAAGGGGTTGTTGTCCCCTGCAGAGCGACCTTCCTTACCATCTGAGAGGCAAGGAATATCTGCTTCCATGGGGAGCATTGCTTTTTGTTGTGGTTTTTGCTGCTGTCCAGCTACGTTAGACGTCGACGGTGATGGTCATGGTGATGGCACCACTTTCCTTGCTTTGACAAGCAGCTTTTCGGTCGAAGTAATGAGGGAGGGGCGCTTAATTAAATTGGGCCTGGGCCGGCTTGACCCTTTTGCGTGTCAACTTTAATCAAGCCAAAACACCACCTTCCACTGCTCTGGTCTGTGATCAACTGAACAACATTTCGTACCTTGTCAAAAAGCTCAACGTTTTTCAGCCTACGTTTCGTATAAGCTGTTTTCGCGATGAACTCTACTTCATTACCTGAAGAAAATCATCGTGTTTTAGTCGAAGTTTTTGGTAACTATATTCTAGCCAAACAGAGCTGTCGGAAGTGATTTATTCGTAGACGTTTCGTAGATAAAGAATTGAGGCAAATGCTTGATAAAATCTCATGTCAACTATCACAAAAGTTGTTGGACGTTGACTTATCAATGGGAGCAAAACTTTCTTAAGCCATGGAAACGACGCAAATGCAAGAAACTGGGCCACACACGAAATTGGGAATTGAATTCAAATGATTTTCTTTACCTTTGAATAGTTTCTGTCAACGAAAAACAAGGAAGAAATTTTTTGTATCAAATTCTCCTAAGCGCCGAAAACCATGTGTTGAGTACGGTCAGTATTCACAGCGCACCGGCATCCAGTTGCCAGCCGCACAACATTGAATTTGAAACCTAAGTTCACTGCTTGACATTGAACTGAGCTCAACCCAAATGTGAATGTAACATAATACCGTTGTTTTTCTTTTTGTCTTTGTTTCTAGTTATTCTCATAATGTTTCCACTATATTTGCACAGTAATCAGTTTGCACCATTCATAACAACAAATTTGTATTGCAGAATAGGCAATTTATATTTTTATTTTTTGTACGTAATATTTAGTAAAGTAAGCTATTTTCATCAAAAACTCTTTGTGCTAGAATAAGCAATATCTTAGTATAAATATTGGCTAATAAACTTTGAATGGGCCTGATAGAATTTGGCAGCTAAAGAGAACGTTCGTGTTTTATTTCGTTGCGTATATCAGATATTGGTGTTCTAGTATTGTACTGGGATATCGCCGATAGTCACGGTACAAGAACCGCGGTCTATCAATATAGAAACATTTACAGTAAAAGCACTGTAAACATTTTCACGTCGGGGTCACAAAAATGTGGGAACTTAAATATGACTGGGATGCAGCGCTTCCTCAAGAGATGCAAACAAAATGGATTCAATTTCGAGAAGGATTAAAAACACTTCACAATATTAAAATACCCAGGCACATTTTTTCACATAAAATTCCCAAGGATGTACAATTTCATGTATTCGCAGATGCATCCGAGAAGGCATATGGAGCAGCAACGTATGTTCGATCGCAGGACAAGAACAATATAATTACAGTACGACTACTTTGCGCAAAATCCAGGATAGCTCCTTCCAAAAAGAGCAAAATATCTCATCAAAGCACCATTCCACGTCTAGAGCTCTGTGCAGCTAAGCTGGCTGCGGAACTTAGTCGTCGTCTGCAAACAGATCTGAACATTCAAGGAGATAAGATATATTTATGGACCGACTCAGAAATAGTCCTCAATTGGATTAATGCATCATCATCGTCCACACTACCGACGTTTATTGCAAATCGAGTATCCGCAATACAAGAATACACAATCCCGCAGCAATGGCGACACGTAAGCTCGAAGGAAAACCCTGCTGACATATTGTCACGCGGAATAGCACCCGAGTCACTTCAAAATCATACTCTTTGGCTTTATGGACCAAGGTTCTTGCATGGAGCAGAATCAATCTGGCCACCCAAATATGCGAAGAAACCAGATATCCGCCAAGACAATGTTGTACTGTCAGCCACTTCTCATCGGTTACCAGACTATGACATACTGGGTACTATTAGGCATGGCAATTCATTCAAAAGAGCACAGCGAATTATAGCCTATATGCTAAGGTTTAAAAACATCATTAAGGAAAAATGCTCAGTATCAAAGGCACAGACTACATTTCTAAACAGTGAAGAACTTGATCAAGCAACAAAATCTATTATCAGAATGATACAGAAATATGAGTTTCAAGACGACATAAATCATCTAAATAAACACAGCGAAGTTTCAAACAAGAGTTCACTTTCAAGTCTCACTCCATTTCTCGATAATGATGGAATCATCCGAGTTGGTGGACGGTTGGAATCCTCAATACTGTCATACGATGCCAAGCATCCAATGTTGATGCCCTACTCTCACCCGTTCACAAGGCTATTGCTGCTCAACATTCATCAGGAAAATAATCATGCCGGACCACAGGCCATTTTAGCATTCGCAAGACAAAGGTACTGGCCAATAAAAGGTAAAACAATCGCTCGATCTATTGTGCAAGGATGTATTAAGTGTTCAAGGGCGAGACCAAAACTTTTAGGGCAGCTGATGGGAAATTTGCCTTCTGACCGGGTTCAACCAGCACGACCATTTATAAACACAGGAATTGATTTTTGCGGACCCATATGGACACACTATAAGCTTAGGGGAAAGCGACCGCAAAAATCATATATAGCAGTGTTCTGCTGTTTTGCAACGAAGGCATGTCATTTAGAACTCGTAAGTGATCTAACCTCTCAGGGATTCATCGGTGCATTAAAAAGATTTATGGCAAGACGAGGTCACTGTAAAAATATTTATTGCGACAATGCCACAAACTTTGTGGGAGCTAAGAATCAGTTAATGGAGCTAAAACATTTCATTGACTCAACAAAGGATAGGGAACAAATAACAGCTGTATGCACAGCGAAGGGATGCGACTTTAGCTTCATTCCACCTCGATCACCTCATTTTGGCGGTTTGTGGGAAGCTGCAGTCAAGTCAGCCAAGCATCTATTACAACACATTTTGGCCTCTGCTTCATTAACATATGAAGAGTTAGAAACAGCAGTTGTAGAAGTGGAAGCTATATTGAACTCAAGACCAATAACTCCCATGTCAACTTCTCCAAATGATCTCACTGCTCTCACTCCAGGGCACTTCCTTATTGGCGAACCAATGACCAGCAATATTGACCAATCAGCGAAACCAGAAACGTCTGCACTTCTAACAAGATGGAAACTTGTGTCTTCTGTTAAAAATGAATTCTGGCGACGTTGGTCTAGCGAATACCTAAGCCAATTACAACACAGGTACAAATGGAAGGAGAAATGTCAGAACGTAGAGCCCGGTTTGATGGTAATAATCAAAGAAGACAATCAACCAAGTCTTAAATGGCCATTAGGACGAATAATTAACACTGTTAAGGGGTCTGATGGCTTAGTTAGGGTAGCAGACGTACACACGGCTTCTGGTGTGTTTCGTCGTGCTATACACCGACTTGCCCCGCTGCCAATACAACCGTCATCTCAAGCCGATCTTGGCGTAGGGAATAGTAGCAAACGGCACATCAATGACGAAGATCATACAACAAACCCATCAGCAAACAACAAATCGAATGATAAAGAATTACATGATAGTCCTTCTCCAAACAAACGAAGGAAACAGTTATCACTTGGCTCCGCCCTAGTAACATTATTGTTAACCTGTGTATGTGCGTCGTTGAGTACAGCAAATGAAGTAGAAGTCAACAAATTCGAATCACATCCAGGAATACATTTTGAAGGTCAAGGAACCATTAGGTTGATACACAACACATGGAACCTAGTGGTGTACTACAACCTTGAACCATACAGAAGAGAATTTGAGGCTCTCAAAAATAGTACCATGATATTAGATCACCTTTGCCAGCAAATTACATCGAAAAGTCTATGTACTCAAGTTGTTCAGCAATTTCAATATATCAATAAGGAACTCATTGAGGAAAATTCAATACTCAGGACTACGCGTATCTCGAGGAAGGTCAAAAGAGGAGCGCTTGACATCGTCGGCAATGTTGCTAATTCACTCTTTGGGGTTCTTGATTCTCGATATGCTGAAGAAATGGATAAAAATATTGAAAAGATATATTCAAATGAAAATTATCTAACAACGTTATTAAAGAACCACACGTCATTATTAGACTCCACTGTAAACATAATGAAACATACCGAAGCAGATTCAATCAGAAGGCATAATTCACTTGTATTCCAATTAGAACAAATAACTAATCGGATAAACAACATCACCGATGAAATGTATCAGATTAAGGTTCAGCAATTATTTTCATCCTGGTCGATCTACACTACATTAATAGTAGTCAATATGCAGCGTTTTCAAGCATCTATATTTGACGTGTTATCAATCACTCATCATGGCAGAATTCATCATTTACTCATTTCGCCTCAGCAGTTGAAACAAGAACTCATCAAAATCAAAAACTACCTACCGCTACACTTACGTCTTCCAGTGGAACCAGAAAACATGCTGCAACTTTACAAATTGATGTCAACAGAAGGACAAATCACGGCAAACTATGTAATATTCAAGGTCGAATTACCATTGATTGGTATAGATGAATTTGTATTATTTAAACTCATTCCAATTCCGGCAGTTGTCAACAATGTACTAATAGCCATAGATCCCTCATCAACCCTATTGGCGGTGAGTGCTTATCACGATCAATACTACCCAATATCAGAAAACGAACTATCCATATGCAATCACATAGAAGATACACTTCACTTATGCACCCAAACTCATCCAATTTACCGACCTGGAGCTAATATCAGCACGTGCGAAATGAACTTCCTAAATAACATATCATCATTAGCAACATGTAAATTAAAAACTATCAAAAATACTTCCGTGTGGACACAAATTCCTCAGACAAATCAATGGATCTACGGGGTAATAAAGGAAACAATGCTGAATATAGTATGCAATCACCATCCGTCCCATATCATGATTGAAGGAAGTGGCTTCCTGAAATTGAACCCAAATTGTGTTGTCAAACACGATCACATAACGATTCAAGCTCATCGCATCTATTCAAACAATTTACGGGTGGCATATACTAGACTTAGTAGAGACATGAACTTCACAAATGTGGAGCACATGATTGCGATTCACCACAATGCTCCAAATATCACCACTTATCAAGCAGAATTGCAAGGAATACGGGAACAGATCAAGTCCCAACAGTTGGAGTTACCACTACAAATTCAGCAGCATAATACCTTACATATCGCCATCACTGTCTCCGGATTATTCCTAGCGTTTGGAGTCAGTGTGTTCGTAATATGGAAATCCAGTCGATTTATCCGTAGACGCACAGAATTTCCCATTCCATCACCAAGAAGAATTCGTCAGCCGAATCAACAGTCATCTATCAACAGAACGATTGAACACAGTTCAATGGGGGGCAGGATGTTGAGTACGGTCAGTATTCACAGCGCACCGGCATCCAGTTGCCAGCCGCACAACATTGAATTTGAAACCTAAGTTCACTGCTTGACATTGAACTGAGCTCAACCCAAATGTGAATGTAACATAATACCGTTGTTTTTCTTTTTGTCTTTGTTTCTAGTTATTCTCATAATGTTTCCACTATATTTGCACAGTAATCAGTTTGCACCATTCATAACAACAAATTTGTATTGCAGAATAGGCAATTTATATTTTTATTTTTTGTACGTAATATTTAGTAAAGTAAGCTATTTTCATCAAAAACTCTTTGTGCTAGAATAAGCAATATCTTAGTATAAATATTGGCTAATAAACTTTGAATGGGCCTGATAGAATTTGGCAGCTAAAGAGAACGTTCGTGTTTTATTTCGTTGCGTATATCAGATATTGGTGTTCTAGTATTGTACTGGGATATCGCCGATAGTCACGGTACAAGAACCGCGGTCTATCAATATAGAAACATTTACAGTAAAAGCACTGTAAACACCATGGGTTAATCACGGAAAGGCCATGATTTCTTCGCCATGATGATAATCCAAGCTTTGTTGAATTAGGCCACATTGTAGGAGCAGAGAAGGGAGAAGGAGAATACTCGTATCTAGTAAAAGTGGATTGTGGTTGAGTCGTTTGTGATATTAACATTGTACGTTCCTATAGTCGTCCATGTAATAAGACCGAGCAATTTTTAAAATATATTGTAACAGATAAAAATAAGCTGCCAAATTTGTTTTAAACTAACAGTAAATATATTTTATAAAAAAAAGTAAAAATAAAAACAGTTTCTTGTTTGATGGAACTCATTTAGAGCCATGTGCAGGAGCTGGTCCTCAAAGAGTTTAACCGGTGGCAGGTGGGGTTGCTGCTGCTGGTGCTCGAGCTGGTATAGTAATGATGTTGATGTTGGTATTATTATTGGTGTTGGTATTGGTGTTGTTGCTGAAGACCCCTGGACGGCGTCCTGGACGTACACCTGGACGTATAATTGGACGTCCTGGACGTACTCCACCTCCACCTCCATTTCCATTTCCACCTCCACCTCCACCTCCACCTCCACCTCCTCCTCCACCAGACACTATAATAATGGGTCGTCTACCTCCACCTCCACCGCCAGCTCCACCTCCACCGACAGCTCCACCTCCTCCACAACCACCACCTCCACCTCCACCTCCACTTCCACCTCCACCGCAAGGTCTACATCCCTTTGATCCATCGGAATATTGACAAAGGAATACAAGGGCGATGATACAAACCAAGAAGATAGTTTTCAAACTCATTTTGTTAGATTCAAACAGTTACTCATGTATCTAACAAAAATCTTCTCGCTTTTATACTCATGCAAAAATTTAGTTTGAAAGTCGCAAAACATAAAAAAAATTGCCACGATGTTAGCACAAAAGGAACACATTTATTATATTTGTCCAGAAACATCTGACTGACAGTCGAACATCATTTTTAGGTCATGTTGATTTCCTATGTGGGTTTGTGTATTCTCGCCTACGAACCGCAATTTTCGCCAAGTTTGCTCCATACAAGTAAGGTGATTTCGACAACGGCACTATCCATGCGGAATTTCCTTAAAGACATATAAAAACAGACGCCAAAACATGTAGAGCATTTTTCAATAGGAACATAACATTTTTTTTATTTTAGTACAAACGATGCTAAGATTTTTTTTATAAGCCGTTTATGTCAGTCAGTTTACATGTTTATCATATGGAAGCTCACCAACGAGCAACATCTGGAAATTATTAAAAGTTCCAAATAAATCTCTGAGTAGCAAGTAAAGGGATAACAACCAACTGACATGTGGTCAAAAGGATTCCAATGCACCCACGTTTACAGATAAGCAATAAGTTCCCGGCCTGACGCAGAGATGGCGTTCCAATCAGCAAACATATACCTGCCTTGACAAAAGCCAACGAGGATTGTACACTTCCCATATCCTTAAGAAGTCGGCAGCTGAATTTAAACGTAGCCCAGCCCTCGAAGATGACCCACATGAAGGGCGGCCAAAACCACAACCACACTGGAAACCCATCGAAAAATTACATAATATAGTGCTGATATATATATAGGATATATATATATATATATATATAGGATGAAGGTAAGTGAGACAGCTGCGGCTGTGGGGATATCGCAAGGGTGCGAAATCACAGGCGAATTTCGCACCAACCTTCCTGACCATCTGCATGCTTAAACTAGAGAGAAATGACCTGCGTTAAAGAAGAAAAAAAGCGTCTTTCACTAGAACGTGTTGGCGAAGGGAAAATGCAGGATTTGGGATTAGCCGATTAGCTTGGCTATCTCCCCTGTTCTCCTGATTTAGTAACCTCAGATATCCACTACGGAAAAGAATACTGATGTTGGAGCTGAACCAAATATGTTAAAGTCAAGGAGGATAATGTAGAAAAATAAAATCTCAGAACTTTTCACATTAACTTTGAGAAAATTCTTTGGAAATATCAAAAGCTTATTTTAATATTAGTGTGCGAAGGCAAAACCTACTGAGAGGCTGGTAAACTTGTTGAAAATCCTATGCCGTTGTGATGTTGTCGATAAGTTCAAAATTGGTTAAAGATTAAAGAATAACAAAAGCAGGTTTCAAAAAATATTATCAGAAGCTACGAACATTGGTTCTGGGATCAAATTATGAGTTTCATCAAGACAACGACCCAAAACGTACCGCTTAAAATGTCAAAATGTGGTTACTTCTTAACGGTCGCTCAAAGCTCAGACACCTCGACAGTCATCCGATATCAACAATTGAACAATTGTAGGCTGATCTTGAGTTTTCAGCAGAAAAGCCTCTTCTAAAGAAATTCCACAAGGAGGATCGGAACTCTATACGGCGGCTTATAGAAAAGAAATGGGAATTCCACGAAACGTTTCACCAACTATTCGTGGACTTCAAAAGGGCATTTGACTTTATAAGCCGAACGAAAATGTATCACATGCTGGTAAGGCTGGGAATCCCGAAAAAGTGGTTAAACTGATACAAATATGTCTAAAGGGAAACAAGGAACAAATTGAATTGAGCGTTATATCTGAAACATTCGAGATACCTGAAGTATTAATACGTACAAGGAGATGTCTCGTCATCGCTTCTTTTTAATTTGGTGCAATTTACGCCGACGATCTGGACCTGCTGAGAGATAGTATAGAAACAGTTTCTTCAGCGTAATGTAGTAAATGAAGACAAACCCAAATGTAAGATCAATGAACGACTTGGATTGGTTCAAACCTCGCACCTGACTGTACTCGATAAACACTTTGAGAAAGTGAACGAGTTCAAATATCTGGGACTATATTGACTGCCAAAGACGACATAAAGATCGAATTAAACAAAAGGTTGCGTAGATCTTCGCGATTGCCACTCTTTTATCCCGCAGTGTCGAAATCCGGTGGTGTCTGATGTATTGTAGAAGGAGTGAAATAGATTTCGGCACCTTGAAAACAACATCTTAAGGAAAACTTAGGGTGGAAAACAGAACGAAGAAACAAACGAATGGAAAAACTACATAATCAAGGACACGAAAAACTCCTTTCAGCCCCAAGCATTGTCCGAGTAATAAAATCGCGAAGACTGAGAAGGGCAGGACACGTAGAACGAAGGGACAATGGACGAACAGTCAAATGAAATGAGTGGAAATTCCACATGATAGCATGGTGCTACATAATATTATAATTAATTTTGAAAGCCTTACGGAAGACGATCGCAACAATAATGAAACCGTTGACCCGCCACAAAATTTCTTTTCCGGTTGAAATAATAACTAAATGCACATTATATTAAAACCAATATTTATTTTTTATTTTGAAAATTTGTAACAGGAAGTTTGCTTAATTTTATCCTTTCCGAAACCTTTTCTCTTTCTACCTCCACCTTCTATTCTTCAACTCTTAGCTTATCTTTTTCCAATTTTATGAGTTCCCTGAGCTTTTGCCTATCTTCTACAGCCTCATCTTTTAAGAAATCCATCACTTTACACTTTCTTATGTTGGTTTGGAGGTGGTTGGGGTTGCGGTGAAGGGTCAAGTAATTGCTTTTCTGGAACAATAGTGTCTTCATTCGTTGTATATTTATTAGTAAGAATTTCGTCGATGTTGCTTAAACTGGAATCAAGATCGTTGAGCCATTCAGTGCACAAATTGATTAACTCCATAAAACAAAAAGTTTTTCAAAATTTCCTTTATAATATAAATTCAAATATATATTGTAGAATGCATAAATACAGATATAGCTTTCAACTAACGGTATATAAAATTAATAAAAAAGAATAGTCAAAAAATAATCGTCAGTGATGTGACAATTTTTATGTGACTGGTGGAGTTAATCGATTTGGCAACTGAAAAAAGTAGTAAAGTTAAACTCAGTCTTTAAGTTTTTAAGTTTCTTTATTACAGAAAAAGTAAGTTATTATATATTTTTATTACAGACTTTCCAATAAAAATTAATGCTAACAGTTCTGTTATAATATTATTTGTGATTAATTCATCCGCAATATAAATAATGTCTGTCTTTATCGGCTGTATGTTAAGTCTCGTCATTTCAATTTGTTGTCAAGTTTTTATAGAAACCATGTTTAACAGGAGGAATGAATTTCAGCAGGCCCATCATGTCTTTCCTTTTTTCCCCTTGTCACAGTTCTACCTTAAGGATATAATAAAGGCTGATCTACATTTTTCAAACTTCGCGGTCTACCTGCCACAGATTTCTTTATATTAATGGCATTAAATTCTGAATTTAGTCATATTAGTCATATTTAAATTATATGAGATGGGGTTTGGACCTTTCTAACTTTATCCAGCGTATTTTAAGTCAATTTACTGGAAACCCTGTAACGGTTACTTTTCTGTCAGTAATTGATTTTTCTAAAGGTTTTGTTGAAAAAAAATCTTGGTAGGTCATTTGGATTAGATTAAATGGGGCTTTCTTTTTACATGTTTTGATTATATTGTACCAATCATCTGGTGAAGAAATGTTTTGATTTTTTTTTGCATGTGACTCAATAATGGCAAAATCTGAGTCATTAGGCAAATAGCTGTGTCCACTTACCAAAATTTTTTTCAATTTACTCAGCTCAGCCCGTTCAGCCTCTTTTAAGTTATTTTCCTTTTCAATTTCTGCAGTCTTAATTTCCTCACCGTTTGAAGATTGAATTTTTATTTGCAAAGCACGTTTGGCACGTATCCTTTGATGGTTGTTTAAAATGTAAATTAAATTTTGTAGAGAACACATTACAGTAATATTTTTCTTTCACTGGTACTATATTCTCCTTTTCACATTGTGTGACGTATAGTTCATACATTTTCGTAATATTTAAGTCAGGATTTAAATATTGTCGTCTTGGATTATGAGCTCTGGTGTAGTGACTACTGTAGGCTGGAAATGACTTTATATGTTTTATAACATTTGTGTCATCTATTTTATTGTTTGCAACACGGCCTTTGCGCTGATCAACCAAAGATGTAACTTGTTCTTTAGAACAACATTTGTATATCCGTCCGTCACTCACGTGATAAGTGTCCATAAAATATTTTTTGCAAACGGTAATATCATGTCTGTCTGTTCGAAAATAATATGTAAAATAATGTGATCTTTGTTCTTTAGTATTAATCGTGGGGCGCCTTCTTTTTATTTCCTTAACTTTAATGCAACCTCTTAAGAAAATATTTTGGTCAAGTTGACTATGTAAACTATAAAATGTCTTCATGGCAGCCTCTCTCCCATTCGAAAGAATTTTTTGGCTACACTTTTGGCGACATCTGCAGTTTATATCGACAAATGTTTTTGCAGGTACTAAATTTCCTCCTCTATCCCTGTATGCCATTCCTTTTGTTCTTTTATGTTTTATTAAATTTATTGCCAATTTATCAGGATAACGACTTCCAGGGTTTTTTCCAATTAATGTGTTTGATGGGATATTTGTACTGTTGCAATCAGATGAATCCGAAGAAAACCATAAACGTCTTCTTGAACCAGACTTTCTGTTGACAAATCGTATTGAAGAACCATCACTGTTTTCCACATCGACATTATAAGTCGCACACATCTTGATTATAATTGTATAATACTTATTTCTTTAAAACCATTCACAAATTGAAATAATTTTTTATAATAATTGAAACCTATATACATATGTACTTACGATCTGGGAGTAATGTTGAAAAGGCTAAAAAAATATGTAGTCCGTGTAATATTGGTGAAGTATACAGCAGAAGTTAACATAGACCCAATTACACTTTATTCTTAACAATAATTAATTTGACTTCACAAGTACTTGATCCTGCGGCAATTAGAATGTGACTGACTAATTTATTTTACTTTAATTCTAGTAAGGCACTATTTAAAAATGTACCGTTGTCATTCAGCGCTTGTCAGTACATTTGAGTTGAACAAAATATGTACCGTTATCATTCAAAGTTTGCTAGTGCATTGAATTGCGTTATTGAAACGATTTACATTAGAGTATGGAGTTAATCAAAATGGCTTCTGAACTAAATTACTTATTATTCAATGGCCAAAAAAAATTTGCCCTTTAATGATGTTAATCTTTATTATTCAGAAAAGTTATTAAACATATGAAAAGTTATGACTATACCAAGGGCTTTGAAACTTAAATTTAAGATTTTTCAAAAAAGTGGAGTTAATCGATGTGTGCACTGAACGGCTCAGTTTACTGTTGCAGACCCATTTCCCGGGAAATTAGACTGTCAACGGCTCGTTGCACACTCCCTCATTGGAAACTGCGACTGAAACGATGAAAACAACTCGGCGTAGCTGGTATGTTGCGTCACGCGTGGCCACTACTGAGTCCATCGAATTTGCTATGGCATCTATCGGTGGCCGGGCACTGATGGGATATACCCTGTTATGCTGCAAAAAGGTATAAGACAGCTGCTTCCTACTCTCAAAAGAATTTTCACTGCTAGCCTGGCACTTGCCTACATACCTATTCCTTGGCGCGCGGTGAAAGAGGTCTTTATTCCCAAAATAGGGACAGAAGATTACTCACTCACGAAGAGTTTTAGACCAATCAGTCTAACATCCTTCTTGCTGAAAAGCATGGAGAGATTAGTAGAGTTGCACGTGTGCAAAGTTGCCCTTCGAATGCATCCTCTCTCGGAAATGCAACATGCTTACAGGGGGCTTTCCCCAGCACACCGAGAGCTGCTCTAGATGCTATGATGAATCTTCCACCCCTTGACATATATATCAGAGGGTGAGCATTAAAAGCCTTTTCTCGCCTAAAGAGAAATATCCTAGGACCCCTGTCTCATGGATATGCATTCTGATGCAACGGCACCTGCCATCCTACTGGGCTGTAATTTAACAGTCACATTTCCATGGCGTCAGGACTGGCCTTGGTCAGACACTAAACCTGGAATGGAATGTCTTCGCATTTTCTTTGAGCGCGAAAACATTCGACTGCACTTCTCGTAAGGAAAATATGCGTCTGTCTTTCCATCAGAGATTTACGCAATCCTAATGGTCATGCACTATGTTATGAAACACAAGGTCTGTTCAATGACGATAAGATCAGATCAGAACAGAACAGCACAGCACCGATTCGTGAAAACTCTCTGATCAATTTAGAACAGAAAAGTAAGCCGTCTGTCAGTTGTCAGAAGAACGAGAAGCGTGTTAGTTGTCAGAGTGTATTTACATTTTTTACAATTAAATAGTCAATTAAAATGAATTTGAATACATAAATTTCTTCTGGAAGAATTTGTGTTAACTGATGGTGAGATGAGTGAGATTAGTGACTCCTCAACAACAACAGATTCCAGCAGTGTTGGCGAGAACAGTGAGTTTTTCTCTTGGGAAAGACATAAGAAACTGCATTTCTCATTTTTTAGAAGAAATAATTCCTTCTTATAATGAAAAAGAATTCTGTAAGCATTTCCGCATAAGCCGCACGCTGTATAAACGCTTGGTGGATATGTTTTCTTCGTCTGATGATTACGCTCAATTAGACAAGCGTAAAACGTATTCCGTGCAGGGACGGGTTAAGAATATCCCTGCAGCGATACCTCTCGCTTGTCGTAAAAGGCGACTAAAACAAAGGTAAACAAAAATCACATCTAGGCAATTTAGAAAACACCAAGGTGAGCCTAGGGACACATATACCACCATTAAACATACGACTGGAGATCACCGGTGTTGTAAGAGTAAGATCAAACAAAAAAATCTGGAGCATGCCCGTGTCACAAAAAAAAAAAAAAAACCAAGGGAGGCCGAAAAACAATTGGTGCAAACAAATGCAAAAACACCAGCATTTGATTGGCCTCAGCGATGATGTAATCCCAAACCGGGAAGCCTGCCGCTACTTTCTGAGGTCAAACCGGCGGACCCCACAAGCGGACCAGTAGGAATGCAGTTAAGTGGGAAGGTTATGGTCCTACACTTCTAACCATAACAACGCCGGAAAAATGAAAAAAAGAAGAAGAAAACAAGCGTAAAGCGTATTCAGCAGAAATGCACATAGCGCTTTTTCTTTGGTTTGCCGGCCACGAGGCATGCTCTTACAGGGATATTGCCGACAGATTCAACCTCGCTTTGGGTAGTGTTTCTGTCATGTTACATAGAGTGATATACTTTATTAGCAACCTTTGCGAATCATCCATTCGATGGCCGACCGAAGAAGAGAAAGTGGAAACTGCCTCATTTATGAGAAGCAAGACCGGAATCCAAGGTGTTATAGGTATAAAAAGCTTACATGCATACATATATTCGTATAGTTTCAGTAAATTATAAACATTTTTTGCAGGGATTATTCACGGTAGGCGAATCAAAATTGACCCTCCCAAATATGGAAAAGATGATTATATTGATAGGAAGAACGTGACGAGCCTCTGCCTTCAAGCAATTTGCAATGAAGAGAGGAAGTTTATAGACATCTTCGTCGGCTATCCAGGATCGGTCCATGACAACAGGGTTTTCGAAAATTCGGATATACATATATACTCAATTGCCCAATTCATGTGGAAATGGATTCCTACTTGGGGATTCCGCTTATGCTTGTTCCCAATATTTAATAACGCCATATCGGAACAACGGTCACTTAACATCAAGGCAAAAGTTTTTTAATCGGAAACTCAGTTCTGGCCGAATTATTATAGAACATTCATTTGGCATCCTCAAGCAACGTTTCCGACAGCTCTACTATTGCAAATTGAGAGGGATAGAAAAACTCTGTCATTTTATTCGAGCTTGCATTGTTTTGCACAATCTATGCAATGACAATGATCTTCAATTTGAAATGGTCGAAACATTGAAAATTTTGAAGAAAATATCCCTCCTAATTTGGCAATTGGCCAGGAGCAAGGCTTCAACCTTAGAAATAGGCTATGCGAAGAATTTTTTTCCTATTTCAATCCTGTATAAAATGTAAAAATAAAAATGAAATGTAAGAATAAATATGAAATGTAAACAAAAGACAAAAATATTTTTGTGTGTCTTTATTCTGCGACTGTAAAAAAGCTCCGAGCATTTCTTCTTTCATTATTCGTTGCTTAATTATTTCATCTGTTCGCTTATTGTAGGCGTCAAGCTTAGCCCTTCTGTATTCGGCTGTGGACTTCCGATGTTCATCTTTTGACTTTCGTTCTTCAGCGAACTCTTGCCGCCATCTTTTCAACTACTCAGCGACGGTGCTAGTTTTTCTTGGCCGCTTCAGACTGATTCTCAAATCTTCCCGGGGTACCTCCGCTACCAGATCCCGATGGTAATGGTTCTGTAAAAGAAATAGGATTTAAACAGAATGTAGGTAATTTTTTGCTTCTAATATTACCTGTATTGGAACAAAATCCCGATTCCGTCATCATCTGATCCCGTGTCATAGCACTGGCAATGGTACTCCCCAACCGAAACGTTGGAATAATAGATGATCTGTCTAAAAACACGTCGGTAAGATCACTGTAATGGTAAAGTAAATTGGTATACATTTATGAAATAAAGTAAGGTGAAATGAAAATAACTTACTCTTCATAAGGACATGTAGCCCTGTCGTTACCCCTTCTTAAAACTTCTTTCTAGGCTTTTCCACTTTCCCTCAATTTGGCAAGCGGAGAAAAAACTTCCATGCTCGGACATTCTCCCGGAAATTCTTTCCCACAGCAGCTTTTTTGTTTTCACCTCTACTTTTTTACCGATCTTTGGGTGTTCTTCTTTATATTAAGTGATGAGAAGCCTACAGTCTTTCTCCAGCCAAGTTGCCTTCTGTCTCTCCTCCAGAGACTGCGCCGAAGTTGAGGCGATTGGAACAAAGTTCTCATCGAAGTTCCCACTAAAGGACTGCTCAAAAACTTGAGTCCGGAATTCTTCATCTAAAAGATTAATAAAAGTGAAATTCTAATACTAATTCCATATTAAATGTTTTACTTACTAGTTTTCAAATTCCGGCGTGTATTGGGAGAACACGCAACGAGTACTGATTGGCCCTTATCGGACGTAATTTCTATTTTCTCCATTTTTTTTAATAAATAATATTTTATTGAACAAAACACACATGGAATAAACCCACAAACCAAATGACAATATCTTAAAAATAATATATCGCACTAAATAAACATGAATGGAATAAATCCACAAGCCAAATGACAATAGCTGCTTTTGACACTTTTCACGAATCTGTTCTGACTCAAAAGTAGGTGCAGAAAATCGTGTTCTGAAGTGTCCGGAAAACTGTCACTGAACACAAATCAGAACACTTTCGGACAGAAATTTTTGTCACCACAGCAAAAGGTGTACTTTTCTGTCCAAAACAGTCCAGAACAGCGTCACTGAACAGACTAACAGTGTTGTGGAGGGGAAAAAGCATATGCGTCTGCAGTGACAGCCAAGCTGTACTCAAAGCTGTGTCCAACCCTCTACCCAACTCCAAATTAGTGCATGAACTCAATATCCTTTTTGAACAAAGTCGGAAGACTAATTTCACCTACATATGTATATACATATGTATGTAGGTTTGTTTGGGTCCTAGGTCACTCTGGAATCCCAGGAAACGAGATCTCCGATGAACTTGCTAGAAGGGGCTCAGAGGAGGGTTTCTCAGGACCTGAACCCGCCTTAGGCCTACCTGCTTCCACGGTCAAATCTGACATCAACGACTGGGACTTTAATGCAGGATGACTAAGCGCTTACGCCCTGATGTCTGCAAAAAGTCCGCAACATTTCTCTGCGACTGTCCCGGCTTCGCTCGCGCGCCCATCCCTATGATCGAGAAGCATATTTTTAAACAATTCGGTGAAAAATAATAAAATACAAATTACATACTCTTAAATAAAGGAAACTACATTTGTATACTATCATATTGGCGACTATCTTCATTCTGTATTAAAAAAAAAAATAAATTGTGCTAAGAAGGTCATTTGAACGGTCCGGGTAGGAATAGGTATACATGAAGTGTCGGTAGGAATAGTGTTAATAAATTCGTCATTCAAATATGTATGTATATATGCCCGTATCACCGTTCTTCGCGCAGATGGCATTCGACTCAAATGACACAATTTCGGCGAACTACGATTTTTCCGTATTACCGTTGGCGAACGTTCGACTGATTTTCTGTTTCTAATGTCAAATTCAGTCGAACACAAAAAGTTGGTGACTGGGAGGCGAACGTTTTCTGTATTAAAAAAAAACATTAAATGTTTTTTTATTATGCCATCCAGATCCTATACGGATCATGGTTTACATGTATTACAATAACAACACGTGATCCAGCTCTTGATCTGGATCAATTTCAAGATCCGGGTTTGAGCGGAAGTGAATTTACACTATTTCCCACTGGTTTCGCATTTAAAATAGGAGAATCATTGCCTGATGAACATATAAAATTGTGGCCAGGATTTGGTTAAAGAGCTTTCGCTTCCGTATCGAGTAATTGTATTCATAATGCTATATAAAAACTATTATCATCAGCATTTAAATCGATCGTACCAAATTTGTAAGAAAATAAACATTTTCTTTGATATGGCAATTTCACACTTAAATGTCAAAGATTGTTTTTATTGTGAAGTGGAAATGGAGAGTTAACACCACGCTCTCCTGATAAGAGGAAAGGGGAGATGTCACCTTGAACTTCGCAACAATTCGCATATGCAACAAGACACCATGCATTTGCCAGATGCATGAAAGAACATGATCGAGCGTGCATACGTTCCCACGAGCACACGAGTGAAATGCTGACACTGCTGCCCTTGCACATGCAGGCTGCCCAACGGACACCGGCATAGGAGTTAGATTATGTTTAAGTTAGATTTGTAAATTCATTCTAGTTCTGTACGTCTGCGAATAAAGTCATTATTAAAACTCGAATAAACGGGATTGCGTTGTAAGTCGAACAGTTGGGGGGAGGCTCTGCCTCCCCGTTCGCGGGTTTTTTTATTATCCTTAAGAAGGATAATGTTAACTGGCGCCCGAGCAGGGACCGGTCAATCGATCCATTTCTTTCATTGGTCGATAGACGTGCAGTCACTTATCAATGACGCAGGATCAGTACGTTCTATTTGAGCGCAAGGAGCAGTACCCATGAGAACACTGCAACTATTCTGACCTGTAACGTTTTCCGGCATACCCATGGGAACATGCTCGGAGATCGACTAGATAAATGGATTGATGGTGAAGTGATTCGTGCCACGAGTAGGTCGCTTACAATAATCAACGTTTGCGACTAAAAGGGACTAACACGAACCTTCCGAGACCGGGTTCCTTCAAAATTAATTCGGTTCGGTTTCGATCGAGTCGGTAGCTAATCGGTCTTGTTTCCCTTCTCTCCCTTTTAGGAATATAAACCAAAAAAAAAGAAGATACGAAAATCGTTTTATCATCATCCTAACTCATTCTAACATGAACACTATCCTTAAGTGAGTGGAAGAGAAAAATTACTAGAAAATCATTTGAAAAGAAATTATAATCATAAGTGCCAAAAGAAAAATTAGTAATACCGTGCCAATAGTATAAGAAGGAAATTGTGAAATAGTTTATAAGTTATTGTGATAAGGAAAATATATTATAGTTTTATAAAAGTTCTGTTTAAGTGAAGATAAAATTGTTTAAGTGCCGATCTATTGTGTCAGTGTGCCAAACGTAAAGAATAAAAGAATTATATAACAAAATTATATTAAAGAGTTGCGAGGCAGACAATAAGTCATTGTGCCAGAGTGTGCCAATATATAAGCCTAAATCGAACAGGTGAGCGAATTATTTTTTAATTTTTATTTACAATGGACGAGTTACAATGTTCAGTTACGAACTTGACCGGAGCTGTCAATACCATCATTAGCCAATTGAAGGCGATAGAGGCTCGCCTTGTATCCGTAGAACGCAGGACGACGGAAGCAATTCCGCCCACTGCGGAAGGCTCTAACGTCAATCAAGCCGTCGAACTCAGCTCTCCGCGAAACGAGGCCGAACTCAGAGACATTAGTCGTCTCCCTGATTCCGTAAAAGAATTACAAGTGTTTGACGGAAATCCTACGCAGTATGTATCCTGGGTGCATGCTGTAGAGGGAATACTAAAAGATTTTGATATCGTCAGATCGAAACCAATATACCGAGCGATCTTGCAACATGTTCGGGGCAAGATCAGAGGGCCGGCAGACGCCGCCCTCATCTCATATAACATCTTTGATTGCGACTGGCGGGAGATGAAACAGTGTCTGTCATTACATTACGCAGACAAGCGCGATATGCGTACGCTGGAACACCAACTTAACCAGCTTACGCAAAAGGGTAGTAAGCTTGATGAGTTCTATGCCGCTGTTAACCATCAGCTATCCCTGATGGTCAACAAACTAAAGACAGAAGCATACAGCGAAGAAACGGTCAAGGCTCTGATGGAGTCATATCGAAATAGAGCTCTAGACGTTTTTGTCCGTGGCCTTAACGGCGACCTTTCGCGGATGTTGATCATCCAGAGACCGAAAAATCTTCCCGAAGCATATTCAGCCTGCCTTGAGATTCAGAACCTTAACTTCAGGAATCATTCCATTCATAATACGTCTGGGCAGAATACGATCACTGCTCCCGTTAATCAAATATTTAAAGGTGGAGAACGACGTAATCTTCCACCTCGGAGACCTTCCTACAATGCACCGAGCGGAAGCAAGCCGTTCGCGCCAAACTTCCAACCCCGATCCTATGCGCAGTCCCCCTTCCGGGATAACGGTTCACCGCCTAAACTAGGACCAAAGCCCCTAGAAAGAATGGAAGTGGATAACAGCGTTCAATCAAGGCAAGTGAACTATATGAACCGCCCCAGGATTTCAGGTTCTCTTAATCCTTTCAAACGGAAGGCAATGTCTGCAAACATCCCCATGAAACAGCAAAGATTATACCACTTGCAGGATGATAATGAAGATCACGAGGAATATAACGAAGTCGCGGAGGAGGCTGCAGGCGACGAGCTGAATTTTATGACGGGCGGCCATCCAGCGTACCATACGTAGAGTACGTTACAAAAGACGGGACTGTGCTAAAGTTTCTTGTCGATACGGGTGCTAACAAGAACTTTATCAGCGCTAAAATCAAACAACCCACAGTCCGTCTTAACAAACCATTCAAAGTTCATTCAGCTGGCGGTAGTATCCTCATTTCCGAGTCTGTCGAAGGGAAGTTCTTTGAGCGCCTCGGTAACAAAACATTAATCAAATTCTATGTGCTGCCTGGTCTCAGTTCCTTCGATGGCATCATCGGGGATGACACATTGAAGGAGCTCGAGGCCGTAGTGGATAGGAAAGAGAATGTACTTAAGATAAAACCAAATATCGCGATCCCCCTTAAAGAAAACCTTTCCATGAATGTTAACCTAATAATAGATCCAAAACTCCCTGAAAGTATAAAATCCAAATTATTGATACTAACCAAAAAATATGGCTCCCTCTTTGGTCCCATTTGTGCAAAAGAAGTAGTCGATACATCCATTCTCGCCGAAATAAAAACCAGCACCGACCAACCAATCTACACGAAGAGCTATCCCTATCCAGCCTGCCTGAGAGGAGAGGTTGAAAGGGAGATAGCGAAGCTGCTTGAGGAGAATATAATCCGACCATCCAGGAGCCCTTACAACTCGCCCATCTGGGTTGTACCCAAGAAGCCAAAACCAAATGGCGAAAAACAATACAGGATGGTAATCGACTACAAGAGGCTAAACAATGTGACCATAGCGGACACCTATCCTATTCCCGACATAAACTCAACGCTTGCCAGCCTTGGCAACGCTAAGTATTTCTCAACCCTTGATCTGACTTCCGGATTCCATCAGATACGTATGAAACCCTCAGACGTTCCGAAAACTGCATTCTCGACAATGAATGGTAAGTTCGAGTTTCTCAGACTACCCTTTGGGCTGAAAAATGCCCCTGCAATATTCCAACGCATGATAGACGATGTTCTAAAGCCCTACATCGCCAAAATCTGTTATGTCTATATAGACGACATAATCGTTTTTGGTAGTAGTGCGGAAGATCATTTAAAGAATCTAGATACCATCCTGGCACGATTGGATACTGCTAAGCTCAAGGTTAATCTAGAAAAAACTCACTTCATGCAGACGGAAGTAGAATTTCTGGGCTACGTCATCACCCCCGATGGCATACGTCCTGATGCAAAGAAGGTCAAGGCCATCCAGAACATTAGACCCCCTGAAAACTTAAAAGAACTTAAATCATTCCTAGGCTTAACATCATATTATAGGAGATTTATTCGGGACTATGCCAAGGTTGCGAAGCCCTTGACAAACCTGAGCAGAGGTGAAAACGCCCAAGTTAAAGCCAACCAGTCGAGCCGGATTGCAATAGAACTTAATGAAGAAGCTCTTAGGGCATTCCACGAGTTAAAGGCACTGTTAACATCGTCAGAAATCCTAGCATTCCCTGATTTCGAAAAACCCTTTAATCTGACAACTGATGCTTCGAACCTTGCGATAGGAGCAGTTTTGTCTCAGGGGGAATGCGGGAAGGACAAGCCTATAGCATATATCTCGCGGTCACTGAATAGAACCGAGGAGAATTATGCAACAAACGAGAGAGAGATGTTGGCCATCGTATGGGCACTAGACAACTTACGCTCGTACCTGTACGGCGCAAAGAAGATTCGGATATTCACAGACCATTAACCCCTGACGTTCGCACTGGGCAATAGAAATTATAATGCAAAACTGAAGAGATGGAAGGCGCGGATAGAGGAGTACAACTACGAATTGATTTATAAGCCTGGTAAATCAAATTTGGTGGCTGATGCTCTCTCTAGACTCAAAACTGAGATTAACCATTTGCAGAATTCAGATACAACTGAATCTGTGCCAAACTCTAACACAGAAGAAACTCGTACGGCCAGTGGAAATGATACCTCTCTCACCACGCAAACCGCACTTTCCGAAGGTGGGACCTCCACAGAAACTGCACATAGCGCGTTACAGGACTCTTCAGATCTTATACCCCATGTAGAAGCACCAATCAACGTCTTCCGGAACCAAATCATATTTAAAATCGGTAAAGGTCTGGAAATTCACGAAGAACCCCATCCTGGCTATCAACGACATTACGTAGCTATTGTCAATCCAACCAAGCAAATTCTAATCGAAATTCTTAAGGCAAAACTCAACCCAAACGTTATAAACGGAATAAAAATCCCGGAAACGTATCTAGGCATCCTCCAGGAAGTCGCCATAGAGCATTTCACTAAGTACAAGATCAGGATTACACAGAGAATTGTCGAGGATGTGGCGAATGAGGAACGTAGATATGAATTAATCATGGCAGAACATAGAAGAGCACACAGGAACGCTCGGGAGAATAAAGAGCAGCTGCTCGAGCGCTACTACTTCCCAGCCATGAACAGTTTGGTCACGAAATACACCAAATCATGCGAGGTGTGCAATTCCAACAAATACGATAGACATCCAATCCACCCTGAGCTCCAACCTACTCCTATCCCTAGCTATCCTTGCGAAATGTTGCACCTGGACCTAATCGAAATACAAAACGAAAAGTTCATAAGCTGCATAGACAAATTTTCCAAATTCGGGAAAATCTTTCATATTAAGAACAGGTCTGCTTTGCATCTTAGGGACAAAATTATAAAAATCTTGCACTATTTCACGGTGCCCAAAATATTAGTGATGGACAACGAGTGTAGCTTCATTAGCCCGATTGTAATGAACTTCATAAATATGTTGGGCATAAAAATATACCGAACACCAGTGCGGCGCTCAGAGGTAAACGGTCAGGTTGAGAGATTCCACTCAACCATCATTGAGATATATCGCTGTCTTAGGGCTGATCACAAGGATCTGCGGCTTAAAGAACTCTTAAATATCGCGGTGGATAGATACAATAACAGCGTACATTCCGTTACTAAGCGTAAGCCAAGCGACATATTCTTCGACAGATCTCAGAGGATCAACTACCAAAGTCTCATGGACTTTCGTAGAAAGGTTAATCAAGATCTTAGGGCCGAGATAAAAAGGAAACAGAGAGAAAATAATATATACCGAAATAAGAACAGAACAACACCGAGAGCTTACAAAAAAGGCGACGTCATTTATACGGCGTCAAAAGGTATAAAAGCAAAAAATAAGCCACTATTCCGAAGGGAAATAGTCGCAAAAAATAATCGCGTAACTGTTGTAACTTCGACAGGAAGAAGAGTCCATAAGACTCATATAAGGAACACGAGTTAGGGGGTAAAATCCTAACGTTCCTAAACATGTCGAACATTAATATTGGGTAATGAAAAACATAAGATATATTTATAGATATATAGAGATAAACTGCAAACTAACACGCCACCAAATAGCGTGTTAGTTAAAATAAAAAAAAAAAAAAAAAAAAAAAGAATTAAAAAAATTGCGTAATAAAATAAAAAAAAAAAAATAAAAAAAAGGGAGGAATGGCACAAAGGCACAAAGAATAAGGCACGGCACTCATATTTTTATATTTTTATGGCACTCATAGCTTAAGAAATCGTACTATAAGTTAACAAATTATTTCTTAACAAATTCTCCCTTAAGCTAATCACAATTTTTAAATTTGTATTTCTGTCTCTAATTACTTAATTAATTTAATTAATTTTAATCCTTAAGTTTGTATACATATTAGCATATTAGTCCCTAATCAATTGGATTGATCAGTTAGAATTAAATGTATTGCCTTATCATTGTTTTTATAATCCCTGTAAAAATTATTTCACCTAAGCCCAAGTTATTGTATAACACAAATTCTAATTAGGCTTTTAGTGGTAACATCAGTTGCTGTGCAAGGGTACGACATTATCGAGTATCAGTCACCAATTGTCACAGTGAAGGAAGGCAAGGGATGGATCGTAGATGGACACTTCAAACTGATACACCTCATCGACCTGCAGAAACTCGAGTCGCTTCTAGAAAAAATGAACAAAACCGTGGATGCTGAGATTAAGAACTACGATAGGAAGGTCATCGCGGAACATCATCTAGCGCAAATCAGTGTGCGATTCGATTCTCTGAGGGGGAAAGCCCATAGGCAGACCAGATCCATCAACTGGATAGGCTCAGCGTCGAAGTGGCTAGCGGGTAACCCCGACGCAGCGGACTGGGATGATATCCTAAGGAACGAACGAGGCATAATTGAAAACAATAACCAACAGTATAAAATCAACGAAAGAGTCCTTAAAATAACCGATGACATCGTCCGAAAAATAAACTGGGTTATTGACAGCGCAAAAAATCAAGTAGCTCAATCCGACAAATCTACGTTCGAGCAAAACATCATCAACGAGATCATGCTGATCAAGGACGAGATCAACGAGATCGTTCTGGCTTGTCAAATGGCTAGAAGCGGTATAGTCAACACCAACCTTCTTGACCGTGAAGAAATCAACAGGGTTCTGGCCGAAATCGAAACACTGCCCTATGCCAACGTAGTAGAAGCATTGGAATTCGGAACCCCGTCGGTTTTTACTAATGACACCATGCTCCTGTACGTTCTTTCAGTCCCAAAAATAAGTAAGACGGAGTACAACCTTCTGCTGACAAGAGCCTCCATCACAAACGGGAAGCAAGTTGATCTACAATTCAACAGGATGTTAGTGAACCACGAAGAAACCCTCGGAATTCTGTCAGACTGTCTTATGATAGGAAACGCCACAGTATGTGAAGGAAGGTCCTTAGAGAAACTAGACGAAGATCATTGCATTGCCCGGTTGCTGAAAGGCGGGGACGCCGCCTGCACCTTCCGTCTGAACAGCGCGGAAATCATCGAGCTTATCGAGGAAGACACCATTTTCATCACAAATTTCCATGGCCAGCTAACCACTCTCAACACATCGAAAAACCTGTCCGGTACCTTTCTAATTCGAATCCGTAACGAGACGATCCAACTCGCCAATAGGACATTTTCGAGCTCTTCAGTCACATCCCTCCAAGCATTACCACCTGTTCTCTCAAGCATCATTTCAGCCGGAGACAAAATCAATGTGGAATACGTACACAACATCAGCATGAGGAACATCAGACTCTTAGCGGACCTTGCCAAGAAGACGAAATCAACAGCAGCCGTCGACGCCATCATTTTCCTGCTTATTGTAGCATCATCCTTTCTCATCTGGAGGAAAATCAACAAAAGGGCGGATTTGCCAGTTGTACAACCTATGGCGCCTACCAGCATCACTAACCAGCCATGAGATCTGCGGGACGCAGATTTTTAGAGGGAGGGCAGTTAACACCACGCTCTCCTGATAAGAGGAAAGGGGAGATGTCACCTTGAACTTCGCAACAATTCGCATATGCAACAAGACACCATGCATTTGCCAGATGCATGAAAGAACATGATCGAGCGTGCATACGTTCCCACGAGCACACGAGTGAAATGCTGACACTGCTGCCCTTGCACATGCAGGTTGCCCAACGGACACCGGCATAGGAGTTAGATTATGTTTAAGTTAGATTTGTAAATTCATTCTAGTTCTGTACGTCTGCGAATAAAGTCATTATTAAAACTCGAATAAACGGGATTGCGTTGTAAGTCGAACAGTTGGGGGGAGGCTCTGCCTCCCCGTTCGCGGTTTTTTTTATTATCCTTAAGAAGGATAATGTTAACTGGAGCAAGTGGGCAAAAAAAAGGTAAACATGCAAATTAATTTAAATTTCTGTTACCACTTGGTTATTTAGTCTTAGGATAGTTTGGACTGTGCCAGAAACGAAGGTCTTTTTAGCCGCATATGGACATAGGCAGATGGAATTCCAGCATGCAAGAAAAAAATAAATATGCGATGAGCAATGTGCTGGAAGATCTGTTAGCTCAAGATGTTTAGGTTTGTAAACAAAAAAATTCTATGTTGTACATTTATATATGTATAGGTATATGTATATACATACATACATATGTATATCTTTTTAAATTCAAGAGCCAAAATACCACTATCGAAATGCTTGAAGTAATGTTGAAAAATTTACTAAGGGCATATAAGGCAACAGTTGATGGTAGCAAACGGAGTGGCGAGGCAGCCGCCAAAGCTCCATTTGAAGAGGAGATGGAAGCCATCTTTGGGACTAAGCCCGGAATAAGAAATAGCCATACCCTAAATTTATCGGGAGAAATGATAGAGACGCTACCGATCGCTTCCACCAGTAGTGCGAGTAGGTATACTTTTTGAATAAAATAATAGCTTTGATTCAACATATTTCGCTTTAAGGCCAATTGCAACATCCTTCACCAACTTCCAATTCCAGCTACACAAGCACGCCGACTTGCGAGAAAGGAAAGACTTTTTAGAGAAAGGTTCGAGCTGAAACGAAAGTTAGCGGAGGAAAAGAATATCATAATAGCCGACTACAACGCAAAAAAGATAAGACTTCTGGAATGCAAAGAAAGAGCCAAGCAGGAGCGTTTCGAACGGAAAGGCAAGTTGATAAGATAATTGTTTGTAAAATAATATGTTTTTTATTGATTTTGTATAAATTTAAGTGATAATGAATTTTTTGAATTTTATTTATTTTTCTGTGATAACTTATTTTAATTTTCTGTGATAACTTGTGATTTATTTGTTTTTTTTTTTTTGTAAATGAATGAATTTGTTCCTTTTTTTACTTTTATGTTCCTTCTGTTGATTAGTTTTAATTAAAATGAAATGAATTGAATGAAAAATTAAATAAAATGAATTTCATATAATTATCATGTTTCTATTTATCGATGATCTAATAAAAGTTGTCGTCTTGAGCTGTTTGCTGCCTCATCGTTCACCTCAGTTGTAAGAAATTTGTCTGGATCGACGGAAATCAAATCATCTATTTCATCATTGTTATCCTTACAAATGTTATGCAATATACATCCACATAAAACTAAATTGACCACAAAATGAATGTTCTTTTGTTCAGTGAAGTGCATCAATCTTCGAAAACGAGTTTTCAGAAGACCAAACGTATGTTCCACAACGACTCGTCCATTAACATGAATCACATTAAATTTTCTTTCGACATTTGTCAACATTGCATTGTCCTTAACCCTAGAGTAGTCGCGCCTTTTCGTGAAACGCGAGTGATCGCGTGTTGAACATTTTGCCGCCCATGTTTAACATAAGTTTTTTTTTTAAATATTAGATAAATAAATTTGCAATTATTACTATAGGATAAAAAAAGTCATAAACTATTTGAAAAAGTAACATATATTATAGTTTTACACTTACTATTAAAAAACAAATGTTTTAGGAAATTTAAGGTAATATTTTTTGTATTTTAACAAAGGCTTTGCTTAAACCTATGTAAAAAAAGAAGAATTAAACTGTTTGACAAAATTAGGCGTATTCATTATCTACAATATGTAACTCAGCAAAACAGTCCTGACACAAGTACACACAATGTTCGTTGCACAGTAACTTTACACATCTATTACACACTTTTTTGGTCCTTCTATTTTTCTTGGACGGGCATACTGTGCATATACCTGCTCTTCTTGGGGGTATATCTTGATGATCAGATGGCACAAATCGAGAAATTTGGTTCCTCAACTGTTTCGGCAATGTGTATACCTTTGATCTTCTGATTATGTGTGGTCATAGCCAGAGCAATTTCTTTCAAAAAGATCGCCTTAATAATAAGTGATTATTATTTTCTTTGTACATTATTTGACTATTTATGCCGACAATATTCAAAATTGAGAAAAATAATCTCATCGGCCACCTGCGCGTCATTCTACCCACGGAATATTCCTCTTTCATTTGATCGACAACGTCAACTCCGCCTTTACTCTCATTGTAATATGTAATGATTTCTGGTTTCTTAGCAGCACCGGTAGTTTCATCGATCTTGTTGTCATCGTGTAAAGTGGACAACTGTAGAACCACTTTTTTTTGCTTTTTATTAGGCACATAAGATATTAAGACCTTTTTCTCACCAAATCCGAATATTGTACTCGGTTTGACTCTATCTTTGGTATCTAAAAAGTAAGATGGGATTTCTTTTTTGTTTTTCCGCAGAGTGCCTACAATAGTTGTTCGGTGGTTAGCAACTAGCTCGTCAGCAAGAGGAATAGACGTAAAGTAGTTATCCATCGTTATATTTCGGCCAGTATTAAAAATATTTTTAGATAATCTTTTCACCAAATCGCTTGAACTATTGTCAACATAAAACTGCCCTTCTGGTTGTTTACCGGCATATATGTACTTCCAAATTGCTGGTATATAGTGATTTTGAATCAACAAGAGCATATATTTTTATGCCGTATTTTGCGTGTTTATTTGCCATGTACACACGAAACTTGCAACGTCCTCTAAATTACTCTAACATCTCATCAATTGTACCATTTTCTCCAATCTGATAATGCGTTTGACAATTGGTGACAAAAGCGTCAAATATATTCCTCATTGCTGCCATATTATCAATTTCAGCGCGTTCTGCTCTGGTTTGCACATCGTCAAAACGAACATTTCTTAGCAGAAAAAAAATCTCGTCTTTGACATAATTACTCTGAATATATCAGGCGCCGTTCCATCATCAACCCACATTTCATGAATATTTAGGTGATGCATTTTTTTCAGTCCCGCCATAATCAAAAGCCCAACTAGAGCTTCTATTTCAATTAAGTCTGTTTCTTTTGTATCTCGCTCCCTTGAAAACTGATCATTATGTGCACGTTTGTGTAAATTCGTGAATAGCACGATATCTTCCAGCATTTTTGTGCTAATAAACAAATTAAAACATTCCAAAGGTGTTTTAGAATTTTTAGCAACTTCACCTTGCACTCCGGGAGTTACGTTAAATGAAACGAGTATATTTATTTTTTTTCTTGAGCTGTTTATTCTTCCGTGTCCACAATAAGAATGAATCACTAAACTTTTATTTGGCTAATCTTAAGCCTATTTTACAAAATAACAGATAATACAGATAACACAGTCTAAAGCAAATGAGAAAAAAAAAGAGAGGCTTAAAAAGAAGATCACAAAAAGAGAAACAATATCGGAAAGAGAAGCATCACAAACATTACATATGTATTTACAATCTCGTAAGCTGGGCTTTAGGTGGAGGATTGGTACATACTCGCATTTTCTTTTGGAGCATGTCTCTGAGTACAAGGCAGCGTCCTGAGTATGTTCGCTGGTATGTTGATATGCTACTCCCAATGTCATCAATTACAATGATAATTATAAAAGATATGACGAATATAATGGGGAGCATATCACTCCTCCCACCGATGTATGAACAATACATGCGTTCCATGTTGTTGCGCGCTTTCATTTCCATTTAAAAATTATCGACTTCTAAGATTTGTTTTATTTATTAATTTGGTTATGCTGTATATTTCTGTGTACATTTCTTAATTAGATATGAATCAAAGTAGATTTTGGTATTGGTAATATTGAAATATATTGTATCGGTGAGTGACCGTAACTTCATAACATTGTAATATTACTATTATACTCGTATAGCTGAATACTTATCTCTTATCTCTAACTAACAAAATGTACATACCTACATATATATTTCATTTGAAAGATTTCTTAGCAATATGTTACAATATAAGAATATGTGTTTAGCTATGAGTTACACATATATATGAACAAGACAAATGGTTAAGGAAGCATTAGTTTATGTTTTATTTATAGTTACTTTTTGACTTTTTTTTTGAATAGTTTCTCCCGGTTAGTTTTTTATCGAATATAATATTTTCTATCGGAGCCTGGTGCTTGTATGGTCTTTTTATTATGTGCCTATCGCGTTTAAAACCATCCTTGTCTTTAAAGTAAGTTTTGCCTTTTTCTCTTACGTCTTTTATTATGTATCTTGGTAAATGTTTTATATTATGAAAACCTATGTTTTTCACTAGTTCTCTTTCCCTGTAATTATGGATTTCTTTTCTTACCTTGTTGATTTTACCTATTTTTTTTTCTTTATTTGCATGAATATGTTGTCTTAGCTTTTCCCACTCTAAATTGTTTAATCTCGAATGCAGGAGATCATAAGGTTTATATTTAGTGGAAGAATGAATTGTATCGTTATACATTTGAACTGCCTTAAATGCCAACGTTTTCTCATCTGTATCTTTATTTTCTTTGCTAAGTTTGAACAGTCGTATGTGTTCATTGAGTGTTGAATGAAACCGTTCTATGATAGAATTACCTGTGTGTGTATTCGGGGATGTAAAGTGGTATAATATATTTTCTTTATTCAAAAAATCCTTAATGAATGCGGTATTAAATTCATTATCGGCTACAATTTTACTTGGTTTACCTAATATTGAAAACCTATGTTGTAAAACCTCAACTATTGTTATAGAGTTTCTGTCTGTGATAGGGTGAATCGAAACGTGTTTTGTTAATTTATCAATACCTGTAAGGAACATGCGATTCTTGTTTAAAAACCATATATCTACGTGGACTATTTCATTGGGTTTATTGGGAGTTTCTGTTACCATTAAATTTGGTTTAATTGGATTTCTATCGTACTTACACATGCTGCAAAAAATACAATTATTAATAAATTTGTAAATTTCTAGTCTAAGATTTGGATAATAGTATATGTCTTTTAATTCTAAAAAGGTTTCCTCAATTCCTCTGTGATTCTTGGCAAAGTGAGTCTTTTCAATTAGTTCCAATACCTTTTCCTTGGAAGTTAGGTCTTTAAGAAATTTTGTACATTTCATAATTTTCATTCCGGGTGTATTCGAAAAATATTTGACTATAGTATTTTGGAATTTTATGAAAATGTCCTCTTCGTAGCAATATAGCCCTACAGTTCCTTTAATTGGAAAGACTGACTTAAGAATATTTAGAATATATTCTTCATCATAATCGGTTATAGATATTATCAATCTGCGTTTCTTTTGATATAAAATTTTATTTGTATGTCCGTTGACACTACTCTTTTTTAGAATTAATTGATGTCTATAAATATTTACAGGAGTTTCTGTGATGAATATATGGTCGTTCAGGTTTTCAACACCACTATGTATTGTTGCTAGGTCAGATCTAATATCATTTTCTACATAATAGGTTTCTATTCGACTTAGAAAATCAGCAACCTTATTTTCCTTACCTTTTATGTATTCTATGTCGAATTCGTACTCATTAAGTTTTATTTTCCAACGCTGTAGCTTGGAATTAGGTTCTTTAAGTGAATTCAGCCATACCAAAGGTCGATGGTCCGTTTGAACTTTAAATTTTCGTCCAAATAAATATGGCCTGAAATACTTCGTTGCCCATACAATAGAAAGCAACTCTTTTTCCACTGTGCTATAGTTACATTCATGACGATTTAAAGTCCGAGATGCATATGCTATTGGATGTTGATTTTGGGAAAGAACCGCCCCTAAAGCTGCATTACTAGCGTCAGTTGTCAAGGTAAACGTTTTTTCGAAATCTGGGTAGGCTAAGACTGGACATGTACATATAAGTTCTTTAAGTTTATTAAAGGACTCAATGTATAATCTGTCTTTGATATTAATTTTTGAACCTTTTTTCAGGCATTTAGTCATCGGAAGGGCTACCTTTGAGTAGTCCTTGATAAACTTCCGATAAAAGCCTGTTATCCCTAGAAATGATTTTATTTGCCTCATAGTTTGTGGCATTTTTATTTGCTTTATTATTTCTATTTTATTTGGATTGGGTTTTATTCCATCTTCAGAAATAATATGTCCCAAGTATTCAGTTTGACGTTTCAAAAAACTACATTTATCAATCTGAATTTTGAGATTGTACTCACGAAGCCTTTTGAAAATTTTATTGAGCGAAACCATATGCTCCTGAAGTGAAGTGGAAAATATAAGGATGTCATCCAAATAGACCACGCAAATATTATTTATGTAGTCGTGAAGGACTTCGTTCATCATCCGTTGAAAGGAAGCTGGGGCATTTTTTAAGCCAAATGGCATTCTCGTAAACTCATAGTGCCCGCTTGCGGTTGAAAAAGCTGTCTTGTGTTGGTCTTTCTTACTTATTGGAATCTGATGGAATCCCTTTGCAAGATCAAGGGTAGAAAAATAAAGAGCGTTGCCTAATTTGGAAAATATGTCTTCTATGTGGGGAATGGGAAACTTATCATCTATCGTTATATCATTTAGTTTCCTATAATCAACTACAATACGCCATTTCTGCTCACCGGAACTGTCAATCTTTTTTGGAACTATCCAAATTGGAGCATTGTACGCACTAGTTGATTTGACGATAATACCAGACTTAAGCATTTCCGAAATTTGCTTATTTACTTCATTCCTGTGTGCTTCAGGATATCGGTATTGTTTTGAATATATCGGTATGTCGTTCTTAGTTGGTATTTGATGAGTATAAGTAACCACTGATGATAAATTTTCACCTTCAAAGTAAAACACATCCTTAAACGTTTTAATAGTATGTGTTAAAGCTTTGAATTCTTCAGAATTGAAATTTTGTAATTTTAATTTACTCATTATTACATCAATATTTGGTTTTTCAAAATTGATGGCAACGACATCATTGGCTAAATTATTTATTTCTTCCGGTATTACTTGAGTGGGAGAATCATCAAAAATTAAGGGTAAAATAGCGTGTGTTGTGGTGAGTTGTGATGTGTTAAAGTCAATTTTTGCTCGTAACGGCCTTAAAACGTTACAACCAATTATTCCGCAAAAATTACCATTCAATTCAGTCTCAAGCATATCAATTTTTGTTGAAGGTTTGTTAAACTCCCTAAATAGTGGAATTGTAATTTTTGAATTACAAACAATATGGGAATTTATAGATTTTAAATTAATGGGCTTTTCTAGTACCGTTTTGAAGGTTTTATGAAAAAGTCCTTTTCTTATCAGTGAGGTGCTTGCTCCCGAATCAACAAGTAATTTAATGGGTCCTAAACTTGTCGTAACAATTATAGAGGGAAGTGATCTGAGGTGGGTGACTGAAAATTTTGGTATTTACTGCACTCAGGTTGTGCACTTTCCGCAGACCCACGACGAGAAGAATTATCTATTTGTACATGATCTATTTCCATGCTATTGTTTTTATTTCGAAAATTTTTGGAATTTGAAAAGACACGGCTTGTTCCTGGGTTATTTCCTCTAAAGTTTGAAAATTTTGACTGACGAGAATTACCTGAATTTTGAGGATTTTGGTTTATTGAATTCGAGGGTTGGAAAGTTGAATTTTGAGGGGATGGATTATATGGCAAATCATTTCGATTATATGAACTATTTCTTTGCATATAGGTATTATTATTAGTGTGTTGAAAATATTGGGGATTATTATGTCTAGGAGTCCGAGAATAGGAAAAATATGGTTTATTTTTGGTAAGAGGGTAAAAATGATCTGTATCTATAAGAATGGTCTTCGCTTCGTTTAACGACGAAGGATTTCTCGCATGCAAAATAAGCTTAGGTTCACTAGGTAACTTTCCAATAAATAGCTTAAGAACCATACTCTCATTTTGAGCACTATTAAACCAAGCTGGTAGATTTGGGCTTGTAGATGCCTTAATGTTTAATTTTGTTAAGCAATCCAAGCACTTCTGAAAAAGCTCCTCTACTGAATTTTTATAATTTAACAATTTCACTTCATTAATTATGTTTTCGAAACTTTCATTGATTGTGCAGTGCTGTGCTAAAACTGTTTTAATTTCTGGCCACTGCGTGGGATTACCGTTATTAATTAAAGCTATGTTTGCCCTATCCTTAACCTTTTGTCTTATCTTTATTTCGATAAATCCTCTTAAATTAACATCTAAATATTCTATATAATTATATACATAATCTACTTGCTTTATAAATATATCGAGTTCCTCAGGAAGACCGGTAAAATCGCTGATTTCCTTGACGAGCTCCAAAAAATTAATTTGATCCATGCCTCGTGGTTTTACGATTTTCTCCGTTATTTACACTTTATTTATTTTAAAGTAATATGTTTTGAAGTAACTTTGTTACTTTGATTGATTTTTTTTTTCAAAAATGTCTTTATATTAAGAAACAACAAAAAATAGAAATTCACTATCGTGCTTTAAAACGAAAAGCGAAAACGTGGCTTTCACCGACTGCGCCAGTTACGTTAAATGAAACGAGTATATTTATTTTTTTTCTTGAGCTGTTTATTCTTCCGTGTCCACAATAAGAATGAATCACTAAACTTTTATTTGGCTAATCTTAAGCCTATTTTACAAAATAACAGATAATACAGATAACACAGTCTAAAGCAAATGAGAAAAAAAAAGAGAGGCTTAAAAAGAAGATCACAAAAAGAGAAACAATATCGGAAAGAGAAGCATCACAAACATTACATATGTATTTACAATCTCGTAAGCTGGGCTTTAGGTGGAGGATTGGTACATACTCGCATTTTCTTTTGGAGCATGTCTCTGAGTACAAGGCAGCGTCCTGAGTATGTTCGCTGGTATGTTGATATGCTACTCCCAATGTCATCAATTACAATGATAATTATAAAAGATATGACGAATATAATGGGGAGCATATCACTCGGGGGGCCTTGTGGCAATATTTTCTTGCCTTGTTCGTATATTAGGTCTTGTAGGAGGATGTACTAACCACTTAGTTCCATCTTTTCCTTTATACATAGGAACTCTTGCAAGTCGTCGCTCTGAACTTGCTTCAATTGAGCGGCAACAGTGGTTCTTCGCCTGCTAATCAATCGAGCCAGAGGTTCATCACTTGAGGTTGGTGTACGAGATCCAGTTGGCGACCGTGGGCGACGACGAGATGGCCGTTATGCTACTGCGGCTCCATGTCCGCGACCACGACGAGATGATTTCTGGGAAGACGCAGTGGCAATTAAAGACGATCCTTGAGAGGTTGTTGGCGCATCATTATCCGATTCTGCTGCTGATTGTTCTGTTTCAGTATTATGATCACTATGTTCACTTTCCCTATCAGATATATTTTCCAATAAACTTTGTAAAACATCTTCTTCGAAATCCGCCTCCTCTTCCAACCATGAAACGATTTGTGCGCTTTGTACATTCATATTCTATATTTATATAAACTAAACAAAAGAAAAGTAAAACAAAACACAAGAATACTAAACATCAATGTTATTATTACGATACTTATATCAAAACAACGCAATGGAAACTAATAATATCTCGACCACAGAAAAAAACAGACCAACGAATTTAACTTGTAAGTGAGTTTTCGCGCAGTGAGCAGTTTGCCGCCAAACTAGACACAGCGATCACAACCCTCATCTCATGTAGTCATACTAAATTTCTCCGAACTTCTAAAACAAAGAAGTGAGGAACCGAGCGGCAGCTACTAGGACGCTTGACTTTGAAAATTGTACTGTTTTCAAGAAATTACCGTTTTTTCGCCGCGGACGGCAAAATGCTCATAGCGCGAGCACTCTAGGGTTAAATGGTGGAATTAACCAGTCCAAAGCTGGGTAGGCAGAATCGCCAAGCAGAAAACTGTTATATGGAAAAAGCTCGTTCCTGTTTTGGTAAGCATTTTCATATAGCTCGGATCATCGTAGAACTGACAATAGTGCAAGCTACCTGGTTCACTACAAAAGACGTCGATAAACTTTTTCTTGGCATCGACTACACCTTGAATTGAAATGCTATAAAAACCTTTCCTATTGAAAAGTTTTCCTTATTGATAACGGGGGCCTTGATCCTTATATGTGACCCGTCGATGCAACCCAAGATTCGCGGAATTTTCGATTTAGTCAAAGTCCCATTATTTAATACTTCATTTGCATTTGGCCATTTAATGTAATTTAAAAAAAAACATAAAACACTGCTTATCATTACGGTTATTCGTTATTTGTATTTGTATTTTCAAATGCACAATATTTTTTGACACCTGAAACAACCAGTGAACTGACAGTCAGTCAATTGTCAACGAATGAATTTGGGTGAATTTCAGGCGAATTAAGAGATTCGCGAACCGTGATACCTCGATCAGCTTAGTTCGCCGGGGAGCTCGACGGCGAACGTTCGATTCGCGAACGGTGATACAGGCAGTAACTAATCCTATGCCTTTTTTTTTTAAACTGAATTCAATCAAATAAATGATCAAAATAAAATTCAAAAATTAAAAACAGAGCCGTTGCCACCGATAATTTGAAAAATACCTGGAAAATGTAAGTAAATTACATATTAGAAATACAAAAATATATTAACAATTCATTTATTTTAGGTCGCAAGCAAATAAAGTTCAATTGGGCATTTTAATTGAACATATGGAGAAGAATCCCAATTTGGCGAGATCATTTTTGCCAACAGTGAAAGGAAAAGTCAGCCAAAAAATGCAGTGGGCGCAGCTGATATCTCGCTTAATTGCCAATGGACGGCCAATAAGAAGTGTAATGGAGTGGAAACGAGTATTTGTTTTGCTATATATACTTTGAAAATACTAATATTATTTTCATTTTCAGGTTTGGACTATTAGGAAATATCCAGGCAAACGGGCGGGGGGGACCGTGCACATTAAAACCGCTGGATGAAAATGACGAATCCATAGTCATGGCGTGTGGATTGGAGGCTGCAGTGAGTGGCATAAGCGGCGCAAACACTTTTGGCAGCTCAGACAATTGTAAGTGTTCAAGCGCAGTTAATTTATTTTTTTTATTTTTTTATATACTTTCAACTAGATGAAATTGAAGATGCGGAAGACAGCTACGATACAGCTCCTAGCAATTATAATCCCAGCACCTCAAATTCCACTCCCGCTCCCAGCGGTTGCACTCCCACATCATCGGGGTCAAAAAGGGACGATATGCTGGAAGAACACCTCAAACAGCAACGTACTTTTAATGAGGCGATGCAAGACGTGAAGATTGCAATTCAAGATTTGTGCGCTGCGAAGAAAAAGGACCGGGAGACAATCCCTGGCTGAGGTCCGGGATGTTTTAAAAGAATTATGCGCGGAGAAAAAAAGGGATCGAGAGGCCTACTCTGCGACAGGAGCTGGAATTAAAAAAAATTGAGCTGGAAATAGCGGAAAAGGCCAACGAGCTGAAGACCCTTGAGCTGGAATGCTTAAGGAAGTGAAGAATTCCTTTTTTTTTTACGTTTTGTTTTGTTGTTTGTGATATCCACAATTTATTTCTGTTTGTGATGTATTTTGTAATTTTAGCTTTCTTGTGTGAATTCCATTGTTTTGCTGTGATATGAATTGTTATTTATTTTATGTTTTTTTTTATGCTATAGTTTATAAGTTTATCTTTGATGAAAGTATTTTTTTTCCTTTTTTATGAATATGAAGAACTTTTTGTGATATTTTTTCAAACTTTTATTTTTTGCGGCAATAAATCAAATTTGTTGCAAAATCATTGTAAAATACATTTTTGTTGTCTCAGATGGTGAAAACTTTATCATCCGTGGACAAAGCTTACGTTCCATTTCTCTGATGACTTTAGTGGTTAGCTCCGCTACAGTGCTTTGTCCCATTGGTGCTGTCCAATCGGCCCCAACTTGTCTCTGGTAAGCACGGCCGCCAAGAAGATTCAGCGTTGCAGCCAATTGAAGAATTGGTGGAATATGAGTTGATCTTAACCCATCCGGAAGGTCCAGAAAATTTAGGACGGAAACAAATCCTTGTTTCGTTAAGCGGAACTTTTTCATGAATCTAAAAAAAAAACAATCATTTAGCATAATTTTAACAATATGAACTGTGAAATTATTCCCATTTACATGTCATCTGCAAGTTCAAGGATGTTAGACCGATCTCTCAAAGTCTTCCTTACAATTCCAACGTTCACGTTCATCACTGTCTCATTGACCTCTTCATCTCTCAGAAATAGTTCGAAACACGTAAACATATTTTTCTTTTGTTTTAAATAATAGACAAAAGCACAAAACGAAGTTAATTCAAACACAAAACATATGAAAGTGATAGCTAAATAGCTGTCACGAGAAAGCTGTCACAAAAATGTGACAATCACAGTGACTATCACCTTACACGATACCGGAAACGAGAATGTGACTGTCACTTATCACAAATCACCTTAGCCGATATCGCCCCAGGAGTAAAATCACTTCTTCAAAAAGATCAGCCGCATCTCTACACAATGGGTTGCATTTGCCACTCTTTGCATTGTGTTCTTCAGCAGCTTCCAAAAAACTTCCATCACATCTCGACGCACTAATAAGGAATATATACAGTTTTTTTGCACATAGCCCCAAAAGACAACTTGAATTTAAGGAAATCCAAAAATTATTTTCCGTTGATGTACACAAAATTCTTAGGGTAGCATCAACCAGATGGCTCTCTTTAGAAAATGTTGTCTCGAGAATATAAGAGCAATGGGTTCCTCTGCAACATTTCTTCTTAACCTACGAATTGGAAACAAATGCAGATATGGCTCAAAATATTTGTTCTCAATTGACTAAAGCAATTCAAATATATTTTTGTTTTTTGGCGTATGTATCGAAACCGACAAATAAGATTAATATTGAATTTCAGGCTCAAGCCCCCAAAATACATACAACGTTAATTCAGAATTTCGTCAAACCAGAATTTTTAGGTAATACGATTCAAAATAATATTGATTTTGGTAATGAAAATATTTACCTGCCTGGAGAAGATATTTATATCGGGGCAAAAGGGGCAATTATTTTAAATAAAAAAACCATTTCGGAAACAGATATCAAGGAAATTAAATTAAAATGCCCTGAGTACTACATAGAGCTTTGCAAACAGGTGTTATTTAGAATAACCTTGCAAGGTATTAACCCCAATGATGTTATTCCCGAATTTGGTTAATGATTCGGAGGCTGAATCCCTGGATGAAGAATGGTGGTCATTTCTTAACCAAAGTTTTGTTTCCAAGGACTTAAATCTTGATTTATTTTACAATAATATGTTAAGCAAAGAAAATGCATTAAATGAGCCAATGTTTTAACTTCTAAAAAAATTTATTGGAACAATTGTACAAAAAAAAAAATATTGCAATTAATTTTGATTTTAAAGAACTAATCAAAAATAGATTCGTATATTTTTATTTAGTTTTTAGATTTCTTCAGAAAAGCCATAGTGAATTATCAAGGAGAATATAAGGCTTTAACAATCATATTAACCTCATAGATTTTATTTTGTTATTTCTGTAGACAAAAATCACTTAAGGTGGTGTCGTTTTTTAAAGCTTTATGTTATTTTTGTATTTTTATTTAGTTTTTAGATTTCTTCAGAAAAGCCACAGTGAAGTATTAAGAAAATAAAAGGCTTTAAGAAGTACATATAATCAAAATCAAATAATCATTTAAAGTTGTATTTTTTGTGTTAATAAAGACAAAATTTAGCCACCAAAAAAAAAATATTTATACTTTCATAATCACAATCTTTTCATTTTTAAGTGAGGTGATGGATGAATTTATTTGTAAACATAACTGCTATAATCCAACGGGCTAATGTTTGCATTATGTTCCTACGCTAATAAATAAACAAATCAAATCATTATACTCAATAGATGATTCATTTTCGGTGGTTTTCCAAACATTTGGCTCCCTTTTGAATTTGGAAAACGACAGCACTGGTTATCCTCCGTGGTAGCCGTTTTCGGGGCACCTGGACGTTGCTCATCAAAAACCGACGTGCGACCACATTGAAACTCGTTAAATGAAGTTTTGATGGTCGCCAACGAAGGGAAGAGTCACCGTACACAGCATCCAAACGCTCTTTGACTTCGCTGCGCGATTTCCCTTCCAAAAAATCGAATCACCGACCGATATTGCTTTTTTTTCCATTTTTCTAAAATCCGCGGACACTCCCGCTTCCACACACCTTCAAAACAAAACTACGAGTCAGATCAGGCTGAAATTTCGACAGTAGCCGTATACTAGAATGTATTACTGCTCTTGCGATACTGGCGGCGTCTGGTGGTGAGGCCTAAAGGCAGGAGCAAGCATATGCAAGCAGAGGGAAATGTCTTCTTACATGCAAAGCATATAATATGCCCACAATGGGAAGATACGACGTTTCGTTAAAAGTTCGTTAACTGATGCGAGCAGACGGAAGGTCTTCTTGAAAGACATTCCGGACGGAATTTTTGACAAGTGACATTTGAGGTTAGGAAAGAGAAAAAAGAGAAAATAAATACGGAATACGAGTTTGAAGTTGATTTCACTTGTACAGGACAATAAGTGTCTCTATGATAAAGCAGATGGCTTTTATTTCAACAAAAAGGAAGAAGCCAATGTGTGGGAAAACAATTTGACAGTTCCTTTCCTTCTGCTTGCATCTGTTCATTGTGGGTATCTTGACTGTTCGGTTGAAACAGAGGGGAGAATTTCGTTCGATTCTGCCATAAGCTTCTGCTTGCTCCTGCCTATTGTGCAGAGATGATGAACGAGATATGCAACTTTCGTACGTCTGTTCCCGTGACACCCTCAATTTTTCAGGAAATTTTGACAGGAGTTTTTGTACCAAGCCGACAACCCCCGTTACAAACAAACTCTAATCGTGAATACGTGTGAACTCATTTCATTGTAGCGCTGTGTACTCCCGACACACACACTCTTTGAATTATAACAATGTGCGTGATTGTTTACATAATTTTGACAGGACTTTATGTACCCACGTGCTCGCACAGCTTGTAGGCAAACGTTGGCGGCCATTTTAAGTTGCAGGTCTCATTGGTTTGTCTATGCTATTGTGGTTAACCCTTTTATGTACTTATCGGACCCCCTTATAACGTTAAAATTTTAGATTATAACAATCTTCTTATAACATGACATGCTTCCATATCAGGCAGCATGCATATATCATATTTATAAAAACTTGCACGAAGTGTATGTGAATTATGTTCTGTAAATAAAATATATATATATATTATAAAATTAAATGGACTGTAATGACGAATAAATCCAATTCACTAACCTAACAACAGATTGTCAATAAACTTCAAGATTGTTAACATATATGTACATACGTATACTTTATAAAGTTTGAATGAACACATTCAACAACAAATTTTGTAGATGGTATTAAATTTTATTATATAAATTTCATTCATAGCTTATAATTCGCATTCGCATCGTGCAAGTTTTTATATATATGAGATGTGTGTCCTTACAGTCATGAAAATGTTTGCAAAAGATTACAAAATTTGAAGTAGGAGTTGCAGGTCTGGCGGGTTGATCCGGTCTTGTTTAAATATTCTGTTAGCTGTAATTTTGTGCAATTAAAGGTAGCGTCAGTAGTTTTCCAAAATGTAGAGCAATCGATAGTAGAATACAGAAACCACTAATGAGACGTACCACTTACTGCTGGAACACAATGATGTCGCAGTCGGGAATCTGCCAAAAATTTTGTCCACAATGAGGTCGCTTTGTTACGTCACATTTTAAACAGCTGTTTGAATTGAATTTGAGCTTTTGTTAGAAAATTGCAAATAATAATAAAAGTAATATTGATAAATGAATAAAAGTTATTTTTATTACAAGTTTTGTGCAAATGTTCTACTTGGAATATGAATTGTTAAAAACAAAAAATTATGGCAAAGGTTCCACAAAATTTCCCTCTCCTTCACCGCTTCAATTATTTGTTCTTCCTTTTTGGCTGTTTCAATAAAGAATAAATATCAGAAACCAGAATGAGACGTGCGTCTTTTGTACGTCTTCCCCCGTGACACCCTGACATTTTGAAAGTAGTTCAGGTTCGCAGCGACAAAACCCGTTGCAAACAAACTCTATTCGTGAATACTTGGAATTATAACAAGGTGCGTGATTGTTTACATAATTTTGACAGAAGCCCGTGTTCCCACATGCTCGACGCAGTTTGTAGGCAAACGTCGGCAGCCATTTTAAAGCGCGGAACACAATGCAGTCGCATGTCAAAAATTGAATGTACGTACATACATAAATCCCATAACGTAAACACAATAGGTCTGTTCCCGTACTTTTTGGGCAGAAATTCACAGATTCTCATATTTCCAAGAGTGGGGATGAAATTCTCTCAAAGAGAAGTGGAAACACAAAAAAGTACGGGAACGCGTTGAACCAAAAAAGTTGCACACATTTTAAATGTCAAAAACATATGTTTGAATTTGATACATTCTTGGATTCGTTAGCAGGTGCAACATACTAATTTGCAAAAACATACATATTATTTTCAGATTACTATTTATTAGATGATTCAGCATGTCCATTCATCATTTAATAACGCCATATAGAGACAATGCACATCTTAAAAATGCACAAAAGAATTTTAATATACAATTAAGCTCTTGTCGTATGACGGAATGACGGAAATCAGCTGATTTCACAAAGCTGTGCCCAACTACCCACATAAATTTCTTGGGTTGAAATTCGCAGCATGGGGAAATTTTTTACTCTCTCGAGAGCGCTCTCTTTTGTCCAAAAATGTGAATTTTTGGAATACGGGAACAGACTTACGTAGTTTTTCGTAGTTTTTCGTAGATTTGGACTGTTTTTGTCAGGTACGGGAACAGACCTAATAATGTCGCGGTCGTAAGGTGTGTCGTGGATTTGGTATTGTGTAACTCAATCGACAAATAAATGTGTTATTGTGAATAAAAAGTACATTATTTTGAATGATATAAATTTGACAAGCATTTGACTAACATATTTGCCTGTAAATTCGTAATTCGTTAGTAGTAGCCGGTATAGTTTTGTTTATCGAATTTTTCTTTAACAAATTGTATAGATACGAGTATAAATTATGACACGAGTATAATTATGACATCGATCGAAATGTTTATGAGTGACTCTGATTCAGAATCTAATCAACCCAGAATCAATTTCGTCTGGGTCCGCCCGCCGCCGATGGGTTCTATCCGCTAGGACCTTAAGACAATAAAACCGCAATTTTTCTTTATTGAAAAACAAAATATTTGCAACCCAAATGTAAATAAAAGGCATCGCATTTTTAATAAAAAAACATTTCCAAATTGGATGTTAACTCATCAACACATTACGATGTCGAACTCATACTCTCGAGAAGAATTAACGGACATGCACTTCTGCTACGGTTTAGCTAATGGTCGAGATCGTGAAGCCGAAAGACTCTACGCTGAAAGATATCCCAATCGGAGGTGTCCCAGTCGTAGCATGTTTCCAAGAATTCACCGACGTCTGCGAGAGCACGGAGTGTTAGAGCATCGAAGAAGCAAAAGATCAGTTACAGATGGATCAGGAATCTTAGATGAAAGAATTTTGGATTTGGTCCGACGTAATCCCTCCCTTAGTACAAGGAGGATAGCTATTATGCTTGGAGTGCCCAAATCTAGAGTATGGAGTGCTTCATACCGAAAACTTACACCTGTACCAATTTAGGCCAGTTCAGGAACTCACCTCAAACGACAAGTTTTTGAGAGCAGAATTTTGTTGATCATTACTGCTTCGAGATGAAACTGAACGAAACTATTTTGCAAAGATATTCTGGACGAATGAAGCACAGTTTACCAGAGATGGGTTTACTAACTTCCACAATTTGCATCATTGGAGTAGCACCAATCCACACAACAAAAAACAAAATAAATCACAACACCGCTTTAGTTGTAATGTTTGGCTTGGTATTGTTGGACAAACTGTAATCGGGCCCCGGTTTTTGAATGCCGTTATTAATGGAGAATCATACCTGCAATTCCTACGAGACCTTTTGCCCGATTTGATGGACAACGTTCCTTTGGCCTTAGCAGATAATTTAATCTACCAGCAAGATGGAGCACCAGCACACTACAGCTTACGGGTTAGAAACTGGCTGGATGATCATTTTAGTGACCGTTGGATCGAAAGAAGGGGCCCCACGGAATGGCCACCTAGATCACCAGATTTAACTCCTCTAGATTTTTATGTGTGGGAATTCATGAAGAATTATGTTTACGAAGTGGAAATAGTATCTTTGGAACAACTGAAAGAACGGATTGAAGTCGCTGGAGTCAAATTGCAGGAAAATTTATCAAGCATAGACTTATGTGCAGCCATTCGAAGGAGATATAATCTTTGCCTTTTAAAAAATGGGGATCATATTGAAAATTTATTATAATAAAACTCCGAATTTTTTTAAAAATAATAAAAAGGAGAGATGTTTCATACATTAATTTGCCTACAAGTCCAGCCGCGTTAAAACCAAAAAAAAAATTTTCTTAGAAAAAAATGGTTCGGGTTTTTTTTTAATTTCTGAAAAACTACAAGACATTTTTGCATTCGGTTTTCTGTTTTTAACTAAAAACTAATAAGAGAATTGAATTTTTGAAAAAAAAATTAGTACTTAATTACATACAATTCTGAAAAAAAATTGTTCGAAATTGTTTTTTTTTCATTTTTTTTTTCAAAATTTTGAGTTTGAAAATTAATTTCTCAAAAACTATTCTTTAAAACAGCTTCGTTTAAAAACAGGAAGAAAGAAGAGGTTTCTGGCTTTACAAAAAAGTATATCACGGCATTGTGGATGTAGCTGTTGATTTTTAATAATTTTTTTTCCAAATTAAGTCAATTTTTTTTAGAAAATTGCCCCTCCCGGCTAAACGGAAGGGAATAGACCCCCTCCTCCCGTACGATTTTTTTCTTGTCTTGACCAGACCTACACGCTCTAGCTTTTTGGCACACTGCTCGTGGGACACCCTGTATACACATATTTATTATGTATGTTTCCCCCCTACCTTTACCCATTTCTCCGAACTACGTACGGGATTATATTTCGTAAACACAAAATTTAATTCTCTAGCAACGATCAATATTTCGCGATCGACAGCAAGCGAGTGTCAAACTGACAATTGTCGATCACAATCAACACTCACAATACCAAAATCTGCAATTGATAATCGATAAATGTTGATCATCGATCGCTGATCGACACTCAAAATAGGGGCCATAGCTTTATATAGCTCGTCTCTATGCACGCTGTCATACGAAGTCGAAGAATTGGTGGTGAGTGTCGATCTGCATCTCCTGTGTCTTTTTCAGGATCTGCCCCTGTATGAAGATTTGGTCTACTGTGGCCTGAAACCACATTGATATGGACCTATCAGGTTGTTGACGAACGGTTTCAGGCATTTACACAAAACGGCAGAGAAGATTTTGTAGGCGATGTTAAGGAGACAAGTCTTCTTATCCTTATCCTTATCCCTCTATAGTTGGCGCAGTCAAAGGGATCTCCTTTCTTAAGGATCGGGCAAACGACACTGAGATTGCACTTCTCGGGCATGCTTTCCTCCGACCATATTTAACGAGCTGGCTAAGGTGATTTGTGATAAGTGACAGTCACATTCTCCGTTTCGGTGTCGTTGAGGTGATAGTCACTGTGATTGTCACATTTTTATGACGGTTTTCTGGTGATAGTTATTTAGCTATCACTCTCATATGTTTTGTGCGTTTGAAGTGACTTTGTTTTGTGCTTTTGTATATTATTTAAAATAAAAAATATGTTTTCGTATTTCTAGCTATTTTTAAGTGAAGATGAAGAAGTCAATGAGGCATTGATGTACGTTAGAATTTTGAGGAAGAATTTGAGAAATCGGTCTAACATTCACGAGCTTGCAAATGACATGTAAGTAGGAATAATTTCGCAGTTAATATTGGTAAATTATACTAAATTATTGTTTTTTTAGATTTATGTTTGTGTTGCGCTGCATAACATTTGCTGTGATTTGAAGGTGCTGTTGAATGAAAGTGACCTTCCCCAACAACCAACTAATCTAACCCACCAATACAATATGCAAGAAGACCTCCAACCGTCCAGCAGAGAAGCCGCGAAAATTCGTGATGCTCTTAGAGACACTATATGGTAAATAAAAGAAAGCAATGATTTTGCAACAAATACCATTTATTGCTCTGTTTTTAATTTTGATTTTTTTTTTGATCATTTGACAGCTGTCTGATACCAAAAGATGATGATAGTCACAATTGACTGTTACTAAAGCACATCAGTGGCAGATTCTTCGATACTTTTAGCCAACGTTTCCAGTCTTCTTCTATGGTCAGTGCAGGCGGTGTCGAACTTTCAGAGAGTTTTTAGGAGACTCGGCCGGCTAAGTTCCCAGCGGTCGTTTGCGATCGAGCTTTCTGACATCAAACCGTGGTGTTCTTTCTCGAGTGCGTTGTTTTCTTGATATCTGTGTTCTTACCTTGGCTACGAGAAGGTAAAGATCCGAGTCGATTATGGCTCCTCGGAACGTTCATACACCGAGAATATTGAAGGAGTGTCTGACGTCAATCGCAATGTGATCAATCTGGTTGACGGTTGATTGATCAGAGGTGTAGGCCATGCTTTCCAGCTGTGCATTAAAATCTCCTAGAACGATCTTCGTGTCGTAGCTGGGGCATTGATCATATCGTCTCTCTAGGAGATGATAGAAGTCATCTTTGCTGTTGTCATCCCTGTCTTCTGTCGGTGTGTTGCCGCATTTAGCCTTGATACGGATTGTTATGAGGCGCTCGCTTATGAATTTTTGCCTAAGTCTGCCTTGAACAACAAATCCACATCCGAATAAGCACTGTCTTCCTCCTCTATGGCAATCGCCGTATTAGAGGTCGTAGTTTTTCATCCTCCTTTTTTATAGACTTGACTACTACCTATTCCTACTTGTTAAATTTATAATAATTGGCTTGAGGATTATCATGATTTTTTCAACTTTCTAAACGATTTACTTTATTCAACAAATCATTTATTTATCATTTATTTATTTATTTATTTATTTCTTCATTTATTTAATTATTTATTTATTTATTTTTTTTTTTTTTTTTTTTTATTTATTTATTTATTTATTTTTTGTTTTTATTAATTTACTTGTTTATTAATATTTTATTAATATTTGACGTATTTTATATATTTAATTTTTTATTCTTCTTTATATATATTTATGTATATATATATACACATATATATATACATATATATATATATACTTTTTTTTTTTTTTTTTTTTGTCTACTTTCATTGGAGGTTTTTGCTTATTCATTTTCCTCCACTCAATTATTACTTTTTTTGTTTTCATGATTGTATTTAATACTTCTTATATAATGCTACAGTAGAAAGATCGAATATATCACATCTCTGTAAACTGACTTTGTAAATTGTGCGATAACACTTTTGTAAATTTAAATGAAATAAAATATATACCTACCTACCTACCTAAACGATTTAGAGCACTCTTTTATTAAGGTTATTGGGGATTCATATAAATGCGACCGGTTTCAGAACTCAATGTCATTGTTAAGACATAACTACCATAGTCTTAAAAATGTGAGAAATTCTTTGGATGAGGTGCTTACCGCCGATAACAAACTTTTTGTAAGTTTAATTCAGGACTTTGGCTTTACTGGAGTAACGAATAGCAATTGCAGAGGGGAACTAACTTTTGTGTGTGGTCAGGGGTGTTCGGTGAAAGATGATTATTGCTTAGTTAAAAGGGCATGGCTTGTCTTGTGGATGACTCTGAAGCTTTAACAGCCAACTTTTCAGTCCATTTACCGACAGTTGCGACTCTAACTTTTGTAAGCCTGGAGCTAACACGCCACGAGAGGCTTTGAAGAAGATTAGTTCTTCAAAGTATAGTAGAAAACTTGATAACCACGCAAGTGGTTTCCCAAATGTAGTCACTCACCTTTGTGATCAAATCATAGTACTACTGTCAGAAGAAATCACCAGTTCCGCTTGTTCAAAATATTTTTCTTTTAGCGCAGTTAGTTCAGTGGTGAGGTTCGTTTATTTGTATAGAAAATTATGTGCAGAGTATTATAAGAAATTAGCCTGTAAAATGAAGGACTGCAAGGACTGGAAATCATTTTGGAAATCTGTTGAGCTGTTAAACGGAACTAGCTCACGGGCAAATTGTGCAATAAATGTAGGTTCGGCGGACTAACTAAACTTCCAGTATGCCCTGCCTCACAGCATTAAGAATAATATTATAAAAAAAAACGGTAAGGCTCCGGGAGTGAATGGCATTCCTCTTGAGTTCTTAAAAGAATTTTTTCCCGTGTGTCTCGAAATATTACTGATTTCTTATAACAAAATATTAAACTCAAAATGGATCAGAGGTATTGCTAAAATCTGTGATTTGCGCTATATTTAAAAAAGGTGATAACAGTCTTATTCCATAGATTGACAGCTTGGACGGAGACCAACAATCGCCTTAGTGTTCTCAAGGCAGGTTTTCATGCAGGGTTCTCGACAGTAGACAAAACTTTTGCATAAACAATGATTGCTGGAAAGGGTCAATCATATTAGACATAAACGAGCATATGCCAACTTGCCGAAATGTCTTAATACATGCAAAGCCTATGACATGTCCATAACGGGAACATGCGCGGTATCGTTACATGTTCGTCAACTTATGCGAGCTGACAGAAGGTCTCAGTGAAAGAGGGCATTCCGGCCGGAATTTCGACAAATAACGTAGCCACACCGAAAATAAGCAAACCGAATAAAAACAATTTGACAATTCCTTATTCATTCCAATTCCAGTTCATTATGGATAACTTGACTTTTCGTTGAACCATAAGCAAGCATTTCTTTCGGTTCTGAAACAAGCTTATGCTCGTTTATGTCTATTAAGGTTAGCCATTTAGAGAGATTGGTAAGGAAATTATAATTTAAATTATAATTTAAAGCGGTCTTCGACATAGTTAATATAAATTGTTCGATGTACAAGCTATAGACAATGGGACTCTCGACCAAATTTATTAGAGTTTACAAGGAGCTAACCAGAAAAATAGATCGTCGTGCGCAAGATGAGCGAGTTCGGATTCCGAACCTAAGCCATCGAATGGTTTATTTCGCGATTTCTCTCTTCGGCGGCGTATTGGCAAATTCCCCCGTAGCACACTTGCCTTCAAAAAGCATCTCGGCTCTTGCTTTTCGGAATCAGCATTCAACTGTAGGTCCCGTTCACATGTGTGGAAAAACAAATCGCACACAACATAAGTGAATGAAAAGAAGCTTGGCTCTGACTCTTCATGAGCTGTAACGCAATCTAAAAAGAAGAAGAACCACACAAACCTCTGCTGCGGTATGGAATGGTAGTGTTTGTCAGACTGTTTTGAGGTTCAGACAGGAGTTCCACAAGGCTGTGTGATTAGTTCACTTTTATTTGTCCTCTACATAGACAACATAGCAAATTATCTACCGGGAGAGGTTAGAGTTGGTGAAGTTGGGGTTAAGGTCCTCCTGTATGCTGACTATCTGGTTATTTAAACTGAAAGCCCACATACTCTTTAATTGCAAATAAACAGATTCTAATGGTTCTCGGCACGGGTTGGGGTAGCAGGACGGTGGGTGAGCTCATTGAAGTTGTCAAGAACTTTACTACCTGAATTTTCTAAAGACTTACTGAAGAAACCAAAAATGTTCTAAATGGTACTCATGCCTTGAATTACCGAGATACATAGCTTTATTTAGTGCCGCGCTGCTCTTCTACATATTCTTCAAAATAGCTTTTTACTTTTGTGCTCTAACAATTGCCCTTCGCTGCATTCATAATTCTCAAGTGTTCATTCAATGTACCCCGCAGCCTTTCGATAACTGCATTGCCGGGCTTGAGTGAAGCAGTTGTTCAATGAAAGTCACTTTTGTTACTTTTAAAAACTCTTCGACTGCTGAGTGCGATATGCAAATATCTACATCGGATACGATTTTGTTTGACTTTCCAAGGAATTGGATTATTTGCTTTATTGCACCTGATATGTATATACAATTTCTGTCTTCTAGGCTGTAATTTGTTGCATATTTGGGAATTTATCAATCATAGCTAAGTACATTTTACCACGTTCGGGAAACCAAATATCAATGGTTATTGGCCATATTTAGCAAGACTACAAATTTCAAAGTTGATAAATTTTCGTATCTCAACTTGTAAATCTGGATATATGTAAGTATAACTCCTTTAATTCCGAAAATATTTCGCTCTTATACCCTATGATTTTTAGTAATATGTTCGTTGTAAATAACGGTAATTAACTTTTAAAAGGCGCTTCATTATGCCTAATAAATCACCTTATTGGACAAGATTTTGTATTTTTTTGGTAGACTATTTCTATTGAAATCTTTTCCCTAGAACCGTAGGATAGATACATATATTTGATTCTTGAAAAGATTAAATGGATTTGCCCGTTAAGTAATGAGTTTCTTCTTTCATCGTCCTGTATATCGTGGCATCAGTGGATATGACTTCGCCGTCATAATTGCTGCATCTTGAAACTGCGGAAATGCCTTCTTGGTCATTAACGCACCTATTACAAACAGAAACTTCGTGATTAAAGATGTCAACTAAACCAACTTCATCGTTACTGTTCGACATATTCTTGCCTTTATTACCATCAGTATTCCTACTAAGCCCATCTGCTACATAATTTTCCATCTGCTTGATGTACTCAATACCGAAATCATATTTGTTGAGCATTATTTGTTATCGATGAAGCTTTATGTTCGGCTCCTTAATATCATTAAGCCTTACGAAGGGCTTATGGTCTGTCCGTACTGTAAATTTTCTACCATACAAGAACATCCTGAAATACATCACAGACCAGACGACCACTAGAAGGTCCTACTTGATTGAGTAATATAGCTCATGGTTATTTAACGTAAGAGAATACTTAAGAATACTAGTAGCAGATAGGGTGAATGCTTATGGCAAAGCACTAGTCCTAAAGCGTAGCTTAAAACATCTGTCGTGGGAACGGGAAAATTAATAATGTTTATAATTTGTTAAATGCTCTAATATATTCTGGATCAGATTTACATTTTCAGACTTCTTCAAAAATTTGATCATGGGTATACCCTTTACTAGTTTCAGTAATATCCTTTATACTAGCTGATAATTTCATAGCAGTTATTGACTTCACCTTGCTTCTGTCTGGTTTAATTTCATTATACACAATTACGAGACCTTACTACGTTATAGACAAATCAGTAAAATGACACTTGTTAACTTTAGTGTGCATGCAAATCAGTGGGTTGACACGACTGGAGATCACCGGTGTTGTAAGAGTAAGATCAAACAAAAAAATCTGGAGCATGCCCGTGTCACAAAAAAAAAAAAAAAATGCAGGCCGAAAAACAATTGGTGCAAACAAATGCAAAACCACCAGCATTTGATTGGCCTCAGCGATGAAGTAATCCCAAACCGGGAAGCCTGCCGCTACTTTCTGAGGTCAAACCGGCGGACCCCACAAGCGGACCAGTAGGAATGCAGTTAAGTGGGAAGGTTATGGTCCTACACTTCTGACCATAACAACGCCGGAAAAAAGAAAAGAAGAAGAAGAAGACACTTGTTAACTTTAATTTTCAAAATGCTGTCTTTCAGCTTTTTAAAAATTTACTTCAGTAATCGTAAATGCTCTTCCAAGCTGGTAAAAATTACCAAAATGCTTCGTTAATCTCTGGAATGTCACAAGGACATTCTTTAGCCCAAATGGTATTCTCAGAAACTCATAATGCATACTTTTAGTCGACAATGTAATCTTCCATGTCTTCTCCATATTGTCATATAATACAAAATTTTTCTTAGCTTAATTAAGTTATAATACATAATGTTAATTGTAAGTTGCTATATAGTAGTCGAAAGACATATGTTTAAGTTTTACTATATGTTTTAGAGGCTCCGCCTAGGGGGCCAGTAAGATATTTAAATTTGCAAGGAAAGTTAGTTAGACTAGGTTGAGATAGATGTATAAGAAACTATTAATACAACTGGATTTATTTTATTCATTTTTTTATTTATTTATTTATTTAAGAATGGATGTACAAATAAGACTTAGTCTTTTATAGTACTTAATGACATTTTCATTTTACAGGATTTAGTTTTAAAAGCCTAAAATAAACTGTTTTGATTGAGGAGAGGATAGGAGGGGCGGGAAATTCTTAAGAAAAATACTCTAAGGCGGCTTTTTTTAAATTGGATGGCTCCAGTTATTTGTTTTATAGACGTAGGCAGACAGTTCAAGAGTCTGGTGACATAAAGGAAAAACAGACAAGAAGAGTTCAAGTTATTCGAGGAAGGACTTATAAGGTTAAGATTAGATATGTGGTCACTGCGCCGAAGACCATATATGTACATATCTGACCATATCATTGAAGGCAACAGTTAATTTATACTGAGATAAGGAATCAAGTTTGCAGTACACAACTGGTGCATAATCAACATATGGAATGAGTAAGGTCTTAACAAGTCTCAGCCTTGTATTTATAGGAGTAAAATCAGAGAATAACCAAAGCTTACGTAGACCAGCATAGATTCGCCCAATAGTGTAGTTAATGTGGCTTACCGGCCACAATGAATTTGAACAAACTTTAGGGAGGTCATTAATGAATGTGCAAAACAAAGTAGGACCCAGAATCGAGCTTTGAGGTACTCCTGAAAGTATATTCCTAACATGTAAGGGTTTATCACCAACCACAACTCTTTGACAGCGATTACTTAAGTAATTACTGATGAGGCCCACGAACTATCACTAAATCCAAAATAGCTTCTCAATTTCTCAAGAAGGAAGGAAGAAGGAAAGAGTATCGAGACTGTATCGAAAGCTTTTGAGAAGTCAAGGAAGCAGAGTATTGTAACGTAGTCCAAGTCGTAACTAATTCTAATGTCATCGAGAATTTTAACCATAGCTGTAGAGCAACTATGGCTAGCTCGAAAACCAGACTGGACCGACGCAAGTAGGTTATATCGATTTAGGTGATCTGAAATCAGTTTAGCAATGACCTTTTCAATGACTTTTAACGGGCAAGGTAAGATACTTATGGGGCTTAAATCGGTAGCCAAAGAGGGTAAAGGTTTTTTCGGAACCGGAATGACTAACTTCCGAGCTGGCTAACTTCCGACAAGACGGAAATGACGATGAAGCTATGCAAAAATAGATTACGTGTGTAATTGCGCTAAGTAGGTGGGTTAAGATCATTTTAATAAATTGAATAGGGACCCCATCCTCACCAATAGCGTCGGACTTGAGAGATCGAATGATGTGAATGATGTCAGTTTCCGATACAACTTAGAAATCAAAAGCTGTTTGCGGTTTAGGAAAACGTTGTAGGTTAGGCAGAGGGGTATTTTCTTCTGAGTTGGATAGAGGTATTATTAAGATCAACAAGATCAGGGATGACGTCTATAACATCTTTCTTTTTTATCGTTACCAATCGAACGCAAGCTGCTCCAGAACTTTTTGGCATTTTGGTTTGTTCCCAGCTCAGATAAGAAATGTATTTTCTTAGATGACCTCGTAACGGAAGTTGAAATATTGCGCGCTGGACAGAAATTTGGCCAATTCAGGATAGTTAAATTTCGCTTCCACTTCGAGTAAAGTTTCCTGCGAATTTAAATGGCATGATGAACCTCAGGTGTAAGCCACGGAAAACGGTTTCTATTACGCACCATCACTGTTTTTAAGGGCACGTGGTTAAAACTGGATTTAAAACTAAAAAAAATAAAACAGTATTAGTTCTATCGCGCCGGTCGACTTCGATTTGGTGGATAACTTTCACTAGATGGATCGTCGATAAGTAATTGCATTTTCCAAGTTTATCGAAAAGATCACCGATGTCAGGCATGGGACACTTATAGTCTACCTTCTGTGGGTTTAACTTTCTGTACAATTCGCCACTGCTTTTGCTAATTTTTATCATCCTTTTTAGGGATTACCCAAACAGTCGAATTATTGGGACTATTGTTTGGCTTGATTCTTTTTTGGTTCGACATTCTGGCGAGGTTGATAGACAAACCTCGTCTAGGTGAACCTCTCGATAGCGATATATCTTAGTAAAAATAGGAATGTCATGTTTTGTAATAATTTGGTGTCTGGGATAAAACGCTGTTTCTGCGGCTGAGCTTATGGCTACTGTTTGGCCTGTTTTCAACTGCTTCTCCTGCGGCTACTGTTAATGTTGCTGCTGTTGATATGACTGAAGCTGGTAGTCTATCGCTTAGCCTTTCTGTTTGTGCCTCATCTCATTCAGTTTGTCGGCTGCAGCCTTTAACTGGACACATTCGTCCTCTTCAAGTTCACTACGCTCCTCCTCCGTAGCCGAATTTGAGAGGGCGGCGAATGGGTTGTTGTCTCCCATGTAGCGATCTTCCTTACCATCTGAGAGGCAGTCAATACCTGCTTCCATGGGGAGCATTGCTTTTTGATGTGGTTTTGCTGTTGTCCAGCTACATTGGACGTCGATGGTGATGGTGATACCAACACTTTCCTTGCTTTGGTAAGCAGCTTTTCGGTCGAAGTAGTTAGGGAGGGGCGCTTAACTAAATTGGACCTTGGGTTGATCATTCTGCGCCTTTTCATGACGGCGGCCCGTGTTGCGGGTTATTGCTTATTTTGTTTTCCACTTTAATCAAACCACTACCTTCACTGCTCCACTGCTCTGGTCTGTGATCAACTGAACAACATTTTGTACTCTATTAAAAAGTTCAACGTTTGTCAGCCTACGTTTCGTATAGGCTGTTTTTGCAGGGAACTCTGTTTCACTACCTGCAGGAAGTCATCGCGTTTTAATCGAAGCTTATGGTAACCACCCTTTAGTCAAGCAGAGCTGTCGCAAGTGACTTATTCATAGACGTTTCTACTTAAAAGATAAAGAATTGGGGCAAATGCTCGATAAAGACTTATGACAACTATCACAAAAGTTTTTGGACGTTGACTTATCAATGGGAGCAAAACTTTCTTAAGCCATGGAAACGATGCAAATGCAAGAAACTGGGCCGCACAAGAACTGGGACCAATGGACATTGAAATGCTTTTCTTCACCTTTGAATAGCATTTTCAACGAAAGGCAAGGAAGATATTTTTCGCATCGAATTCTCCTAAGCCCCGAAAACCATGGGTTAATCCTAAATATCCATGGACAATCATCAAACCTAATGAAACAATAAAAAAAAAAATCAAGCTTGAAGCCAGTTTTCAGAAGCAGGAAGCCAGTTTATTTCTATTCACGCTAAGATCAATTCCTATTTTAAAATTAAAGCATTTTCATGTCGCAGAGGAGACCATGATTTCTTCGCCAAGATGATAACGCTTTGTTGAATTAGGCCACATAATAAGAGCATGAGAAGGGAGAAGGAGAATACTCGTATCTAGTAAGATTGGGTTGTGATTGAGTCGTTTGTGATATTAACATTGTACGTTCCTATTGACGTCCGTGGAATAAACCCGAACAATTTTAAAAATATAACAGATAAAAATAAACTTCCAGATATGCTTTAAAAAACCGTAAATGTATTTATAAAAAAAGTTAAAAAAAAACAGAAATTTTCTTGCTTGACGTGCAGAAGCTGGTCCTTATAGAGTTTAACCGGTGGCAGGTGGGGTTGCTGCTGCTGCTGGTGCTGGAGCTGGTATAGTAATGGTGTTGAGATTGGTATTATTATTGCTGCTGGTATTGTTGTTGTTGCTGGAGACCCCTGGAAGACGTCCAGCTGGACGTATAACTGGACGTCCTGGACGTACTCCACCTCCACCTCCATTTCCACCTCTACCTCCACCTCCACCTCCACCTCTACCACCACCAGGCCGTTGCACTATAATGACTCCTCCACCTCCTCCTCCACCTCCCCCTCCACCGCCCCCACCACCGCCCCCTCCACCTCCCCCACAACCGCCACCTCGACCTCCACCACAACCGCCACCTCCACCTCCACCGCAAGGTCTACATCCCCTTGATCCATTGGAATATTGGCAAAGGAATACAAGGGCGATGATACAAACGAAGAAGATAGTTTTCAAACTCATTTTGTTAGAATCAAACAGTTACTGATGTATCTAACAAAAATCTTCTCGCTTTTATACTCATGCAAAATTTTAGTTTGAAAGTCGCAAAACATAAAAAAATTGCCACGATATTAGCACAAAAGGAACACATTTATTTGTCCAGAAACATCTGACTGACAGTCGAGCATCATTTTTAGGTCATGTTGATTTCCTATGTGGGTTTTTGTGTTATCGCCTACGAACCGCAATTTTCGCCAAGTTTGCTCTAAACAAGTATATTGAGGCATCCATGGGGCCTTTGAATTTCCTTAAAGACATATAAAAACAGACGCCAAAACATGTACAGAGTTCTTCAATAAGAACATAACCTTTTTTATTTTAGTACAAACGCACTCTGGGATTTTTCTTATGAGTCGTTTATGTCAGTTAGTCAATATTTATATTTTTATCATGTGGGAGCTCACCAATGAGTAACATTTGGAAATTATTAAAAATTACAACCAAATCTCTGAGTAGCAAGTAATGGGATAACAACCAACTGACTTGTGGTCAAAGAGACTCCAATGCACCCATTAAAAGTAACAGTGTGGTGTGGATTACGTGCCAGAGGCGTCATAACGCAAATTGGCCAAAATTGGGTAGATTCGGTGTCACTGATACACATTTTCATAAAATTGTTCGTACAAAGGTTTTATATTGTAGATAGGGAACAAATTCCCAGGCTGACGCAGAGATAGCGTTCCAATCACCAAACTTTACCTGCCTTGACAAAGTTCAACGAGGATTGTACAACTTTCATATCAACCCTTAAAAAGTATTCAGCTGAATTTTAACTTAGCGCAGCCCTCGAAGATTACCTACATGAAGGGCGACCAAAACCGCAACCACACTACGAACCCATCGAAGAAGTGTATAATATAGTGCTGGACGATACGCGAATAAAGGTAAGTAAGAAAGCTGAGGCTGTGGGAATATCGCAAGGGTGCGAAATTACAGCATGCTAAAACTCGAGAGAAGCGACCTGCGTTGAAGAAGAAAAAAAGCGTATCTCACTGGAACGTGTTGGCGATGGGATAATGCCGGATTTGGTATATAATGAGCTTGGCTATCCTCTCTGTTCTCCTGATTAAGCATCCTCAGACTTAAACCAGTTCCTAAACTCAACGAATTTGTTTTTCTGAAAGGCGTTTCGTATTCTACGAAGAAGTTGAGAAGACCGTAGATGAATATATTTACAACCTTCCAGACCCTCATTTACGGGAAGGCATACTTATGTTGGAGAAACGCTGGACCAAATGTGTATAAGTCAAGGGAGATAATGCATAAAAATAAAATCATTTAAAAAAAAATCATTCTTAAAATCAAAGTTCTTCATCATAAGGTCGAGAACTTTTCACACTACTCTTCGGAAAATTCCTTGGAAAAGGGAAAGCTTATTTTAATGTTAGTGTGCGAAGGCAAAACCTACGGAAAGAAAATTAAGACTGGTTAGGAAATAACAAAGGTGCAATAGGTGTCGATAAAAAATATTATCGGTCGCTACGAATATTGATTTGGAGTCAAATTATGAGTTTCATCAAGACAACGACCCAAAGCGTACCGCCTAAAATGTCAAAATGTGGTTACTTCTTAACGGTCGAACGCAGCTCAGACACCTCCACAGCGATTCGATATCAACCATTGAACATTTGTAGGCCGATCTTGAGCTATGATCAGCAGAGCCTCTCTTAAAGAAGCTCCACAACGAGGATGGGAACTCAGGGAATTTCTGCAAAAAAACTTGTCTATAGTATGCCAAAACGTCCAAGAGTCTAAGAGTGTGTTGGTCTGACACCCCCTATTTTATTTTATGATTTTTTTCTCAATTTTGACAGTAATAGGCGAATTTATATTACATGCGAATGGAGAAAACCACTCAAACAAGAACACAAAGAACTCTTTTCAGCTCCAAGCATTGTCCGAGTAATAAAATCGTAACGACTACGAAGAGGAGAACACGTAGAAAGAATGGAGAATGGACGAACAGTCAAACGAGTCAAATTCTGTAGAAAAAAAAACCGCGACGATAGGTGAACAATGTAGGAATAAACCAAGAAGAAATGGGACAGAACAACGAAACATGGAAGGAACACACTCATGATAAGAAGGCATGGCAAATAAAATAGTAAAACTTTTTGTTGAAATCAGTTTGTTTATTTTCGTTTTTGTCTTAAATTAAGTAATTGCTTTAGCGCTTGGTTTATAACTGTCAAAGAAAGACACAATAAAATTAACAAGAGGTACACTGTTTATAATAGGTTGATGGGCCAATGCTTGCCATTTATTTTTTGAAGATTACTTTGTGTAATTATTTATAAGATTAGGGTTTATATAGTCCATACCGTGAGTTTGGAATCACGTTTTCTATCATATTTTCTGCAATCTCACTAATAACACATTTTGTGTTATCTTCCAAGACTACAGTTAACACTGGCTATCAGGCGAGTGATTCGTCGTATTCTCAGAAAATATAGATTAAAGGCTTCAAATCACACGACTTAGCCGGCCAATTCCCCGGTGCGAAACGAGGAATATATGGCGCGCCTAACTTATTTCTCAACTGGTCCATCAATTCGCGTGCTGTGTGACATGTAGCACCGTCTTGCTGATAACACATGTCGACCAGGTTCAAATCGTGCGTTTTCGACAAAGAAAACTTCGAGATCATTGAACGATAGCGGGCATGATTGACTGTAAGGTTGTTCTCATGGTAATCTTTGAAAAAATACGGTCCGATGATTCCGCCGGGTCTAAACCGCAACAAACAGTACATTTTTCAGTTGCATTGACAGCTCTTGTATTGCCGTAGGTTGTTCATTGGACCAAATATGGCAGTTTCGTTTATTAACATACCCATTCAACCAGAAATGTGTCCTGCCGCTGAATACAATTCACTGAAAATTAACACTGTGGTGGGTTGTTTGGCTTCAGCTTTTACACAAGCTATATTTTGTAAGGTCATAGACCAGGATCTTTGCGTACAATTTTTCACATAGTCGAGAAACACTGGCGAAGGCGGATATAATTTGTGATTAATCGATTAAAATTTTCTAATTTCCAAACTTTGTTTGAATGTAAATCTTCTCATGATAAGATATCAACGCAAATTGGATATGTACGAGTTAAACATATGCCACAAGTCTTGCGTAGGCTACCAACAACTGAACGCTGAAAAGCCAGAGAGGAGAATAATCACCCTTCAGATATCAAATACAAAAGTGTGTTTTTTTAATTTCGTTGAATTCATTTTCCACAAGTAAGCTAGTAGAATTTTGGCTATTTCGTTAAGTGATGCCTTGTGCGAAAAATTTTGTGAGGACGTGTATGGGATTCCAACAACTGATTTTTGAAGGGTAAGTGCCTTAATCGCATACGGTCATCCATGTACAGTTCTGAGAGTACATTTAAATAAAACACATTTGTGGTATAAGTTTCGGCTAATTTTTTATTCTAGATTACCTCTAATATAACATCATTCCAATGGCTCCCGCATGAAATCCCGCGGGGCTCATTTCGGACAAGATAATCTTCGACATCTTTTTCGACAGATGTCGGATAGTTGCTTTATGAATATTCATTTTCAAGGTTCAATAGTTTACGGATTCCGGGAAAATTTGAGATTCTCAGGCGACCCGGCGCGTCTCTAGGTGGCGCATAGAGGAAAACCACGTAATGTGGTATGGTCATCGCACCCCCGCGACCAAGAGCAATCTCATTCTCAAGTCGAGGTGTTTTGAGTACGTGTCCAGGACTGAATGGTGCAGGGAATAAAAAAATTTGCATCCCGAACGTACGGTCCCCATGCGATACCGGGCGCCCTCGCATAGTATCTAGCATTACATGGGAGCTCTGTAGGTGGTTGACCACACCTTCTCGCCATACTCGTGGGATTCCAATGAATTAATCATATAACAAAAAAGAAAATAACATTAAAAATAAAAACAACACCGATCTGATGACAAAATCGGAGGAAGAAAATCTCCTCTGCTCACCAGTACAAGAAATGGAGACAGAATCAACAGAGCTATCTCCATGCACTACAACTGCACTTCCGTCCAATAAAACGGGCAGCCAAAACAAATAGTGACGCAATTAAACATCGGCAGAAGCGTGAATATTTCCCCGGGGCGCGAAAACGTCGAATCGCAGCTCTCATCCGGGACGGAATAGAGCCCGAAGAAGCAGGGCGAAGAGAAAGAGCTAGATACGCTCTCATAAAGGAAAAGGAAACGAATAAAAAAGCGACTACGATCAATAACAAACGTAGTAGATCGAATGATAACTCTTCCGCGGAAAATACAACGAAGAAGCACCGACCACACGCAGAAGCGCCTTAAAGCTCACGTGCTGGAAAGCGAATTGATCGCCCCGGATGCGCTGTCGGAACCAACTCAGCTCCCGGTAAAGGATTAAGTGGGGAAAGATCAGTACCCTCCTGGAAATGCACAAGAGCGACCATGCCCAATGCAAAGTTGCACTTAATGCACACTCTGCACCCACAGAAAATCCTCACCGATATGGAGATAAAATTCGTAAGAAAGAGCCTACTAGAGTAAATGGATAAAACAAACAAAAACTGTTCTGCCCTTAGATTCGTGGCCACCTCTGGCAGAGACACCAAAAGTGGACACCAAAAACTGGCTCATGTAACCGATAAGAAAGATAAAGCCGTGGAAACACGCAGATCTACGTATAACTCATGGAAATGATATTCCCAAGCTATACACGACTTGACCCAGGATACCTTCCTTATGCGAATCACCAAACAAAATGTTGGTGTTAGCACTAAAAATTGGAGAGTCCTCACCTTTGCCATAGATGAGGCACTTAAGGACGTCATCTTAAGGCATAGATGCAAACTATTTCTCAACTTCTCTCAGATTCCGATTAGAATTTTTAAGCAAGCGAGTTTAACCGTGGACACCAAAACCAAGGACAGGGCGCAAGCCTATCTGAGAGCGGTGCCCCAATCGAACACACCATTCGATACCATAGAGGCAACCGAGGAACCCCAAAAGACAAAGTTATCGAATGACATGTCTCAGACAATTAAGACTTCAGGGGTCAGCCCCATGGCGATACCGAACGCTGACACTGCCAGTTCTGCCAATACCCATCAGACACAACAATGATGGGACTAAGGTGCATCCAGATAAATCTACAACATGCGAAGGCCGCTTCGGCGGTACTAAGCCATACTCGTAGATTTAACAAGGAGCACCTATATGTAGCCTTTATCCAAGAGCCATACACAATAAAGGACCAGATTAAAAGCTTATCAGGTGAGCTGCTCTACGACTCCACGAATGAAGGAAGAGCCTGCATTATGATGAATAAAACCATTAAAGCCATTCCTATTCCAGAATACACAGACAAGGACATGACAGCTACCACTGAGGAAGGCAGACTTGCGAGCGACTCCACAGACCTCCACTTCTCACCACTGCAGGGACTCTTCGATTACTAAGGAAGAAGAGGTTGACTAATCAACACATGCTGTAACGCCAACGCCCACCACACAGCATGGGGAAGCTCGGACGTTAACAGAAGAGGTGAATACCTTTTGGAATTCATTTTCAAAAACAATTTAGAAATTCTAAACCATGGAGATATGCCTACCTTCATCAGGGAAGAAGCCTTAGAGCGACAAACTGGGGGACTTACAGCCTAGAACTTGAACGATCGATCAGAAACTGTCCAAATAGCATCAGAGACATAGACAGTCTAAAACTTAGCTGCGACAACCTCAATGCCACAATCATATCTGCCTACCACAAAGCTTGCCCAGAAAAAATTGAGGTAGGCAACCGCATTACCCCATGGTGGAATAATAAACACTGCGTTGACCAAAAAACTGTTCAATAACGCCAAGGTCAATAGAGACTGGACATCATACCGCGCCTCACTCACCAACTACAACCAAGAAATTAGAAGAGATAAAATAGACTCATGGAAAAAGCACTTGCAGCAGTCTCTCAGACATACAAAGCAGTGCTCGCATCCAGAGAGTTCTCGCCAAAACGCACACTAATCAAATTGATCTGTTAAAGAAAGCAGATGGCACGTATGCGGAAAATGGTCCAGAAACATTAAAAATACTCTTAAATACACACTTCCTAGACTCCAATATCTCCCCCACTCTCCCGAGTATACCACCACAGATCAGGGCAACCAGACCCAACAGGGAGGACTGGGAGAGATCAAGGATAATTTTTCATGAAGGAGGTATAAAATGCGCCATAAACTCTTTGCCCCATTCAAATCTCCTCGAGAAGATAATATCTTCGTAGCTCTCCTTCAGAAAGGAAGTGCGCAAATCACTCCCATGCTAACTGACATCTTCGGGACCAGTTATGCATGGGGGTATATACCGACAAGCTGGAACGAGGTAATGGTAAAACTTATCTCTCAAGCAGGACGCAGGCCTACGGACTTGCCCAAATCATTCCGAACGATAATCGTTACCTCTTTTTTCCTAAAAACAATGGAAAAAATACTAGAGAGACGGTCCTCTCAAAAGATCACCGCCTCACAAAAAACAATATGTTTACCAGCCTGGGAAATCAACCACGCATGCTCTTCAGGAACTAACAGCTCGGATCAATAAATCCCTAAGCGACAAAGAAATTGCGATAGACTGCTTTCTTGATATTGAGGTTGCCTTCGGTAATACCGGTCACGCCCAGATACAACGCTGTATCCTCAGCACAGGGGTAGAGTAGTAACAGGAAAATAAACACCTCACTAGGCAATGATAAAATCAGTGTAAAAACCACGAAAAGCTGCCCTCAAGTCGGGGTTTCCTCACCCCTCCTATGATTCATCCTAGTCAACGAGCTGATTAGCATACTCAGCAACAATGGCTTCTATGTATACGGCTATGCTGATGACATTGTGACCCTAATTAGAGGAAAATTGAAAGACACAATCTCGGAACTCCTCCAAAGGGCACTCCACCGTTGCGAGATGGTGCTTAAAAGTTGGACTCAATGTCAACCCAAAAAAAAGCACAATTATCACTTTCACCAAAGGAGAAGTAGACATAAACTTAAAAAAACCCTTCACAAAAACCATAGAGAAAGCCAGGATCTCTATATGAACCAGCAAAAGGCTCACTGGAAAAACTTGGGGAATTAATCCCAAGATATATCGCTGGCTAAATACAGCCATTACCAGACCAATTCTCGCATACGCTGCACAAAACAAAACAAACATCAGTACAAGCCAAGCTCAACAAACCACAAAGACTAGCTTGTATCTGTATTACAGGAGCCATGAGATCAACCACCACAGCAGCGCTAGAAGTCATCACGGACCTACCAACCGTCCACCTCCAACTTAAAAAAGAAACAATAATATTTGTCCATAGGCTGAAATTCTTAATGAACTAAACAGGTATGAAATTCTAAAAATACTCCTTATAGACAATTGTCTTCCAAAGTACAACTTCAGCCAAAACTTTGAGGTCACAATTCCCTCTCGACACACCACAAAATACTCTAACCCTACAATTAGAGCTTTACAAAAACATAAAAGTATGCTATTGTCCAGACTAAAACAACTTTACCGACAATTTACTGACAGACGAGACCCGGAGATAAAAACACTGAAGTCGGTGATCGAAAATCTTCAACAATTAATCAAAGAAAATTATAGAATATCTATTAGTTTGCATTGGAACAAAAAAATTCAGTGGCCAGAATATGTTCTCACAATTAAATCAACTATTTAGAAGAAAAGATCATAACGATATTCCTTGTTTGCCAATCCCCCAGACAGACCAGGGACGACAGACACTAATCGGTGCAGGGTTGACTCCAGAAGAAATTTACTCAGACGAAGACGTTTTTGTAATTGAGGATCCACAAGAGAAAGCTGATATAATCGGTTCATACTTCCAAAGAGTGTACATGGTGAATGACTCCGTTCATCCCAACCTCGATCTGGAAAATGAAGCACTGGCGATCTGAGAAAATATTTCGTTGTAAAATATAGCAACGTTACTTCAAACAGAACTTACCATATTAAAAACGGTTTACAATAAGGGGCAGTAAATTCTCCTCTGCTTTTTAACATTTACACAAGTGATCTAGTTGGTTCTCTTAGTCACGCTTTGGCGTATACAGATGATCTAGTGGCATACAGATCGGGTAAAAAAATTGAAATCATCAATGCGCTCTTGCAATATGACTTCGCTAAAATTAAACGATACTGTGATGATTGGAAATTAAAAATCAATTTTAAAAAATCAGAAACAATTCTTTTCAGAATACCATTGAACAGGGCCTCTAGGGATACTAGGCGAAACTGGGGCAAAATGACCATCATTGGACAGCAAGGGCAGCCATTGGCGACACGAAATGTAGTGAGATATCTTGGAATTTGGCTTGATCAATATTTATATTTCAATAGACACATAGATGTTGTTCTTGACAAAGCCAAGAAGGCTTTTGCTCTTAAGAGAAGATTGTTTCAAAGCAGTCTACTTGACGCTAGGCTACGAGTCATATGCTACATGGCTCTCATAAGGCCAATTGTCGCCTATGGCTGTCCTGTGTGGTTCAATGTGGCTCCATTTGAAAAGCTTCGCTTATACGAAAGGCAATGTCTTCGATGTTGCCTGGACTTCGAACACAAGAGTCACAGTATGTCAAATACTATCCTAACAAGGTTCTGTACGATAAGGCTGGGTTGATTAGAATTGATAGCTATCTTATTAAATTGACTCGGGGTCATATTGCAAGAGGAATTATGAGTGATAACAGCCTGATCTTTGGGGCTTATTACCCCAACCAGTTATACCACGAGAAGACAAAACTGTCTGGCTTTATTCCACCTGAAGCATTTATCTATTTAGATACTAAGGGCTTCATACAGGATGATAATGGTATCGCTCTGATATACCACTTCCGTCGCCATGCGAGAGAGAGGCGACTCTTATACGACCCGGATGTCGTCGCTCGGTCTGAGTTCTTTCGGTACAGCACCCCGGCTTCAATTCGGGATAAAGAAGACGCGATCAGACAAAAAAGTTTGTTTTGGTGGTTGCATTCACAATCCACTCATGGAAGTGAAATCAATCCATAAGCGGCACGTATAAAATAGCGCCAACAACGACCCTTACCTTAAAAGGGTGCAATTAAAAGGATGAACACATGTCCGATGCGACTTACCCACTGGATATGTGTTCATCTCATTAATTATAGATTAAGAATATTTTAGGCTTAGGTTAAGTTTATTTATTTATCTAATTAAGGTAGGTTAAGTTTAAAGTAAGAAATGAATTATAATCTAAGTTTTCTACTAATATTTTCTTAGAATTAAGCCATATGTAAGCTAGACGGCAATAAATAAAAAATAAGTCGAAAGACGTTAAAATTAAGATCCAGATAAGCTTAGAGTGCTCGTTAAGAGCTAGTAAGAAAATGAAGTATAATGTTAAATTAGATTTAACCATTTTGTCTAGTAAGTAAGATTATGAATAATGGAATAAAATGCAATTAGAAAGAAAAAAGAAAGACACACTTGCGAGCAAAATAGACCTTCCTTCGATCATAAATCCTATGTACGGTACACAGATGGATCCAAAACGAATGAAGGTGTTGGGGCTGGAGTATACGGAGCTAACACTGGAACACACATCTATCACAGCATAGACAGATACAACTCCGTATTTTAAGCAGAGTTATTCGCAATTGATCTGTTTTTATTGGTTATAGTCAGGCATTATCTGGAAGCTGAAGAAATTGCTGGTAGTTCACTCAAAAGCATACTAAGTTTTATCATGAACTCAGGATTTTTGAGTGAACTCTAAATGGAAGACATCACAATAGGCCCATCAGAGGCCGCAGTGATCAAGAGACATTGTCCCTCCCTCCACTTTTATCTAAATCTAAATCTGGGGAGGGCAGTGTTGAGAAGAATCTGAATGAGTCTATTCGCCACCGTCCACAGAAATTGGAACTATGCCAATCCACGTGGAAGATTTTATGCTTGTGCAAGAGTTGAATCCGCGTGACCATTACACGCGTCGTAGGTTCGGTGAATAAACAAAAAAAAAAAACATGATTCAGCTTGATCTTAACACTCAACGCTCTCCGATAAGGTTATAAACAAGCAAAATTGCGTAATTTGGAGTAGAAAAAAACCCAAAAGCCTTTGTCGAGACGCTTTTACAACCATTAAAACGCACTGTTTGGAATGCTTAATAGCCTGGTGCATATTCCGTACGACGTCGGCCGGAATGTTACGACGGAGAGCGCTGTAGAAACATGATTTCTGATTTCTTCGTTCCTCAGTTGAATGGTATTGACGTGACAGAGTTTTGATGGGGCAATATGTCACGCGGCGAGCAACACCATCAATTTATTGCGTGAAATATTTGCTAAGCGCATAATTTCGCGTAATGGACCTTTGTTCTGGCTTCCACGATCCTGTGATCTCACACTTTTAGATTAGTTTCTTTGGCAGTATGTGAAGTCACTAGTCTGTGCCGATAAACCAGAGACATGAGTCGATTTGGAAGTCGAAAATTGGACTTCACGATGGCGCTTCATTCGATTTTGCTACCCCTTGAGTATGCCCGAAGTTACACTTAGACACTAATGGCATAAAATTATCTATGAAAGAAAGCTAATATCATACACATTAATATTAGCCTCAAATGTTTTATTTCATATTGAATTTGTATAGCTCTACAAAAACACCTTTAAAAAGTTTTGTTAAAAAAACACCCCGAGTGCTCCAACGTATTCGAAATGTTGACTGTGGCATTTGGCTAGTCTAGATTGAGTAAATTAAATAATTGAAAGTAGTACAATCCTTTACAGTAGGTCGAGAAGATATTAAAGACAATGTTCGCCCTGGGCGCCCCTGCATAAGAACAATGACTGAAAAAATTGGAGCAGTCAAGAAAATTGGAATCGGATCAGAGAAGGTGTTTAAGATATTGGCATTTTAGGCATGAAATGTATGTCAGCGAAGTTGGCTCCGAATTTGTTAAATTTCAATAAAAAAATCCTTCGCATGAACTACTCTCATTAACTATTGAATGGTGTTAAGGACGATCCCGCCAAAAAGGGTCATCACTGGTGACAAAATATGAAATCAAAGCCCAAACCCAGCAGAGCCAAGACCGAAAAAAAGCACGCTAAGTTCGGACAAATGTGAAAGTTTTATTCACTTTTTCTGCATTCCAATAGCGTGGTCCAGCATGAATTCTTGCTCGAGATCGTATGGTCAAATAAATATACCTTAAGATACGTAAAGCAACGACCTTGCATAATTTTTTGGCTAAAAAACAATACCGCAATCACTCCTAAACCATCGTATTCATGGCAATTCGGTTACCTGCGACGTTTTTCTATTCCTAAAAATGAAAAGACGGAGATTTGCCAAAGTTGAGGAGATAAGGATCGCTGGAAGAGCTCATGGCAGTACCAAAAAGCGAATATAACAAAAGCTTGAAGGATTAGAAAAAAATACTGGCGTAAGTGCATTACATCTGAGGGGTATTATGTTGAAGGATGCGAAGTAGATATTATTTTGAACCGATCTGGGATTTGATCCAAAAATGGATGTCATATCCGACTGTTGAAGACCAACAAGATCTGGCAATACCATTAATCCCACAACAACGCCTCAGTGGGAAATTTGACGCTATACGGGGAAAATTATTCCTTTCATTACTTTGTTGCCTTATACATATGTAAAATAAATTATCACTTGTTCGCTGTTCGTAGAAGAGACTGGTGTTTTATTTTCCTATCTGCCCTTTTTTTTTAACAACGTAGAAACGACGCAGTACATGTGCGATTCTACCACAATTATCAAGTTCAACGGTCGAACATTTTGGTCCTTCGAGCCCGATAGCGGCTAACTCAAAAAAAAAAAAAACAAATCATAATATTTCAAAACAATAAAATAAACTTAATAATTTAACGTGTGTGTGTGTGCTTCTACCTTTGCGCGACGTGCGCAGTTACAAAAAAAAATCAACAAATTCATCAGCAGGAAATTCATCGCTGGACATTGATTTAACTTCGCACCACAGAGACAAGTAAGTGGACAATTTTTATTATTAAAAACAAAATGACAACCGAATTGAGAGTGATCCTCAAACAATTGGAGAGAGATATCTCCAACTTTGCTAAACGTGGTTTTGCGGGACGAACGGGAAACTATCTGTCCGGTCGATTGTCGTTATTGGAGAAAACCATGGACAATGCCACGACCCGATTTGAAGTAGCGGCAAAGGAATTCGACGCAACGCAAACGGATGAATTGGAAGAAATCATCGATCGCATTCGAGAATGTTACTTCGATTATCGGAGCGATTTGTTAGATGCAATGGACAAGTTAAAGGCATCCGAAACCCATGGCGAGAATAATCAGTCGGACCAGTCATCCAGGAAGGTTGATATTCGTCTCCCAAAAATTAATCTTCCAGTGTTCTCAGGCAGTTATGAGTCATGGCGTACGTTCAGAGACTTATTTGTTTCGCTAATCCACCACAATACGGCGCTATCTGAAATAGAGCGAATGCACTACCTGAAAACAAGTGTCTCTGGAGAAGCTGAAAAACTATTAGCTCACCTGGGGATTGACAATGGAAACTATTGTAAGGCCTGGACGATTCTCACCAATCGATATGACCATCAACGCTTTTTGGTGAACACCCAACTGAAGTGCTTATTCAATCAACCCTCGATCTCGCAAGAACGCTCTGAAACCATCAAAGAGTTGCTAGATACATCGATGGAAGTAGTTCACAGCTTAGAAAATCTACAAGTTCCCGTTCAGCATTGGGATGCTGTGCTAATTTTTATTTTGTTGCAGAAACTTCCAACTAGGACGCAACATCTATGGGAAGAAAAACTCGGAAGCAAACAAAACAGCAAGGATTTGCCAACATTTGCTGAATTCACGCAGTTTTTGGAGACAAGATTTCGTTCATTGGAAGCTGTGAATCAGCAGCAAGCGCGAATACAACCGACATCGCCAAGGAATGTGCCCAAGCGTAACACTTTTCATGCTGCCACCAACTCGATGAAATTCACTTGCAAGCTCTGCAATCGAGGTCCTCATTCCATTCGCAAATGTGGGCGCTTTCTTAAAATGGGCACAGCTGAACGTTGTCAGAACGTCAGTAAGTTAGGGATTTGCAGAAATTGTTTGTCTTATAACCACACAGCAGACCAATGCTCGTCAAGCTACAGGTGTTACTACTGCGGGCAACTTCACCATTCTCTTCTACATTCCACACCTGCTGCTAGTCCTCATCCATCAGCCTCTCAAGGCACGACTTCCGTTGTTAATCCATCTCGTGGGCGCTCACAAAACTACTTGACCTCAGCCATGGATGCGACAGCCTCCACATTTCAGCCACATTACGGAACTCAGCCAACTAACAGTTCAGCCGTCAACACCTTCCATTCCATGCCGAACACGGCGACGCAGGTGTTATTAGCAACGGCTCTGGTGAAAGTAAAAACGTCGTCCGGTGAAACATTATCGCTTAGAGCCTTACTTGACACGGGTTCTCAAGCTAGTTTTATTACCGAATCAGCTGTACAACTGCTAAACTTGAGAGCAAAATCCACTCATGTAGAGGTGTCTGGGCTAGGTTTGGTCAGCAGCGGCACTTGTCAAAGAGTGGTGGAAATTACATTCGCCTCACATCATTCCACCTTCAAGACCTCCACACAGGCTTTCGTTTTTAAATCACTGTCTGGCCATCTTCCGGCCCGAAGCCTTCCAACTCTACATTGGGAATGTCTCAGCGGACTCGTATTAGCAGATCCACTTTTTTATCAGCCAGCCAAGGTGGATCTTCTTTTGGGAAGTGATGTTCTTGCTGAGATTTTCTTGCCTGAACTTATTAGGCCAGCGGAAACAAATATGCCAGTTCTTCAGAAAACCAAGTTAGGCTGGATTCTGTTTGGCAAGGCCCCAGTACAGTCGGAATCAATCAAAAGCTTTCACCAAATAGCTGATATGGATACACAACTCCAGAAGTTCTGGGAGCAAGAAGAGGCTCCATTTCAAACTCATGAAACATCTGAGCATGCAGCTTGTGAGCAGCATTTCGTCAAGAATGTAAGACATACTCATGACGGACGATACGAGGTGGCTCTTCCGTTTAAAGGCGGTTCACATCCAATTTTGGGCAGGTCACAGGAAGGAGCCATGCAACGTTTCAGAAGCTTAGAAAGACGTTTGATTTCGAATCCACAGCTACGAGATGAATATTCCGCATGCCTTGAAGAATATTCAAGTTTAGGCCATATGAGCGAAATAGAACATGATAGGTTACAGGATTTATATCATTACTTCTTACCTCATCATGCTGTTATCAAAGAGACCAGCTCAACTACACGGTTAAGAATCGTCTTTGACGCATCATTCAAGACATCAAACGGTGTGTCCTTGAACGATCAGCTAATGATAGGACCTTCGCTTCAACACAATGTGACTGACATTATTCTGCGATGGCGCTTGTTCCAATCCACATTCACGGCTGACATCGAGAAAATGTATCGCCAAATCTGGGTCACGGACCAAGACTCTTATTACCAACTCATTATCTGGCGTAAGGATCCCTCAGAGCCGATAAAAATCTATCGTCTTAAAACAGTCACGTTTGGCACAGCTGCAGCGCCGTACCTCGCCATAAGGACACTGAAGAAGCTAGCCGAGGAGTCTTCCTGTCAACATCCATTAGCTTCAATGATGATCAACCAAGAGATGTATGTCGATGATTTGATCTCAGGAGCAGACACCATCGAAGAAGCGAAGGCGAAGATCAATGACATTCAATCAACTCTTCAATCAGCAGGCTTCAACTTACGGAAATGGACATCGAACCGGAAAGAGCTTCTTCAAGGAATTTCATCACAGAATTGCGAGGCGTCATTCTTGGTACCTGGTGAAGGACTGGATCAAATAAAAACGTTAGGAATTCATTGGCTACCTGTTGACGACGTTTTTTCTTATCGATACGTTCCATCAACCAGTCCTCAACCAACTAAGAGATTCATTCTATCAACGATAGCACGGTTGTTTGACCCTTTGGGCTGGATTTCACCTTGCACTGTAAAGGCAAAATGTTTAATGCAACTTCTTTGGGTGCGAAGGAAATCTTGGGACGAGACCATTGATGATGACACATTAAAAGAATGGAATTCATTTTATAACGAGTTACAGGCCGTCAACAACATACACTTACCAAGATGGGTACAGGCGATAGGCACATTACGTCAGATGGAACTTCATGGTTTCAGCGACGCTTCTGAGAAGGCGTACGGAGCAACAGTCTATCTCAGAGTTCAGGACGATGAAGGAAATGTCCATATGAACCTTCTCATAGCAAAATCAAAGGTGGCTCCTGTGAAGCCAGTAAGTCTTCCTAGATTGGAACTGTGTGGAGCCGTACTTTTATCAAAATTGTTACACTACGTGGTTCAAGTTTTAAGACGAAACGATATCAAGGTCTATGCTTGGACTGATTCCACCATCACATTAAGTTGGATTTTCGCATCTCCTTCCAAGTGGGAAACCTTCGTTCGGAACAGAGTAGGTGAAATTCAAAGACTCACCAACGTCACCATGTGGAAACACATCCCTACTCAAGAGAACCCAGCAGACTTGGTCTCCAGAGGCATGCTTCCATCGGCACTGGCGAAGTCATCAATATGGTGGAACGGCCCGGCGTTCTTACGTCGAAGCTGGATCTTTGAGTTCCCGAAACAACCTACGGATTTCAACACAGAAGAGGATTTCGAAATTATCCAAGTTCATCATGTAGGTGTGACAGACTGCCGAATAATTCATCTGATTCATCGAATGTCAAATTATAAACGACTGACACGGACGACTGCATATTGCTTACGGTTTATCAAAAATCTAAGGAGGGGTGCTATTAGATCTTTCGGTCCTCTCAACACAACGGAACTCGACACTGCTACAAGAATACTCGCTCGCTGTGCCCAGCAAGAGATGTTTCCAAATGGAATCGAAAAGGGTAGAGGAATGATTTCATTGTGTCCGTTCATTGACGGTGAAGGTATACTTAGAGTAGGCGGGAGGCTCCAAAACGCAAACCTAACCTTTGATCTGCAACACCCGATCATTCTTGAACCAAGACACCATCTCACGACCCTTATTATTCGCAATGCTCATGAAAAGACGCTGCATGGAGGAATCCAGCTGATGATGGCATATACCCGGACACGATACTGGATACTACAAGCCAAGAGATCCATCAAAAAGATGCTGAATAGCTGTGTAATCTGTCATCGACACCGCAAGAAGACAGTCCATCAATTAATGGGAAATCTGCCAACTCCAAGGATCACGATGTCAAGACCATTTTCTCACGTTGGAATCGATTATGCTGGACCGATAACAATAAGAGCATGGAAGGGTCGCGGAGCAAAAACTTTCAAGGCATACCTGGCCATATTTATCTGTCTAGCTACAAAGGCAATCCATTTAGAAGCGGTAACAGACTTAACCACGCAAGCATTCTTAGCAGCTCTTAGACGATTCGGGGCACGACGAGGTATCTGTGGTCAGATTTATAGTGATTGCGGGAGAAACTTCGTGGGTGCAGAGGCTGAGCTACATCGTCTTATGAAGGGTGCGGGACATGATTGGAAGGAAGTGACCGAAGTCTTAGCAACACAGGGAACTATGTGGAACTTCATCCCACCAGCATCTCCACATTTCGGAGGATTATGGGAGGCCGGAGTTAAGAGTGTTAAACACCATTTAAAAAGAGTTATTTCCAACGCGACTCTCACATACGAAGAACTTTCGACGCTCTTAACACAGATAGAAGCGTGTCTAAATTCGAGGCCTTTGTGTCCACTTTCAGAGAATCCTGATGACTTCCAAGCGCTAACCCCAGCTCACTTCTTGATCGGAGAAGCAATATTCACAGTTCCGGAACCAAATTTGAGCATACATAAGCAAAGCCTTACAGATCGATGGAAGATGGTTCAATTACACCTGCAAACCTTTTGGAAACAATGGCAGCAAGAATATTTGACCCGACTTCAGCAGCGACCGAAATGGCTAAAACCTCAGCCCCAGCTAGAAGTAAACGATTTGGTATTAATAAGGGACGATAATTTACCCCCAGCGAAATGGAAACTAGGTCGCATTATTCAAACGTATCCTGGTACAGATAATATTACGCGCGTCGTCAAGCTTTTAACAGATAAAGGAGAGTGTAAAAGACCAATCACAAAACTCAGCCCTCTACCAATCAACAAAAACAATACCCAGGACAAAGAATAAATTAACCTAAAACAACTTAGACACAATAATTAAATTCATCAAAATAAATATGTACATAATTTCAACACGACAACCACATCATTCATATGGTGGGATCATTCATACACAAAATCAAAAACTCAATTTATATGTTACCAAGGACACACATCCAACAAAATGCGTTTATCAAGCACTCACACTACTCATGCGTAACTCAAGCAAGCATTCTCCGAATTAAGTCAACTCAATTTATACTCAATGCACACACACACACAAAATAAAGCCAAGCAATTAGTCATGCAAATACCTAATTATCTAAATCACAATTGTCAAAACCTACATAAGTAGCTGAAGAATATATCCCAATTAAAATACTACAATGAAATAACAATTACTTACATGAATTCTAATGATTTAATTACAACAATTCCCCATAACATGGTTTCACGTCAAGCCAACTGGAATCTACTCAACGAATCACCGTCATATTGTCTACGAACTACCCGGCGAAATCTATGCACCAAGCAATCGACGGGATCTTCCGCAATGTGTAAGAGCAAACCAGGAACATTATCGCCGATCGAATTGCTCTCCCTTTTTTTTTCTCTGATCCGTTTCGTTGTCCTCTATGTAATGCATTTTACACATGTATATATTTTCTAACACTGTTTTTCTTTTCATGTGAATTCTATGCATGTTGAGAACTACGATTAACAGAGCAAATTAAAGGATAACTTCAATATTTATGAGTCAGCTGAGAACTTCGTTCACGGAGGGGGAGGATGTTGAAGACCAACAAGATCTGGCAATACCATTAATCCCACAACAACGCCTCAGTGGGAAATTTGACGCTATACGGGGAAAATTATTCCTTTCATTACTTTGTTGCCTTATACATATGTAAAATAAATTATCACTTGTTCGCTGTTCGTAGAAGAGACTGGTGTTTTATTTTCCTATCTGCCCTTTTTTTTTAACAACGTAGAAACGACGCAGTACATGTGCGATTCTACCACAATTATCAAGTTCAACGGTCGAACACCGACCAAGAATTGGATGATCGTGTATGATTTCTCTTTGAATGGGCTCATGAGATTTAATGCCGTTGGCTTTTTCTTTGTAGAGTTACGTTAAGTCGTTGTCACATGCCAACAGCGTCAAGAAGAGTTCAATGCCGATCCGGCCGATGTACGTGGAAAGCGCTGAGAAATTAGAATTCAAATTTTTTTATCAAAGTTAAAGACATAGCCTTTATAATTTTTCTATTTATATGAGAGTTAAGGCTAGTAAGGTAATTTATTACTCAAAATAACTGAGCTTGGCTTAAATTCGTTGAAGTTTAATATGAAATTGAGGAATACTGAAAGAAGGAAATGAATTAGCTATCGCTATGATTGCTTTCGTCACAGTACGAATTTCTTTAATAATGCCATTGCGGAAGAAATCATTCTGACAATCTCTTTTCTACACTTAACAAAGCAAGTAAGCCATTTTGGAAAGTTTGAAAAATCATTAAAAAGAGTATTCCATCTCTGAGAGATCAAAATAATCTCTAAATTGCTCCTGTAGAGAAAGCCAACCTGCTGGCAAACAAATTTTCAATGAATCATATCCTTAAAAAAACATTTCAGTGATCCGTTTTCATCCACTGAAGTCTCTAACACAGTCGGTAGTTTTTCCCAATCAAATGTTAATTTGATTGATCCGTTTACAATAAACGTAAGACTAAAAAAAGTCCTGGTTTAGATGGTATAACCAACAAAATGTTGAAAGCCCTTCCTCTAGAAGGCTTACAATATTTAACCGCAATATAAAATGCTTGCCTTAAATTTTGCTACTTTCCAGACTGCTGGAAAACCGAACTGGTAATTCCAATCGCTAAGCCCGATAAACCAAAAACCGATATTAACAGCTACCGACCAATAAGCTTACTAAGCTTACCTATACAACTGTTAGAAAAAAATATGAAGGAAAGAATAACCAACATTTAAATGCAAATAATATTATGTCTGATTTCCAATTTGGATTTCGACATTCTCACAATACGTACCATCAAATCGTAAGGAAGAAAGAACACATCAAAAGTAAATTTCAATCTAAACAGTCAACTGGGCAAGTGCTTTAAGATATTGAAAAAGCCTTTGATACAGTTTGGCATAAAGCCATAACATACAAATTAATCAAATTCAACTTTCCAAATGAAACTATTAAAAATATTCATAGTTTCTTAAATAAAATAACATTTATAGTTAAAGGCAGAATGATAAATCTTCTGTACACAATATTGAATATGGACTACCACAAGGTACAGCACTTGCCCCTACTCTATTCAGCATATTTGTCGCTGATCTGCCAGACTTTGGTAATAGTTTAAAATTGCTATGATTTAAAATTGCTATGTTTGCTGACGATACAGCTATATTTGCTTCAAGTGTATGCTACTTGGACGTACATAGTATTTTACAAACTACCCTATCTAAATTAGACAAATACTTCTTTAAGTGGAGGATTAAGATAAATTGTATGGAAACACAAGCAATTTGGACTACTTGTAGACGAAAAGACTGTTTTCTCGCTAATAATGTTCATTTTCAAATAGCCTCCTTCAATATAGATTGGTCCGAACACTGCAGATATCTTGGAATTATGATAGATAAAAAAATAATTTTTCAAAAACACATTTCTTCTACTGTCGATAAAGTGAACAAATGCATTAAAATTCTCTATCCCTTAGTAAATAGGAAATCTAAGCTTAGTGTGGCAATAAAATCTGCAGCGATACCTATCTCACATCTAGGCAATTTAGAAAACACCAAGGTGAGCCTAGGGACACATATACCACCATTAAACTGCCCCACAAGTGTGCATGCAAATCAGTGGGTTGACACGACTGGAGATCACCGGTGTTGTAAGAGTAAGATCAATCAAAAAAAAATAAAAAATCTGGAGCATGCCCGTGTCAAAAAGGAAGGGAAGAAAGAAAACGGTCAAACCGTAGCATTATGGAAAAGAACGCGAAAAGGAAAAGCACTACCCCGCCAGGCACTACTAATGGTCGTGATCCTGGGACGAGCAGCAATGCTCGGGTCAGAGCTATAGGATTTCCGGGGGATAGCAAAGTAATGCAACGGCGTAAGCCACATTTAAGAGTCGCGAGTTGGAACGTTGGAAGCATGAGTGGGCGCAGCTATGAGCTTGAAGAAATGATGGTTAGAAGGCGAGTAGACATCCTGTGCGTACAAGAGACGAAATGGCGAAACACCGATAATCGGGCACGTTTCTTGGACGTTAAAACAAAAGCCTACAAGATGTTTTACTATGGATTGGAACAAGGAAAAAACGGAATCGCCATCATCCTTGCGGCAGAGTTACTTGGCAACGTCTTAACCATTTCAAAGTCCAGTGACCGTTTGATGGCTCTCAAATTGGTGATGCATGGTGAGGTGTGGAACATCGTAAGCGCATATGCCCCTCAAGTAGGATGCGAACAAAAAGAAAAAGATGCATTCTGGCTAGATTTCCACAACCTTGTCAAAATCATCCCTAAGGAAGAGCTTTTGTTTGTTGGGGGAGATTTAAACGGACATGTCGGGAAGACAAGCGAAGACTATGAAGGCTACCACGGAGGGCTGGGATACGGCACCAGGAACTCTTCAGGTGAAGATATCCTAAACATGTGCAAGTCGTACGGTCTTATAGTGCTAAATACCATGTTCGTCAAACAAAGCCGGCACCTGATCACTTATAGCAGCGGCGGAAATGAAACTCAAATAGACTATCATTTTTGGTATCCAGTTTCATGAAGCCACGAGCTAAAGATTGCAAAGTGATCCTGGGAGACGCGATCGCCCCTCAACACCGTCTCCTCCTGACTGAATTTTTTATGGATGCGAGAAAGAAGTCAAAGCAGCAAACGAAGGTGTCTGAGAGAATCAAGTGGTATAAGCTGGATAAAGGAAAAGGCGAAGCTTTTATTACCATCATGGAAAACTACCTCTCTTCCATTATCGATGAGGTCGGTAATGTGGAGTGCAGAGCACAAGACATGTGGGATTCCCTACAACAATCTGGCCTGGAGAAAGCCAAATCACTGCTCGGAACATCTAAAGGCCCCTGCCAACACGCAAAAGAAACCTGATGGTGGACAGACGAAGCCAAAGCAGTGATACACGAAAAGAAAATGGCTTTCCAAGCTTGGTCAAAGTGCTCTTCTACTAATAGAGAGGAAAAAGCTCGCCGTGAAAAGGTATATAGATGTTGCAAAGGTATCGCGAAGAAAAAATGCGCCGAATTCAAAGCGAAAAGCATGGCAGGCCTCTATCAGGAGTTGGAAGAAATATCGTCTTTCGCGTCTGACAGGAACCAGGCTACCCAGGAGCTTCGACAAAACAATTTGAAGAAAGGAGCAAATATCTTTAAGATAGCCGCCCAGAGAAGAAGAAATGCTCAGGAGATTCGTTTCCCAAAGTTTATTAACAATGCTGAAGGCCAACTCCTTGTGGAAGACGAAAAAATTCTCCACAGATGGCGACAGTATTGCGAGGAACTTCTGAACGAACAGTTTCCCCGAGTGTACTTTCCAAGAGCCGCCCCGAATCATGCCGAAATATCCGACATCACAGTCGAAGAAGTTCGGTACGCGGTTAAAAACTCCAAGAAAAGAAAAGCTGTTGTACCGGACGGGATACCCTCTGAGTTTTGGAAAAAGATGGGAGACATCGGGTCTAGATGGCTCATGGTTCTTATCTCCAAACTTATGAGAGGCGACTCTATGCCTAATCAATGGAGGGAAAGCTATCTTCTTCCATTGCACAAAGGAAAGGGTGATACGCGAAATTGTGATAACTACCGTTCTGTCAAGCTGATGTCGCACACCATGAAGATCGTTGAACGGGTATTAGATAGCCGACTGCGGAAAATAATACGACTATCTGTTGACCAGTGCGGGTTTGTCTCGGGTAAATCAACAACAGATGCAATCCAAAGTATAAGGATCATGATGGAAAAGCATCGTGATTCTTCAAAGGACTTGCATATGGTGTTGGTTGATTTCGAGAAGGGCTTTGACCGGCAACCAAGAGATCTTTTATGGGTAGCGCTAAGACAAAAAGGAGTTCCAGAAACCTACGTGCGAGTGATTATGGACATGTACGAGAGAGCAACGACAAGAGTAAGATGCACCGCAGGAGTCACCGAAGAGTTCGCAATCAAAGTCGGTGTACACCAAGGGAGCGTCCTCAGCCCACTGCTTTTTATAGCAGTCCTTGATGGCTTGCTTGAAGGAAAAATGACGGACCCCAATGTGCACCAGCTATTCTTTGCTGACGATGGGGCCATTATAAGTGATGATCAGGCGTCCCTACAACGAGCACTTGATGTGTGGGTGGACATTTTTGAGGGACACGGGTATCGTATTAGTTCAAAGAAGACAGAGTATCTGTGCTGGCCGTTCTCTGACCCTCATCAGCCTATTCCAGACATTTACTTGAATGGAAGAGTGCTTCCCAACTGTGAAAAGTTTAAATATCTGGGATCTATGATTAATAGAGAAGCAACTTGTGATGACGACATCAAACATCGCGTAAGCGTAGGGTGGATGAAGTGGCGGGAAAACTCCGCCATCTTCTGTGATCGAAAAATGCCCCCTAAGCTGAAAGGAAGGCTCTACACTTCAGTTGTACGTCCGGCGCTCACATACGGTTCACAATGCTGGACAATGCACAAAAAGTATGAGAGCAAATTAACGGCAACTGAGATGAAGATGCTTCGCATGACAGCGGGAGTAACAAAGCGTGACAGAATTAGAAGTTCAAAGATCCGAGGAAGCCTCCACGTAAAAGAAACCATCACAAGAAATATAGAGCGCGACCGACTCAGTTGGTATTGCCATATTCAAAGGAGAGATCCTTTGAACCCCGTCCAAAAGGCGTTATCAATCAACATTCCAATTTCAACACGCAAAAAGGCAGGCCGAAAAACAACTGGTGCAAACAAATGCAAAAACACCAGCATTTGATTGGCCTCAGCGATGAAGTAATCCCAAACCGGGAAGCCTGCCGCTACTTTCTGAGGTCAAACCGGTGGACCCCACAAGCGGACCAGTAGGAATGCAGTTAAGTGGGAAGGTTATGGTCCTACACTTCTGACCATAACGACGCCGGGATAAAAAGGAAAAGAAGAAGTGTGGCAATAAAATTTTATTTTGTAAATCAGTTTTTCAGTCTATCCTACTGTACAGAGCTCCCGTGTGGTATGACTGCGCCATGTCACACAAACTTAAGCTTCAAACATGCAAAAATAAAGTTATAAAAATTATGCTTAACTTGCCACATTATTATTCAACTCACAGATTGCACGAATAAACCAATATTAACTTTATACAATAGTAATCCTTATTTACGAATTTACACAAAGATTTTATAATAATTGCTTTAACTCCGATAATAAGCTAATTAAATGTTTGTCGCAATGAATAAATTTTTCAATTAAAAATTTAAAAATTTAATATGTAAATTTACTTAGGGAATATTGCAATATTAGTTCTAAAGATTTAAATAAGGGAATCATTTTAATCACAGTTGTAAAGGAGAATAGTCCTAAATCTCTAAACAAAACCTTCCTTACTACATGTATATACTATTGTTTACGCTACTTAATAATAAATATATAACAATTAATATAAAATAAAACACAACACCAAATAAGGTATCCTATTAACACTTGACTTGCCTCAAACCTCCACAATTCGAGTCAGCATTGAATAAAGGTAAAGTAGTGTACATATGGCATTTTTTGATTATGAGATCATAGCATACTTTTTCCTATGAGCGCGAACATCAATTTAGGCTATCAACCAAATGTTTACACAACTTTTTGTTCTAGGCAAATATGTGCTCAATTTTGTGCGAGCATTTGGCGAGCCCATTATAAACATTTATTATTTAAAACAGTCGTGTCCTATTGAAATTGAGGTTAACCATGCTTTGAGTATAGTATAAAAGCGACACAATTCTTGAAACAACATTATTATCTAGTTGAGTCTAGCAAAACGAAGGTGAAGTTCTTGTCTTAGTTTGAGGCATCGTAGTTGTTGTTCTCTAGCATTAAGTTTCATTTAATTTCATTTTAATTTTTTTATTTATATTTTTTTTTAGAACAAAGTCACCCTAGGACAAAAAAAAACTAGCTTCAATAACAGCTAACATAAAATGCCTTACTGACCCTATACGGACACTCTAAAGCAAACAGAAAAACTTAAGATTATGCCTTTCGCCCTTATAAGTAAATTATAATAATTAGAATAATTAGAGATAAATTAACATGAACATTAGGGATAAGAAAAAAAAGGCGTGAGTACCAGGTACTCATGAAATTTGATGTGTAAACATTTCTTCTTCCTCATTAGCTTCTTCAATGCACAATTCTCGGCAAATTTGGATTGTCTTGCCGATATCCAAGTAGGACTCAAATTCTTGTCTTCGTTCCATTATGAGCACATCGTTGTCGTTGTTGTTGTTGAATATATTTTTCTTCGATAAGGATTTCGTTTTCCTCATCACGAAAAGGCAAATGCAACATCTTATAGTGACCATATTAATATTAAAAATCTTTTATGTTTTGAATAAATAGATTGACTTGTCCATCGCATGAAAACACAATGTATCTCACAAGTTATACATATTATACTAAATTAGATTGTTTAGTGCGATTGCCAAGTCAATCTATTTATTTAAAACATAAGAGATTTTTAATATTAATATGGTCACTATAAGATGTTGTTAGGTTACCTAATTACGTAATAACTTAAGACAAAAGGTCCCTTAAATAGGGACTGAATAAATTAACCGACTTGGTATTACATAGATCTCACAACTTTTTACGGTAGAAGAACTGAGTTGCGAGACTTGGTTTTTTTTACAAATTATGTTTTTGATGGCATCTCATTTCTTTTTGTAGATATTTCTACTTTTTTTCCTTTATTTCCTTACCTTTTATTTCTTGAATACCAACAACGGATTTTCTTAAAGCCCACTCTGTGCCTTATGAGCTTTACTTATTGTAGATAGTTTTCCTCTTTTTCTTTTCCGGTACTACTTCTTGAGCTTTAACTACAGTTTTTCTCAAAGCCCACTCCCTGTCTCTATGGGTTTTTCTCTGAGGTTTTGATGTTACAATTTTTGTCAAGTCTGGACGGTAAATGTTTCTTAATCTATTGTATTCACAAATTGAGGATTCCTGCGCTTTAATATTTCCAAAGTCGACATTAATTAGATGTAAGCCGCCCAGACTTGTAACTCTCGAAAGTGCCACGTAAGCTTGACCGGATGTGAATACTGCAGAACCGATATCCATCAGCGCATTATTTAGACTTAGGCCCTGACTTTTGTGTATAGTTATAGCATAGGCTATACATATAGGAAACTGTTCGCGATGAACATAAGCTCTATTAATAATTTCAAATTTAGTTTTGACCGGACCAAGCTCGTAAACCTGTTCTTTATCAAATGTAATGTATATTTTCTTAATTATTTTTGTATTTTCCGGATCAACCTTTACTCTTTGCACTATACCGATAGAACCATTAACTAAACCAAGACTCACGTCAATATTTCGCCTTAACATGACTCTTGCTCCTATTTTTATAATTATGTTCTCTTCTAGGCCCGCAGTCATAGAAGCATCGTCTTCATAATTTTTTATGCATTCACGAGCTCTTTTTGTTATCCTCTTTTTGCAATCTATGCTATCTACAGCTGTAAGTTTTATTTCGGGATGTGGGAGAGATCTAAGCATTGCAGTATTTAATTGTTGACACATGTTTTTTGTAGGTAATAAGCAAACGGTATCATCAGGAAGTTTCGAGAGGTGTTCAATTATTTCAATCAATCTGTTTTCATTTGAATTGGTTTTTAGAGTTATTAATCTAGTCGAGAGTAAGTCGCGTTCTTTTTGTGTAGTCACACCTAATCTTATTCTATTTAGCATTTCAACAAGGTTAGAATCATTAAGCTGTCGCATGTTAATAGTAAGTTCATCGTATACGAACAGTTCAATCCACAGATTCGGCATACTGAGGGAACCTAACAACTTGTTAGCTTCAGCAGTTGAGAGTTTTTCAAAAGGTGACTTTTCTCTTACCGGCGGAAGCTGTAAAAGATCCCCGAAAAGTACAAGATGTTTTTTTTCCAAACCACCAATTCTGATCATCGCTTGTGTCAAATATCTCAGACAAGCGTAAATGAATATATGTTAAAGTAACATTGGATATCATCGACACTTCGTCTATGATAAACAACACTACTTCTTTCAAATCTGATCTCAGAACTTGGAGCACTTCATCAGAAAGTGGCTTGTACTTCGGTGTTTGCTTGTTGTCATGTTCCATTATTGCTTTTTCATTCCGTTGATTGACCATTTTACAAATTACCTTTGAACATAATTGTATTTAGGTACCTATCTATTATACACCTATTATTCTTTTATATTATACATATACAGGTACACTGATTCATTCACTGCAAATGTAACTTTGTAATCTAATGTACTAGAAAACCCGTGGCCGGACACCGAACATACAATTTGTTTTAAAATTGATTTAATTATAAGTTCGTCAAATGGTTATTAAATATATGTACATACATAATAAAGATATTTATTTTATATTCCGTCAAATACATGAACCATAATGACGACCAAACCAGTTCCCCAACCGCCAGTTGCTGGTTGCTTATTTTTAGGAGTTGATTTTTTAAATTCGCCATCTAGATAAATTGATAAATGATATATGTATATATGTATGCATATATATATACACTATCCTATTAATAATAATATTTGGTGTATCTAGAAAACTGGACCGAAATTGCAAAATATTTTAGTTTTTCCTTGATTTATTCACTAAACACTAATTGTATTCTAAATTTGAAGCTTCTATGTCTGCTAAAAGTGCCTTAGAGTTTTGATGATCGGTCAGTGAGTGAGTGAGTGACAAAATTAAGAAACTTTGACTAGTTATAATTCTTAAACTACTAATCCAAATTGAATGAAATTTGAAATATACCGTGTGTATACGATGCCTGCTTGGTTACTAAAAATTCAGGCTTCTAGCTTTATCCACAAAGAAGTTATAGGGGGGTCGAAAATGGCCTGAACTGCTTCGAGAAAAGGATGGTACGGCCGTGCCGCTTTTTTGCTCGACTTGGCGGGGGCACTGCCGTTACCATTTCTCGTTTGTACTCATTTGGATCAGCCGTCATGTCATAGTTTCGGTACCGAATAACTCTTGGATTTTTCCGGCGTTTCCACTCATTTGTTTTGGATACTGTATAATGCGCAACTGCCTGGGCTAAAGTAATATCATCTAATTGTTCTGGTCTCTTTTGATATTTATCGAAACAGTTTTCAAGCCAAATGTCACATGAATCTTGTTCGGTATTTTCTTCTTCCAATGCCTTATTCGATTTTCGAACACGTTCTCGTTCAACAGGCCATGAAGTTGGAATATAGGCCATTTGAACAGAACTTTTTGACATACATATCTTGCCTGAGAAGATACCAAGCAGCTTCTTGGCTCGTGAGTTCCTCACAATTTATGTCGACCCTCAATTTTCTTGCTATCTCTACTATATCGAGTTCGGGATGCTCATCCATGGTTTCAATTATTTTCCGCTGAAGATTACTTATACCTCTGTTTGTTTTATTGACATATTCAACAACGTAAGCTGCACAAGAGTATTCCTCGATAATAAATTTAAAGTTCATATTTGAACCCACATTTAAGATGAATGGATTAAACGGGTTGATCCATTTTTCTTTAGTTTCTCGCTTTAAAAACACTCGTGGTCTCTTTATTCCTGCTCGTAGTATGTCTAGGTACATAGCATATGAATTTATTTTGTGCTCTAGCAAGAAGGTTTCCAAATCAGGATAATCGTTCTCTTCAAGTGCTTTCGGGATTCGCTTGTAAATAATCGAATATGGTGCGCGACGTATGTATGTCAGTATTTGGCATCGGCTCAAGTATGTGTGTTGATCGAGACGGCAAGAATGGCGCTTCGAAACGACAAGAGGTTAAATTATTTTTATAACAGGTAAACGTGTGTTTATGTCGTTGAAGTTTTGCAAAGCCTGATGCCTCATCAGGAGATATAGACACTAGTTGGTCAATCAAAGCCTCAGCCTGAGCCCTATCCTGTCCCAGAGCATCGGTTGGAGATTCATTTAGCCACAACAGTATATGAGCATGCGGACTGCCTCGGTGTTGAAATTCTATTCTTCTGAAATAGTGCTTCACGCAGTGTTGGCCAAACGGACTGAAACGCGTTGATTGAAGTATACTGATGATAACTTGCACAAGTTTATTAAAGTGGATAGCACAGGTGACACGATCTTCATTGATGAATGTAGCTTTTAAGTTGAAATGCATATTTTCAAGTTCTTCCGTATCAATATCTCCTCCATTGTTTCTGAGTTTATACAACATCTTTATTAATTTTGGCCAACCAACGTCGGTTTTCCAAGCTGACGAATCATCGCAAAAAGATCGCGTTTACGTTGAGCCCAGTAATAAGTGGAGTTTGGTATCGATCGCCAAATTAGTTTCAAGACATCCATCAATGAAATCTGCTGATTCTACTTGAGCTCGAGCGAGTTTTGTATTTTTTCCAAACAATTTTAAGGCAACAGTTATTGCATCGCGTGTTCAGATACGTAAAATTTTCATTGCCATGTATAGCAAGTGCTGAGGAGTCACACCACGGATAAATTGAAGGATAAGCCATTTCTTCGCAGTGTTCATCAAAAAGAACACTAACGGGCACTTCGTGTTCTCCTGGAACTATTCTTAAATATCTATCTTCATTACATAAAAGCGTTTGTTGTTGAGCGTGCAGACTATCTTCAATATCGATTACTTCACTTAATTCTTCGGTGGAATGAGCTGGTGCTGTGTTCGGTACGAAGGAGGAATCGTTCATCTTTATGTTATAGAATTTATAGAGTGGTATCTCTATCAAGAATTGGAGCCACTGCTTGACAACGCGTTTTTTAACAAAGCCAATCAGGTGGCTTGACTTATGAATTTTTCTGCGTTTAATATGAACAATAGTCGTCATCGAGTTCTCGTGGGAGACAAGTAACCATATTGTTAACTGAAACTGGTACATTCACAACTTGACCTAAAATCCCATATTGACCTTGTCCATGCTTAAGTCTCCTGATTTGCATAAACGGAATGCGCGGGGATACCAATCGTTCAGTGATCAAATCTAGCTCTGGTAAATCGTGTGGCCGTGGAGGATATTTAAATCCGTGTGATGTTGAAAAGTTCGGAATTCTCTCTTTCCGCAAGGAAGCGTGACACGTAAGGCAGACTCGCGCTATGTTTAAATCGATGTCAGGAAACTCAGTTGTGAGAATAGTGAACGAATTATTCGGTACAGTTTTAAGATTTTGTTCGTACCACAATCTATCACACACACTACATGCAGCTCCAAAATTATTGTCTAAAAACATTTCTTTGAATTCTGCATGGGCTGTACCGTTTCTTGAATGATGACTATGTCTAACAGTAGGTTGAATACTTTGCTGTTGTGTTATGTGTTCTTCAGCTTCGTGGTTTGGTGTGAGTTCAACTGGTTCTGGACTTGCTGTCACCAGGGCTGATTGACCACCTGGACTCATTTGCTCTGTAATTTCATCTGCTTCATCCATCCGTCTGCAATCTCGAAATCTCTGCAATATTTCATAGTTTCAGATATTATTGCGGTAGCGTCTTCGTTTGATTGGTTTGAGGTAAGTGCAGTTGCACTTTTGATGAGCAAAACCACATAATTTTTTCACGCCGAATCGAAACTGAGTTGTTGAAAATGAGCAAAATTACGTAATTTTCTCACATACAAAACCACTTATTGTTTTCAAAATCACTTTTTTTATATATGATGATACGAGTATATAAATTACAAGACTGCAGCTAAAATGTGACTGAACTGATCGAAATCAACACAACTAAATCGCGTGGTGATATCTCACTCCAAGTTACAAGTGTTAGTTGCGTCTGTGCGTCCTGTTCGCACGCTTGGCGTTTGGACAGGTTTAGGAGTCCCAGTTCCAGTCCAAAGTCCAAGTTATAAGTGTTAGTACAGTACGTCAGTGCGTTCGATGCGCACTCTATAGCGTTCGTGTGTATGACATAGAAGCCATAGAAGCATTACAGACAATAGACTTGTGTTTATACCTATACTTAGTCTACGCACACTGACGTAGTACTAATACTACGTTCGATTACGCACGCCGACAAACTAATACTAATTTCGGTTACGCGTGACGGTCATTTCGCCCATACCGAGACCTAAGATGTTTACACATCAAAATTATATCAAAAAAATCAGTACATTTTTTTTATATAAAAAATCGTATAGCTAACTAAATCTAACTTAACCCTACCTTAACTAAAATATACATACAAAAATACATACATGATGTATATTTTGTATATAGTATATCTAGATTGTTAAGATAGTTAAGCTCGTTTTTAGGCATTTTTGTCTAGGGTAAGATAGATCTAAGTAATTATGAATAAAAATGAATTAAAAACTAAACTAAGAATTAGAACAGAAGTGTAGTCTAGGAGCCTCACGAGACCGAGCAGTGGCAAGATTATTCCAACTGGAGAGAAAATTTAAAACAAACAATTCTTTGCAGCTTGTTCATTCATAAAAGAATTTGTAAGTCCTGGTCATATGGTAGAAGTTCCTTCAAATGAAAAACAAACCGAAGGTGTGTACTATATGCCACACCATGTTGTCATTAAGCCCGACAGCATTACAACAAAACTAAGAGAAGTTTCGACGCGTCATCGAAGACATCAACTGGAGTTAGTCTCAACGATCTTATGTTGGTGGGCCCAAGGCTTCAATTTGATTTAACCACCATTATTATGCGTCGGAGACGGCACAGATATGTCTTCACGGCGGACATCGAAAAGATGTACCGTCAAATTAAAATTAACGAAAAGCATCAAAACTATCAGCGGATAGTATGGAGGAACTCTTCAAATGAAAAAATTAAGGACTATAAACTTACCACTGTCACATACGGAACAGCTTCCGCACCTTACCTTGCTGTCAAAACACTCCATCATTTAGCATCTGATGAGCAACAAGATTATATTAAAGGAAGACTTCTACGTTGTCGACCTAATGTCCGGAGGTGACACTTTGAGTCATTGCAGATACGCTCATACCATAAAGACCATGGAGTCCATCGAACGATACCTTCCAATTCAAAGTTAACATAAAAGAAGAGACGCTGCCAACCAAACGAACAACATTGTCGGAAATACAAGACTTTCTGATCCATTAGGATGGCTGTCACCACTGACAATCATTGCAAAGTTACTGATGCAACGGATTTGGAAGGCTGATCTCGAGTGGGACGAACCGCGCACTGAAGAATTGCAGCAATGTTGAACCAACTTTAAAAAAGAACTTCCAGATGCAGAGACCATAACAATTCCTAGATGGATTAATACGAACAAGGTCCATAAAATTGAGTTACACGGATTTTGTGATGCCTCGGACGGAGCTTACGCAGCTGTGATTTATTCCAGAGTCCCTTATGGTAATGGATATTCAATTGCATCGAAAACAAGAGTTGCGCCGTTGAAGGAAAAACTCACTATACCAAAGCTAGAGTTGTGTGGCCCGAATCTATTGTCAAGGCTTTTGAAGGAAGTAAAACAGAATTTTGGAGCACAAGTAGATAAAGTGTTTGCATGGACTGACTCCACTATTGTGTTAGCGTGGATAAGGAAAGATCCCTCCAACAAGACAGTGTTCATATCGAATAGAATATCAAAAATACGTGAAATGGTAGATGCAAACTCATGGAGGCATATAAGATGTGCAGAACATCCTGTTGACTTTGCTTCTAGGGGATTTACACCAAAACAATTAATAAATTATTCCTTATGATGGAGAGGACCAGACTGGCTAAAAGACAATAAAGAATTTTGGCCACTACAGCCAAAGTTGTACCAGATTTTCGAAAGCCCTATTGATCCACCGATTGTGCTAACATCGTTAACATCGAAAGTAAAGGGAGGAAGCATCTTTGAGAAATTTTCATCGTACGATAGACTTGTCAGAGTAATGGCGTACTGCAGACAGTATGTGTACAACTGTAGAAGTACTATAGCAGAAAGACGTTCAGGATAACTTATAATAGATGAAGTCGAAGAGACAAGAAAAATTATCAGTTCAAAGAAAGGAGTTCTCTGATGAAATAAGATGCTTAAACAATGGAAACAGCATTCCGAAAAATAGTAAACTGCTATCATTAGACCCCCAAATAAATGATGATGGAATTTTAAATTTTGGGGGTCGTTTGGAAAACGCCACAAACCCAGCGGCATCCTTATATCCTATCATAGGCCCATAATTTCACAAGACTAGTGGTGGAGAATGTACATAATAAAACACTACATGGCGGAATAAAACTAAAACTTACAATGGCCACATTGAGGCAATCATATTGGGTTCCCCATGCGAAGCGATTAGTAAGGAAGGTTTTACACAACTGCGTTCGATGTCTTAGATTTAAAACATCTAGTAGGCAGCAGTTAATGGGAGTGTCACCAGCACCAAGAGTATCATGGCCATTCACCCATACCGGAGTGGATTATGCAGGGCCATTTCATATAAGAATAGCAAAAGGAAGAGGAAATCGATCGACAAAGGACTACGTGGCAGTTTTCGTTTGCTTCGCCACTAAGGTCATACATTTGGAATTAGTCAGCGATCTTACATCGGAAGCATTTTTGGCCGCAGTACGAAGATTCGTGTCCCGAAGAGGCATCTGTTCAAGCTTCTACAGTGATTGCGGAACAACCTTTATAGGTGCTAACAAGGAACTACAGAAAATTTATCAGCTTGTTGCCCAGCAACTGAAAACAGATGTAGCAGATAAAATGCTCTTGGAGGGCATACAATGGAATTTTATTCCTCCAGCCGCTCCCCTCTTTGGAGGATTATGGGAAGCCAGGGTGAAATCAATGAAATACCACCTAAAAAGGGTCATCGGTGATACTATGCTCACATTTGAAGAATTTACTACAACATTAACTCAGATCGAAGCTTGCTTGAACTCTCGCCCATTGACCAGTATTAACAACGACATCGACGATAATCCGATTTTAACTCCGGGACATTTCTTAATTGGATCAGCCATAAATGCCTTACCAGATCCCACGCTGGATCGAAATAAGACTTATCGCTCCCGATGGTTACTGATCCAAAAAATGGTTCAAGATTTTTGGCAAATCTGGTCGTCAGAATATCTTACACAGCTACAACATCGCTGCAAATGGAAACAAAGGAGAGAAAATATAAATGTTGGGTACATAAAGGTTGTTTTTTATAGAGCTATAGAACTTTGAAATGGAATAAAACAAAAACGATTTTTTTAAATTGACATGAAATTGACTTTATTCGAAAGATAATTTTCTGACATTATAATTTAAATATAAGTACTATCATATGACCACCATGGCTGGTGATGAATGGACCCAAAACAAGGTTGCCGTTGATCCCAATTTTCATAAGCGAATTTTTTTTAGCGATGAAGCTCACTTTTGGTTGAATGGATACGTCAATAAACAAAACTGCCGTATTTGGAGTGATGATAATCCTCAAGTGTATGTTGAGGCACCGTTACATCCACAAAAACTGACTGTTTGGTGTGCTTTATGGGTTGGTGGAATAATTGGTCCATGCTTCTTTAAAAACGATGCTGGCCAGAACGTTACAGTCAATGGTGACCGCTATAGAGCCATGATTACTGACTTATTCGTTCATCAATTGAACAACCATGATGTGCAGGAGCTGTGGTTTAAACAAGACGGCACTACATGTCACACAGCTCGCGCCACCATTGATTTATTGAAGGAAACGACCCGTGAATTGCCCTCCAAGATCGTGCGATTTAACGCCGCTTGACTATTTTCTGTAGAAATATGTGAAGTCGCTAGTCTACGCCGATAAACCCGAAACGATTGACCACTTGGAGGACAACATTCGCCGCGTTATTGCCGATATACGGCCACAAATGTTTAAAAAAATCATCGAAAAGAGCCAGCCGTGGCAGTCATATCCCAGAAATTATATTTAAATTATAATGTCGGAAGATTATCCTTCGAAAAAGGTCAAGAAAAAATGTTTTATTCCATTTCAAAGTTCTTTACCTCTATAAAAAACACCCTTTAGTACTGATCAAGGACGAACGCCTTCCACCTACTAAATGGAAATTGGGGAAAGTCACTCAGATACATCCTGGAACAGATGGACAAGTTCGTGCAGTCACTGTGTACTCCAACAAAAGATTCGCAAAAGACCAATAACAAAACTATGTCCTTTGCCCATTGAAAATAATGCCGAGACAATGCCTAACTTCGGCTGAAATTAAAGCAAGTTCAAAAAATAAAGCTGCTGTTTTGTTAGGAAGAATGAGTTTCAAACCAATTCTTTGGATGTGCATGTTAGCACTGGCCATAAGTACTATATCTGACTGCAAACTACAAAGTCACAAGCTTCGAAACAACCCCAGGATTATATTTCGAAGATATTGGACATGCAAATATGATTGTTGGTTCGTGGAAGAGCATAGTGTTCTTCAATTTGACGAACTATTGGGCCGTCAATACGTACCGGAAATGCATAAGACATATGAAAGAGATCTGCCTGAACACAAACCTGTCGGAACCAAATACTCTGCTTCGTGAGAGCAGTCTACATCTATTTGATCGACAATTACAACAAATTGAAGTAAACAATGATGTACTACGTCACGCAAAGAGTTCAAAATCTACAAACTGCTTTCAGTACCAGCTTGGCGAGGTAACAAATTCGAGTTTATTGTACCATCATCAGAGTATTTAATAGTCAATCTGGAAGGCGATCACTTCTACCCTTTGAACGAAGTGTCATTTTCGATGTGCAGGCAACTATCGTCAGGATCGTTCTGGTGCGACCTGAAGCACCCTCTGTACCTAACAGAGTCGATGATTAGTTCCTGTGAAATGGGTCTCTTGAGAAATACGAAAGAGATTCCACCTTCGTACGTCATCCAAAGCTCCAATCAAGCATGATCATGTTTGGCAGGCAGTCAGTAATAACGAGAATAACTTCATCCTATTTGCCGCTGCCGAACATTTCCGATTTTCCAACTGATCAATATTATCACCACGAAGAACCGGCTGTTGTAGGAACAAAGGTCTCACAGCAGATCTCAAAATTACAACACGATATTGCTCTCCAAAAAAGCCAAGAAGTACCTACTATTGAAGCAAATCCGAAGCCACAAGATCCAGCAGTATTCAATAAGCGGTGCAATAACACTTTTCGTCATCATAGCAATATGCATCGCTGTACTGAAAGAACTTCGAAAAAGGAGGTCTGCCAATATTAACATCGTGACCAACCCCAACCCAGCACCACGTAGACGACAAAGTGAACCAGTTGCCCCATCAATATTCTGTGACGAACATTTTAACGTATAGGGGGCCCCATCATGTTGCGTTCAGCAACAACAATTACAGACACTTGACGCCAGACGGTGTCGAAAGAATTAATCAGCAAAATTTTATTCTTTGTTTTCCTCTTTCGTTCACCTGTTCATCTCTTTCGGCTCATATATGTATCTTACTTAGAATAAGCAAAATTGTACTATTTAAGCAGTATTATCTGAAAATAAAATTCAGTTCGTCAGAACCACACGCCATTCGTATATTGAATGAACAGTGATTCTCCTAGTACAGGGTGGCCCAAAAACACTCACCTGATGTTTATTTTGACCTTTACGTTGTTCTTTGGTTACTTTCTGAAGACAATATCGGTCACGTGGACGCGGACATTGTTGGTGATTTTTTGGGCTCTTTTCAATAATAAGTTCGGATATTCTCCTTGAGAGTTATCAGAGTCTGTGGCTTATTCTGATAGACGAGCGACCTCAAAAAGTCCCAAGGAAAAAAATCCAGAGCGGTCAAATAAATCGATTTGTCCGGCCAGTGTAAATGGCCAAAACTAGAAATTAGGCGACCCGACCTATCGTTAGTAGCTCACGTTACATTTCGGTAGTAGCTGATGCACTAGCTAATTCACGTTATGCCTATGAAGCAAATGATTGAACGAATAAGTGTTTGGCCAGTTTACATAGGATGGTCGCGATGGAGCGAAATAGCACTGTAGCTTTTGATCAAACGGTTGTCATCCTATTTGAATATTCGGGTCGACGTCAGATACCTCTTCGCTGTTGTAACCAATAACCAATATGCGATTAGGGATACAGAGTCGTTGAGTTTTTTCCCCACATTTGTTCGAAATTCTTGCATCATAAGCCAATCCACAGGACACCACTGGCAATACCACCAACAAACCACCAGGAATTCTCCGTCTGATCGACTTCAGAGAAGGCTCTGATATGACAATGAATGCAGTGAAAAAGGATCCACACGGTTACGCTGCATCGCAATACAAGAGTTGGTCTTGAACTCTACGATCACGGGAGGAGCAAAGTTTATGATTGTAGTCAAGACTTGTGTTTATTTCATCATAGGAAGGAGGCATATTGTGATGATAGTTCGCTCTATCGCAGTTGTTAACAAGAAGAATGAGGTTTCCAACCACAGGTTTTACCATAACTACTGTGACAGAAACATCGTGTCTTGGTCGCTTTTGATAAATTTGATTTTTGATTTTTATTGAACCACTAATGAGAGATAAAATGGAGCGCAGTTTGCACTAGGCTGTGACTTTAACTTTAAGGTCGCCAGCATATCCGATGACTTCGTTAACGAAATCGGTTGGCTTAGAAAGTAGGTGGTCGATAGCAATTGGCTATAGAAGTAATGGATGGAGTCCACCCAGTTAATGGTATGATCAGTGCGATCCATAAGCGTTTTTATCGGATGCGTCCTCAAAATCAAGGAAAGCGCAAATTGCAGTCTCCTTTTAATTTAATCTGTCCTCTAAGTGTCCACTTAAGCCGTTCGTTCTTAGAGGTGCGCTTACTAATCAGGCTAGTTAGGACTCTAATATGAAGTTCGAGTAATTTGACTTCAGAAGGACGACATCCGATAGAGTACTGAACTGACAATGCAGGCGGGTGAAACTTCAGATGGTGCCCAACTGTCCTTTCATTGGCAGCGAGGCAGTATCATTTTATTTGGGCTTACTGTATGTTAGGTATCGAGTCTATAGTCTAGTAATGTTTTCTCCAGGACACTATTAAATGAAATGGAGAAAGAAGAAGTGATAACCTTGTTGAGGCCTGAAGAAGCTTTGATGCTGTTAAGAAAGCAATAGGCCCATCTCATCTTGAATGCACGGAACAAAATTCAGACCAAATCATGAGATTTCATATTAAAAAAACTTTCAGATATGCGTCACACAAGGCACTGCATTCGTATTTTTAAAAATTGGAATATGTTACAAGCAATAATTTTCTTGTCTTAATGATGGGACCATTTGATGGAACTCATTTGCCTACTGGTGTTGCTGGAGCTGTTGGTGCTGCTGGAGCTGCTGGTGTTGTTGGAGCTGCTGGTGTTGTTGGAGCTGCTGGTGTTGGTGCTGCTGGACCTGCTGGTGCTGCTGGAGCTGCTGGTGTTGGTGCTGCTGGAGCTGCTGGTGCTGCTGGAGCTGCTGGTGCTGTTGGGCCTGCTGGTGCTGCTGGAGCTGCTGGTGTTGGTGCGGCTGGTGTTGGTGCTGTTGGAGCTGCTGGTGTTGGTGCTGCTGGAGCTACTGGTGTTGGTGCGGCTGGAGTTACTGGTGTTGGTGCGGCTGGAGCTACTGGTGCTGCTGGAGCTGCTGGTGCTGCTGGGCCTGCTGGTGCTGCTGGAGCTGCTGGTGTTGGTGCGGCTGGTGTTGGTGCTGCTGGAGCTGCTGGTGTTGGTGCTGCTGGAGCTACTGGTGTTGGTGCGGCTGGAGCTACTGGTGCTGCTGGAGCTGCTGGTGTTGGTGCAGCTGGTGCGGCCGGTGCTGGTGCTGCAGGTACTGCTGCTGGGGAGTTACCATTGTTAGTGTTGATGTTAGTGTTTGTATTGGTGTTGGTGTTGGTGTTGGAGTTAGAGTTGTCGCTGGGGTTTACTGGAGCTGGTGCTGGTGCTGCTTGAGCTGCTGGTGTTGGTGCGGCTGGTGTTGGTGCGGCTGGTGTTGGTGCGGCTGGTGTTGGTGCGGCTGGTGTTGGTGCTGGTGCAGCTGCTTGACACCCTCGATATTGTGGATACTGGTATGGGGATGGATATTGACCTCCCCAACCTCTTCCCCAACTTCCTCCCCAACCTCCCCATCCACCATACTGGCTATCAGCAACTTGGGAAACAACCAGAAGGCCGACAATGCAAAGTAAGGAGGCACTTTTGAAACTCATTTTGCTAGAACAATTTAGACAATGATGTATCTCTCAAAATTGCGCTCCCTTTTATACTCCGATGAAGATTAATACCATTCTCGGGTGCAAAACAATTGTGCTACACAACTAATTCACCACACTTGTACAAAGAATTGTATTTACAGAAATATGCACAGGTGTCTGTAAGAAAATATTATGTTTAAACATCTATCAAATTTTGTTATCGCCCTCGTCACAGACAATACCAATATTTGTTTGGTTAAATAGAATTGAAGGACATAACGATGTATACATTTTAGGGTAAACGTTTTAGGATGACGCCTGAGGTAATTTTTATGGTACTTTATAAAGCACTGTGTTTTAAAAAAAAATCTAATCCTAGGTCCTAAAATCAAGGCCCAGCTCTGATCGTGAGGATATAGGGCAGAAAAGAGAGGGAACTCCAATTTGACAAAGCATTCCATATTATTGTTGTTCGGCTTACGAAGAGGGCTCTGTCTTTGGGGTACGTCTATACATGGGCTTAAGGGTAAACTAATGGGCATTTGTCGCAAGGGAATCATCCAACAATAAGCTTTTTCGCTGAAGTTCTTTCCATTAAAAACGTCGCTTCTTTGATCACGCAGGAAAAAACCCTTTTCTAAGGATAAAAGCTCTGACTCTAGAATTAGGCTTTTGAAGGGTTTTACGTTACACCAATTGGACCAGTATGGCTTGTTTTCGAATTTCTTATGCAATTTCGACCTCACACTATCACAACGTTTGAGACTGATTTTCCAGGTAGGCAGATTGGAACAAACCGAGATCTAAGGTCGTGCCACGTCCCATGTGAAGGTTTATCCAACAAGTCTTTTCAAATCGATAGAAAAACGATACCTTTTGATTACAAACGCTAACTTTATTTTACCCTTAAGAATTGTTATCACTATTACTACTAGCCATTTGGAATGGCGAAAACTATTCGCCAAACCTCCTTGTTATAAATGTGCTCCTTCCATATTTCGCTGTTCTGACTCATCTCTTCTAGGTCCATTCTCACAATGTCCTCCCACCTACGCTGCAACCTTCCTGGCGTACTTTCCCTACAAGTTTTCCATTTATTATTCGTTTGGCTGTTCGTCCACTGTCCCATTCTACGTGTCGTGTCCATCTTATTGTTAGTCATCGCGATTTCGTTACTCGGACAATCGTAAGGGCTGAAATACGGCTAATACACGCAATCTAGTTGGACGGAGTGGAGCAGGAAAGAGGGGGCATTTTTGTCGAAACTTTGGCACATCTAGACCACATACGACGCCCACAGTTATCTGAGAAATGCATAGGTGTGAGGAATGTGCCAGATATCACATGTGATGAACTTATCCGAATAGGAGACAATAAAGCCCCTTTACCCGATGGAAGTCCAAACGAAGTACTCATGTTCACAGAACCGCGGATGCAAAAAGAAAATAAGCCACCCGGAAACCCATCGTTATATCGCCCCACATATCTGCTAGACACAATGGAAAAGATCCTGAGGGGATACAGACTGCGCACTGCAGCAGGGGAGTCGGAGTTTTTGTTCAAGTCATCAATGTTGATTCAGAAAATCGCGCTCTATTGTCGATGCCGTTAAAATGGTAGACGACACTTCGTCTAACGCCATACAAGGATATACGACGGGAAATCAGTTTGACAACGGGCAGTTAAGGTATAGCAGAAGAGAATGGGTTAGATATAACTATGTCTCCATAATACCTCAAGATTCCGTATTGGGTCCCCTCCTATGGAATCATATTACTGGAATAGGTGCCTGTAGAGGAGATGATGAGAATTCATTGCAGGATCCTGTTCACGTCAACTGAAACGGACACAGTAAGCAGAATCAAAAAAAAAGAAATGACATATTCAATAATTCGATGGCAATCTCGATGGAATAATGAAAGATATTTTTTTAGAGTTTTGGTTTTAGAGCTGGCAGCACTCTTTTTACATATTTTCAATTTAATGGCTGAAAGTTGATTTGAAGGTTGTACGTTTTGCCATTTTAATACAAATAAACTTACCCCAACACAATACATGTAAGTTGTGGAAACTTCTATTAAAAACCGTATTTCAGTTCACCAAATTTATCATGCGATACGTCCACCTGAACAAGCTATTTGGAACACGATGAATTGTTTTCACACCACGTACACTCTCTTGGATAATGGGCATCCCCAAGGACTACAAACATCGCGAAGAGATGATGTTATTGCCGTTGTGGAGAACAGTGTTGAGAAGAATCCGAATGAGTCGACTCGCCATTGTGCACAGCAATTGGAGCTATGCCCATTCACTTTGTGGAAGATTTTAAGGAAAGATCTTGGCTTAAACGCTTACCAAGCTTGTGCAAGAGTTGAAACCGTGTTACCATTATATGCGTCTGAGGTTCGGTGAATAGGCCGATTGATGACATGATTCAGCTTGATCCTAATTTTCAACGCAAAATTTTGTTCTCCGATGAGGCCGTAAATAAGAAAAACTGCCGAATTTGGAGTGGCGAATTCTCTTTGTCGAGACGCCCTTACAAGCACTAAAACTCACTGTTTTGTTGGTGCTTTATGGCCTGTTGGAATCATCGGCCCATATTTCTCTAAGGACGCCGCCGACCAGAATGTTACCGTGAATGGAGAGCGCTATAGAAATATGGTTTGTAACTTTTTCGTTCCACACTTGAATAGCATTGACATGATAGAATTTTAGTTTCAACAAGATGGCGCAACATGCCACGCGGCGCGACTACATAAATTTATTGTGGAAAACATTTGCTAAGTGTAATGAACCTGTGAATTAGCCTCCATGATCATGTGATCTCACATCCTTATTTTACTTTCTTTGGGACTATCTGAAGTCACTAGCTTATGCTGATAAACCAGGGACATTGGACAATTTAGAAGTCAACATTCACCGTATTTTGCTGATAAGCGTCCGGAATAACCGCCTAAAATTGGACTTCGATTGCACTTAATGCGAGCTACCCGTGGTTGGCATATGCCCACAATTATATTTAGACACTAATGGCATAAAATTATCTATTGAATAAAGCTAATACGATAGACATTAACGTTAGCTTGAATTATTCTATTTTATATTGAATTTGTATAGCGCTAAAAAAAACATACATTGCAACTAAGTTCAGATGGACTCACACCCTGACTCCATTAATTTATGTGTGCATAAAATGCAATTATTACCTAAAGCAGTTCCTCTCTGAACACGAGAATTATTGCAATTCACTGGCACGCCATCTTTTGCTGTAGAAGCTCCACGGAATGGTGAGATATTTCAGGCGAATAGTGAAAACCGTTTTTGAAAGAAAAGGATTTAGAAGGCAGTTGTCCAGCAGACTTTCTAGCCCATAAGATTTTGTGCTGTAATAAATTTGTTTTCTTAGTTTTATATTCATTTTAGTCTTCTGCAAAGCTGGGGTAGAGAAGACTTATGCAAAGGCTTTCCTGTCTTTCCGTCTGCACAGATAAAAGTATGGTAAAAGTTTGCAAAATTCAAGGTAGAAGACCTGGAATTGTAGCTTGGTTAATGGCAAGCTGATCCCATTTTGTTTATTAATTTTACCTAAAACTCCATTACGCTAGACAACTTAATTACCTTATTGGTCTTTGCCGAACAGTATGTTAACTACTTACATATGTCTTTCGACGATGTTTTGTTTTTTTTTATCTCTTTTTGGATTTTTTTTGTTTTTTATTCAAACTGAAACTAAATTAAACCACCACCCAACCTATTTTAACCGATCTAAAGTTACTCTAACTTTGAAGAGGCTATGCGAACCAATTGTACCACTAACGAAGCCCACTTCAGCAACTAAAAGCGTTGATGTTATTATGGCATGAAACCTAGCCATATCATGTTCGTAGAGGAACCGTAGAGGTATTGCGGAATACGTTGATCAGTCCATATGATCTAACTAAATCTTGTACCCTTTCGTGGCGGAAGTACGAGGGTGGTCCGATAAGTACTTAGCCTACAAAAGAAAAACAAAAATTTTGGAGAAATGGCGATTTATTTTTCAATATAGTCTCCTTTTAGCTCGATACACTTGACCCAGCGATGCTCCAACTTCTTTGACCCGTCTGAAAAATACGTTTTCTCGAGGTCTGCAAAGTAGGCCTCCGTGGCGGCGATGACCTCCTCATTCGACTGAAATTTCTGCCCGGTGAGTGACTTTTGCAAGTTTGGAAACAAAAAGAAGTCGCACGGGCCAAATCTGGAGAATACGGTGGATGGGGCAGCAGTTCGTAGCCCAATTCGACCAATTTGGCCGTGGCGAGGGCGGAGGTGTGAGCCGGTGCGTTATCATGGTGGAAGAGCACTTTTTTCTTCGCCAAGTGGGGCGTTTTTTTCTTCAATTCGGCGTTGAATCGGCCACACCTTGTGAATCCCAGAAAACGGTGGCCATCACCTTTCCGGTCGATGGGACAGTCTTCGTCTTCTTCGGAGCACGTTCGCCGGATGAAGTCCACTGTTTAGACTGTTCCTTGGTCTCTGGTGTGTACCAGTGGATCCATGTTTCGTCGACTGTCACTGAACACGAAATTCTTGTGTTCAGAGAGGACGCAAAAACTCCTTCGGATTGTGCTTAAACAGCGTCAAACACTGCTCTGAAGTGGTCTCACGGTTGCACTTTTTGTCCGGAGTGGGCAAATGCCGCACCCAACGCGCCGACAGCTTTCTCATGCCCGAAATTTCATGCAGGATATGACCCACGCGATCTTTTAAAATGCCTACAGGTCTCAGCTACCTCGCGCACCTCCAATCGGCGGTCTGCCAATACGAGATCGTCGATTTTTGTCACGTTATCCTCCGGGTAGCCGTTTTCGGGGCACCTGGACGTGGCTCATTAAAAACCGACCTGCGACCGCGTTGAAACTCGTTAAACCAATTTTTGATGGTCGCCATCGAAGGAGAAGAGTCACCGTACACAGCATCCAAACGCTCTTTGATTTCGCTGCGCGATTTCCGTTCCAAAAACAAGAATCGAATCACCGACTGATATTGCTGTTTTTCCATTTTTCTAAAATCCGCGGACACTCCCGCTTCCACACGGGGTAAAACAAAACTACGAGTCCGACAGTAGCCGTCTACTAGAATGTACCACACGATAGTAAGTTGCTCTTGCGATACTGGCACTATCTGGCGGTGAGGCTAAGTACTTATCGGACCACCTTCGTATTTTAGTTAAGTAACTTTAACCTCCTGAGACCCCCAGTATCACCTGTGATACTTCATTCCAAAAATTTTTTTTTGCGCCATCTAACATTTTATACCTTAACTGAGTACATAATTAGCAACTACATGAACCTATCTTTGATCAATGGGTGGCCATTATTCGACTGAAGGATTTTTACCGTTGTTTATAAGAAATAAATATTAATTTTTAATAGATTTGTGCTCGTTTTTTGCCTGATTTAAATAAATTGAACACCAATCGTGCATTCTACTTAAAATAAATAGCCGAAATTCGATGATTATTAGTTTATTTAGAGGCTTTCTATTCGTATCACTAATCTTTTATTTATTTAATACATAAAATTCTCTTGTGTAAGGTTTGAATAATTTTCAAATATCTGAGTTCCTGGTGGACCTCGATATCTCCGACTGTGAAGGGACAGACAAGGATGAATTCGAAGAAGATTTGCAGGTGGGCCCAGAAGATTTGGTCGAAGATGTATTCCCGGAAAGCGAACTTCTGCAGTAGTTCGAAGTGGTAAATCACTAAACACAACGCTAATTTCAGAAACTATTACGCGCAATAGATATTTTGTTAGTAGAGCAAATTTGAAAGCCGTCGAAGATCATAAAGTTTCTTCAACTATGAAAGAAAATAATTCTGTTCACTGGTAAATTTAAGCGGAAACAGGTAGTTAGAGGAAAACCAACTCCTGAAGGCATCAAGGTTTTTTTGATGACCAATCCAAACAGCCTTCCTCTCGATTTATATCTATACCAAGGAAAAGGTACATTAATTGATTCTGCCTTACATCCGATGCCAGAGAAAATTGATCTAGTGAGGCGTGTTGTCCTCAGACTTGCTGATACATTACCGTCAAAAACATCAATCTATTTCGATCTTTATTTTAACCCAATTCCTCTTGTGGAAACTCTGTCAACTCGGAACTTCAATGGGACTGGAACTCTGATGAAAAACCGTCTACCAGGGTAGAATCGAAATAGTCGAAAAGGAGAAAGTTTGCTAAAAAGAGACAGACAGTTATAAAATTCTGGAAGAGGAAGTTATGACTGTATAGTGAGGCAGGATAAAAATTGGCTGTTGTTAAGTGGCTCAACAGCAAACCAATAATTCTAGTATCCACAGAGAGTACTGTTGGACCTCTAGGAACATGTCGCCCTGGAGCAAAAAGATTCAGCAGTATCTTGACGTCCCACGGCCAGTTGCTATTAAAAACTACAATTCCTACATAGGAGGAATTGATTTACTGGACAGAATTATAGGAAAATATCCAATGCGTGGTAGGACGGGAAAATGGACGGTCAGGGCAATATTTCACTTCATCGATTTTGCTGCTGCTTCTGAGTGGATAGAATATCGCCAGGATGCTGCGAAAAGCGGAGATACTCAGAATAATATTATGCAGTATTTAGATTTCAAAATAGAGTTGGCTAAACAATTAATATACGCAGATCAAATTCCGGTTCCATTCCAGAGTTTAAGTTCCAGCTTGGTTTGCACCACACGCAACAGCGAACATTTTAGCCCAAGAGCGATGACATTGAGCCCTAAAGGTAAAGAGGTCTCACCCAGGCCTTCTACTTATAAGCGTAGGTTAATGGAGCCCATTCCTCACGTGGCTAAAAGGCTTCAAAACGGAAAAACACTTGCCAGTTTCTGTTAAGACCAATCAAATGAACAGGTCTAAGTGTCGAATGACTGGTTGCAGTCAACTGACCTTTATGAAATGCGATACAAGCAACATTTTTTTAGGTGTTAATTCGAATCGGAACTGGTTTTTCGATTTCCACTCTACAAAATAGTCCTGAATGAATACGAGTAGTTATTAACACGGCTTTTGTTATCATTGAGACCCGGTGTATCACCTGTGATACTTTTTATTTTGGCGCTTCTGGGGGCCTGCGATTTTTTTCCCAATACAGCACCTTTACCAAAAATTAAGAATAGGAGGTTAAGTTAGCTTGGATATAATGTAAGGTAGTTGTTTAGGGTAGTTTTAAGTTTTTAATAAAAATAAAAATTAATTCCTAGGCTAAGTTTTTCTAAATTTTCTTAGTTATTCTGATTGTTATACGACAAAAACCGTCTATACAAGCAAAAAAAAAACAAACAAATAAATAAATAAATTAATAAGTAAATAAAATAATTGAAGATAGTTAATTAAATAAATAAATAGATACTTAACTAAATAAATAAATAAATTAAATAAACAAAAAGTAAACAAAAATATAAATAAACGTAACAAAGTAAACAAGCAAGAAAATAAATAAATAACAGCGGAATTAAAACAATTTAATTATCACATATTTTTTTTACTAGGGGGCATGTAGCAAAACTACATCGTTCCACAAATCTAGTTTTAAGTTTTTCAATCCTTTCATGGATCAGTTCAACATTCACTTTTTTGTGCAGATCTAGGGTAGAGTGATGCCATGGCAAATTAAGCATCATTTTTAAAACCTTATTTTGACATGCTTGCAATTACTTTATATGGCACTTGGCACAATCACCCCAGACTTGGCAACTGCATATATAGAAGAATCGCTTGAAAAATCACTTTGTAGATTATTATTTTGTTATCTATTGATAATGAGGATTTTCTACAAATAAAAGGATACAACATTTTTATGGCAAGTCCTGTTTTCTTAATCGGTCTATTTATGTGGTTATTAAAAATCAGTTTTGTGTCAAGAAAGATACCTAAATATTTAACACAGGACTCCCAAGGGATGCTCACTTACACATTAAATTGTAATTGAGCGAAAGGTAGAAAGCAATGTTATCTTTTTCTTGTGAATAAGATAGCTTGCATTTTGTTTTTGTTAAGTTTTATCTTCCACTTTGAATAATATGCTCTTTAATACTTGCATTGCATTTTTAGATCGCTCTCAATGGTTGAAGCGAACGTATGCAATGAAAATATTGCTGTAGCATCCACAAAAATAGCTGCATCACAGTTTGGTAATACAGGGAAATCCGAAGTATAAATATTATATAAGATTGGACCAATTACAGAACCTTGGGGGACACCACTATTGAACGTTATTATGATGGAAACACCACAATTAAGATACTCTTTAAAACTACGATTGAATAAAAACTTTAAACTATTTCACAGATATGGAACGGGAAATTAAAGTTAATCATTTTGTATATAAGACCGTTATGCCAAACAGTATCGAAGGCCTTTTCGATGTCCAATAGCACCATTCCTGTTGATTTTCCAACAGAGCGATTTGCTTTTACATGGTTGCATATTCTAAGTAACTGATGAGATGTATTGTGGTATTGTCTAAAGCCAAATCGTTTATTGAGATAGATGTTGTTATCGCAGATATGTCTAAGCATTTGTTCCTTAAGGACTTTCTCTAATATTTTACTGAATCCACTGAGCAAACTTATTGTCCTATGACTTTCAGGACTATCAGGTGGCTTAGCAATTTTTATAAACCGGTACAATTTTGGCTAACTTCCAAGCATCAGGAAAATACCCTATTTTTAAGCAGGCATTTGTAAGATATTTTATTCCAAGTTTTGTAATTGCGTTAAATACATGTTTCGAATGCAATCAAAACCATTTGCATTCCTATTCTTAAATCGTCAACGATGTACTGTATACCCCTGTCAGTGACTAGATTTGCTCGAGGTTTTTCCTGAGCTCTATTCGAAAAATATGTTTCTACTGTTGTGTGAAAAATATTTTCTGTTTGTGTGGGTACACATAAAATTAACCTGTCCTATCACGTGGTGGCTGAAAGCACCCCGTGCTCTTAATGAATTTTAGAAGATCCGATATATCTGCATTAGCCACATCCGCAATCTCTGTAAAGAATGTTTGGCCTAGCGACGCTAGGCGTCGATTCTGGAGAGCTGGGCAGTGGCAAAGTAGATGTTGGAACGTCTCATTTTCTTCGTCATCGCCGCAGCTCCGGCAGAGATCGCTGGATCCCGAGTCCCATTTCCAATGGGTCCTGTGCAAATATCGGAATTTTCCTTTTCCTGGTCAACAAGACCAGCTCGGTTTTCTGGGGGTGTATTCTCAGACCGTTCTGTTTTGCCCACGAGGAGAGTTCTCTCAACGCAGATTCCATTAGTTCACTGATAGTTGGTAGAAATTTACCTTTTATCAAGATAACCAGGCCATCCGCGTACGCTATGATCTTTGTGTCTTTCTCTATAAAGAATGTCAGGATTTTGTTAACTGTAAGAAGCCACAGCAGGGGGCTTATAAAGGTTTCTTATGTTTATGAGTTCCAAAATTTGAGGAGGAATTTTAATGGAAGCGACTCTCCCAATTTTCTTTGAAATGCTGTTTTCGGCTGCGTTCAATATGGTTGACGAGAAATGATTCAATATAATATCGATATTTTCTTTATTGGATATACTTTCTACTTCTACTGCAGAATATTGCAACATAGTGTTAGCTTCCGACCGGAAACGAGGCCAATTTGCCCTCTTCCAATCCTGAACGTTAAGCTGTTGTTTTTCTCCTGACCAGCGAAGTTTACATAGAACAGGCACGTGATCAGAATTAAGGTCATTTACAACTTCTGGTTGGGTTATAAGGCCAATAGCATTAGTAACGAACAAATCGAGGACAGATGGTTGACCACGAGCACTAGGAGGAAAATAGGTAGGACTGGGCGGGAACCTTACACATATTGGCTAAATTGTACAAAGACTTGAAAGTATATTGCCCCAAGAATTAGCTCTCACGTAACCCCAATCTCTATGTCTACAGGTAAAATCCCCCCCAACAAGCACATCGCCGTTCACGCTCAATATTCTGCGAAAATCATTTTTGACAACAATTCTCTTTTCGTTGGAGACACGCCAGAAAAATGTATACAAAACACCTTAATCGTCTGGCGATTTCTTAATGTTAATTCCATACCTATGTTTTCAACATATCTCGTTCTTATCACAGGTAAAAATTAATGCTGAATTGATCGCTTTATTGGAATAGCAACTGCACCGCCGCGCCTGTCTGGTTGTTTAATTAAAATTATTATGGTGCCAAAAGGCAATTCAATTGTATTGTAGTATAGCTTAGAGTGTCCGTAAGTTAGTTAGTTTTAATCATTCTGTCAATAGATTTAAGCATTTTTGTCTATTTTAAGGTAGTTCTAAGCAAAGGTGAACATACATAAATATGTAATAAAAATGGTAAGAAATGGCTATTATTGTATAAAAAGACAGTATACAATAACCGTAGACAGTTAGTAGACCATTCGTTTGTGTCAGCCAGACTCAGTCGAGAGTCGAGTAGTATGGACCATCTGTTGCGAGTATCGTGACTCGATACTCTATCCACTCCAGAGTCTATAAATGGCTTATCCTAGTAGGCGCCCCGTAGTGATGGGTTTGTTACGTTCTCAATTCCTGTTTTCCCCGTTTCAATCGCCGCGCCGGCCAGAATGTTCTACCGAGATTAGGTGCAGAGATTGAAGAAGTGTTTTGAGCTCTGCTATACCTTTGTACCAAAATCAAATCGGGGCTTAAGCCCAAGTGGAGGTACTTCCTCATTCCTAATCAGTGATTTTATTTTCACCGACAAGATCTTTAACGGAGTCTCTCCCGGAGTACGCATTACGATTTCAAGGTTCATATGCACACATAATCTACCTCTACCTCTGTGTACCTCTTTAGTACCACTCTACGATAGAGTTAGCATCCGTTTTGTTTGAAATGTAAACATATCATGTACAGTTTCGACTTGCATGATTAGACATCATTATCTCGTTTAGCACAAATAAAAACATCACGTTGTTTAAACACTACGTCAGACTTATTGCGCATTTTAGGCATTTAAAACAGTTGTCTGTACATACATATGAGCTAGAAGCTGGGTATAAAAGGGACCAAATTTCTGATTGATACAACATTATCTTCTTCACTTCTTCACTTCTAACAAAATGAGCTTCAAAAGGGTCCCTTTACTGTGCGTTGTCGGTCCTGCAGTCTGTCACGACGTTAGTGGGCAAGTACCATGCGACTATAATGAAATTTCATTATATGTGTGCTCCTTATTAGGACAGCAGTCTGTAATGACGTTAGAAACTGTTTACTGTGTTCTGTTGGATAATGTAAATCCACCCATTGATAAGTCGGTGAAACAGGTTCTTGACTTAATATAATAACGAAGGAAACTGAAGGGTTTGGCGAAAATCAAATACTGAGCTGAAAGGAGCTAACTTTCAAGGGACGATGAAATAGGACGATGGCAATGGTAATGTCATGAGATGGGGGCTTATGTTTGCGAGTCAGGTTGTTCCAACAGTATTTATTGACTATAGAATGAACTGACTACCGCAATATCCTAAAAGGAAATTTTCACAATCGGCCTAGAGTCACATTATGGTTTTCGACATGATTATGTCGAAATGTGACTACTTTTGAATGTGGGTAGGACTGTAAGAAAATTCGAAAACGAGCTACCAGAAGAAAGCCTCTCTTAAGGAAGAGTCTTAGTCACAGATTTCTTCAAAAACTTGTCAGAGGGTGGCGTCATCTGCTTCATTTTATGGAAATTTCTTTGGTTTTCTATTGTGCGAATAATTTATTTTGTGTTACGTTTTATTGAAATCCGTTTGTTTGATTAGTTAAGACGTTAAGCGAAATCAGATGTTTAAAAAGTTTCTCACTCTAAACAAATAAATATGTTCGCTTTTTGTGAGCAATACATCAACCTATTACGTACATATGTGTACTCGTATAACTTGAATTTAACGTTCACTTGATATAAAAGCAGGCAAATTTCTGTTAGACACACCAGTATCTAGATAATTCAAACAAAATGAATTTCAGAGGAATCATTTTACTTTGCGTTGTGGGTCTTGTAGTCCTCTGCCATGATGCTAGTGGACAATCTGCCAACTACAACTTCAACAGAAATATTAACATCAATACCAATGGCAACAATAATATCAACGTTAACACCAATAGCAACACAGGGTCTGCACAACCTTCAGCTCCAACTACGCCTGCTGCTCCAGCTGCATCAACGCCTGTTGCTCCAGCTCCAACTACTCCTGCCACTCCAAGTACACCAGCTGCTTCAGCTTCAAGTTAAGCCCACTGCTTAATGGATTCCATCAATAGGATCAATGCTTATGGCAAGATAACTACAAATACGAGTTCAGCGTTTATGTAACAGCCTTTTTTAAAATGTAGTGTTTATGTTATATGAAGCCTCTTTGAAAGATTGTTTTTCTGTTTGTTTTTATAATGAGATTTCACTATATACCGAGTGTCTTCACAGAGACAGCATTTATACAGCAAATGCTATAATCGTTGGAGTCAATGTTCCAGCTCTTTTCCACACACTGGCCGTTGAAAATATCGCGTTCGACATTGTTTCTGGGCTAATGTTGTTGATTTATTGCCATAAAAAAAACAACTTATCGTAACTCTATAAAAAAAAAACGCGGTTTAGTTGCACCCATTTTATGAAATCTACACCACAATGCAATGGAATCCTCTGAACCACATGTAAGCTTGTTCCTGCCAATTGACAAAGCCATTAAAAAAAACGGGGAACTTTCGACGTTTCGAATTTTCATTTTATTTCATTTTCATTTTATTTGCATCTCTTTGGATTTAACAAAATGCTACAAGACGCCATGGTCTTTTGACAGCAAAAAGAAATTATGTGACAGAATTTTAAGTTAAATTACAAGATAAAATAAAAAAATAAAAATAAAAAATAAAAAAAAGCAAAACAAAGAAAAAAAAAGTATATCAAAAATAGCATACATTTTTGTAATTACAACTATAATTTCTAACTTATGGTACTGTTTTCAGAAAGATATAAAAGAAGTTTCCTTCGGAATTCGGCGAATGTTTGTATTGTCTGCAATTCGTGCGGAAGGCGGTTCCAAATGCGAATTGCAGATACGAGGAAGGACTGTTCTCCAATGCAATGTGTAAATCGTGGTAAAATTAATTTTAGACCACGAGCTGAACGTGCAAATGTTAGCATGTCGTAAAGGTACTCTGGACATGTGCAACGAATAATTTTATATAGTTTCAAAATATTACGAAAATTAAGAAACACATCCAATTTCATACCTAACACCCCTGCAAAGATCCTCATTGATTCTCCTTATACAATCTTCACTTGATCCGATTGGGCGTGAGAGATATAATAAGACATCGTCCGCATACATATGAATTTTACAGTTCCGTATCACTTGTGGGAGATCATTATTATATAACGTGAATAGAAGTGGTCCCAAAACAGAGCCCTGGGGGACCCCTTTATTAGTTGGAAAAGGAGTTGACATACCGAGTTCCGTAATTACAGTTTGAGTACGGTCATGTAGGTAAGCTTGGAGTAATCTTATCGAAGAAGAGGAGAAACTGAAATATTGTTTTAACTTCATAAAAAGTATTGAGTGTTTAATATAGTCAAACGCTTTGGAAAAATCAAACAACACTAATACTCCAATGTTGTCGGCATCCAATGAGAATCTAAGGTCGTTTGTTACCTTCATTACTGCAGATTCACAACTGTGTTTTGATCGAAATCCCGACTGCCATTTTGGCAACAAATTGTTTACGTCAAGATGTTGTATTGTATTTGTGTAGCAAGTATTTTTTCAAATGCTTTCGCCAGAAAACAGAGCATACTGATTGGTCTGAAATCAGAAGGATTTTTAGGACAATTGTTCTTTGGTGTCGGAATTATATTCGCAATTTTCCACTGATCGGGAAATTGACATGTATAAATACAAAAATTGAAAATGTGTGTTATATACGGGAGCAAATGAGGAAGAAGAAGTTATATGAATCTAGGGCTGCAACCGTCTGGACCTGTTGCGTTCGATTTTACTGACATGATTGCTTTAATAACTTCTACATCGCTAACACATTCAATGGTAAAGGCACTAGGAACATCAGATGCTATATTACAAATATTTGATACATTCGAGGCACTTGCATCGGGTGGCTTAAAAAAATCTCTAACGACATTGGGACATAGAAAGCAATTGCGGAATTTTTTATTCGATATTACACCCAGTTCCTTTAAATTTCTCCATAGTTCCTTAGATGTCAAACTAGGATCGAGTTTGGTAGAAAAATATGATAGTTTTGACTTTCGAATAAGCAAGTTAACTTTGTTTCGAGCTACACAGTATTGTCTTTTATTCAGTTGAGTTGGGTTTCTCTTATAACGTCTGAACAGTAATTCTCTTTCCTGTATACGATTTTTAATCTGCTCGGAGTACCAGGGACAGTGAGAAGACTTGAAACTTTTTGTTTTAACAGGGACAAACGTATTGTACAGAAACTGCAAAAAACTATTAAAAATCTTTACTTTGTTGTTAACTATAGAAGGCTTCACTATGATTTAAGTTTTTAAAAGATCTATAACTATATGTATTAACATAATTCGCATAGTCAACATTGAATTTAACAGAACAAAACAATATATCATGAATGAATTCGCTAGTAGGCATCACTTGATCGATACATAAAATGTTAGATACGTTGTTAGTTAAAAACATGTCGATTTGTGAAGGGTTAGTAGAGGACTGGAAGCAGGTAGGGTAACAATCATTTACTAGCGAAAGTCCTATTTTATCACAGAAGAATTGAAACTGACTAGTTGTTCGATGGCGCTCAAAGTAATTTACATTAAGATCACAGCCAATTAATATATTATTGTATTTTGAACTAAAATCAATCAATTTGTCTTCAAGTTCGATTAAATTTTCTTCCTTGAAGCACCTGGGAGAAGAATATATTACGACCAATAGGTATTTTTCAGTAATACTATTGATTTCAACACAAAGAAACTGAATTATGGACTTACGAGACGAATATATACATTTAGCTTTTATAACATCTCTAATATACATACATACACCCCCACCAATTCGATCAATTCGGTCATTTCTGAATAAATTGAAACCTGGTAAATGAACGCTTTGAGAGGATTTACTAGACGAAAGCCAAGATTCTGATACCATTAAGACATCTACTTTAGAGCAGCTAAACATTTGAAACAACACTGTATATTTGGATGACAGACTTCCAGGGTTAACATGGCAGATGTTAAGCCCTTGTTTTAAGCTACACATTGCGTTGAGAACAATCCTTATACTATCTGGATGGTTTAAATACATATAAATAAAAAGTGTTCATACCGAAAACCGAAAGCTGAAACAATACCATATTCAGATATAAAGTTACAGAGAAATTGTATAAATTGTTATAGAAAAATTTTAAACAAAGTAAAGTACATACAATAAGATAAACGAAAATCGTTATTAGTAATAAAATTCATTAATAGCTGTGCAGAAATTTAGCTAAAATCTTCTTCAAGAACATTTTTGAATTAAATATAAAAATGTATCAAAAAATAGAAAAAAGAAAGTACCATAGGGTCCGCCAAATAACTTCTTTTTTTTTTTGAAAATGCTATAAAAAAAACTACTGAATATTTTCTCAAATTTCTTTTTTTATTTGAAAGTACAATCAATTAATAATGGAAAATAATTTCATTCAAATGGCTGCCTCGGCTGGCCATGCAGTAGCCTACACAATCGGTCCAATTTTTAAGCACAATGGCTTCACGAATATTGTCCTTTAAAGCGTCAATTGTCTCTGGCTTGTCGGCGTAACACTTATCTTTGACGGCACCCCACAAATAATAGTCCAACGGTGTCAAATCGCAGCTCCGAGGTGGCCAAACGACATCAGCTCTGCGGCTGATAATGCGATCTTCAAAAACAGGGCGCAAAACATCGAGTGTAGCTTCGGCTGTGTGGCACGTAGCGCCGTCCTGTTGAAACCAAATGTTGCCAATATCCTCCTCTTCAATTTTTGTGAACAAAAATTCGTTCAACATGGCCCGATAACGATCGCCATTGACTGTAACGGCCACTCCTTGCTCATTTTCGAAGAAAAATGGCCCAATTATGCCTCTGGACCAAAATCCGCACCAAACAGTGGCTCGTTTTGGGTGCACCGGCTTATTAATGTATGCGTGCGGGTTTTCTGTGCCCCAAATGCGACAATTTTGCTTGTTTACATACCCGCGATTTTTTTGGCAAAATCGGCATCTTCTGTAAGTCGATCGCAGGCCCACTTAGCGAAGCGTTGTTCAAGCGTATACACAACCATATTCGTTCAGCGGAAGGATAAAACTAATTATCTGTCAAATCAGACATGAGCTAGGTGTTACCGTTCACGAAATAAGCACTACTTGAAAAAAAAAACGTTAGATGGCGGACCCTTTATAATAACAAAAATCTACTGCACTGGTAGCACTTAATACATAAAGAGAGAATAAAACAAATTAGACAAAATGAAATAGAGACCGTAGGAGACAGCAAAACATCAAACTGCGACAGCATCACTGGCATCGACGGCTACAGGTGGAGTAACATCGGCTGTATTATTAAACAATAGATCCAAAGACTGGGCATGCACGATGAGGATCCTGCCTGACAAAAACTCTTCCGTTTCTTGTAAACACTGAGTGGAGGTGTTTATTTCGTCGGAGAGTATTAGCTCTTCGGAAAAGAGCATGATTGTGCTTCGTTAAGCTCTCATACACACGCACAAACTTAGCACTGTCAAAGCCGAGATCCGAAAGAGACACCAATCTGGAGTTTTGTTTATAATAAGCAGCTGTTGATCTAAGGATGTCAATTTTACATTGTTCATGTGGAAGTTTCACAATTATGGCACCATCTGCTGTATTGCGCGCCGTCTTCGTACGAAAAACATAGTTTGGCTTTACCACTTTTGTTTTTATAGTATTGCAATACTTAATAAAGATGTCAAATAGATCTTCGTTATTTTTATGTGGCACTCCATGAAGAACGAAATGATCAAGAGAATCCAATTCTTGATTTTATTTATTCCAGAAAGGGTGTATGGTAAGCCAATTAACTCGAAAAATTTGCCAATGGACTGGGAAATTGTCCATCTCTGCAACCCTTTTTGGAACATCCTCAGTCTGCTGTCGGAACGCAATTTGCTGGCATTACTTGGATTGAACCGGTATCGATGAACTCCCAACTCTTTATGCTCGCTTACACTGGACATACTCTTTGTTGGGTCCTCCTATTCGATCGATGTGGCATAATTCAGCCAAGCTTACGTTAATTTCCTGCTGTCATAGCCTTCTCTATCTCACGAAAAGAGATGCTAGTTTTCTGCAGGTAGCGTGCTGACTCGGAGATAGAGGCGCGATGCTATCTATGGGTATGGATATGGGTATCTATGTTGACAATAATTTACGAATTTCTCTCTCGAGGTGATGGCTATGTACTGGTTATGTACTCGTGACCTGCCAATTGTGTAGACAGTCTTCAGTTCCAATTTAACGTCGAACTTTGCCTATGATTTTATAAAATATTTTATTAGCGCCATGTTCTAACTCTTACCGGAACTCTATTAAAATTGTTTTCGCATTAAATCGTCTAGCAAAGCAGAGGTGTTGAAAAAATAGAATGAAAGTGATAATTTCCCAAATAATGTTAAGCTCAAAGTAAGCTAAAAGTGCAGGAGAGATCGAGAATCTCCGTCACCGAAGGCAGTTTCTGAACTCGTAGAATACTGTGAAGCCAGAAGGATTGGACTAATCATCTGCTGCGATGCTAATACTCAAAGCGCTGTTTGACGACAAAAGGTGATTGTCCTAATACGGTTTATTATTATTATGATTATTATTTATTATTTTCAATGATTTGTACAATCCATTATATCTTTTACATTCATTAGTATCTGCAAAGCTTTATGAGCTTGTCTGCAGACGATTAATTACAAAAATGTACATATTAAAGTTTATCTTAAGTTCCTATTTATACAATTCTTTTCTTTTCTTTTCAACATTATAGCATTAACAATTTTAGGTTTTAAACGTTTGAATTCAAGTAAAATTGCTGAGCTTTTTTTAATAACATTAGCTTTGAAAGGTTTCGAAAATCACTGGGTAGTTCGTTGAATATTGTTGGTACTGCAAAGTTATATTTCCGCCGGCCATATGCACTCCAGTATCTCGGAACGGTGTATCTGTCTTGCTGTCTTCTTCTGGTGTTAAAAGTTTGCTGTGTTGGGATTTTGAAGGTGCTGTCATCTTTGAATTGTTTTAAGATTTCTAGTTTATAGAGTTGCTCAATCGTCAGAAATTTTATGCGGTTATGAGTGGGGTATTCGTCAACTTGTTGCCGTAGAGTCGACGTACAAACAATTTTTTGTATCCGAGCTTGCATCGTTTGAAGCTTTTGTAGTTGTGGGGCATTTCCCCAGGCTAATATACCAAACCTTAGGTGCGATTCAACTAGGCCAAAATAGCATTGTTGTAGAACGTCGTTCGTGCATCTGTAGCTTAGATGGTATAGAGCGTATGCGGACTGTCGAAGTTTTTTTGTTAAAGCCTGTATGTGGTAGCTCCATTTCAGATTATAGTCTACGATCACTCCCAGGTATTTGTACGTTGATACGTTATCGATATATATTGAACAACGATCTTCTGTTTGTATCTCTAGGTGATTTCCTACAGTCCGAGTTGTGTATTTTGATGTTTATTCTGTGCTTCATAATATGTGGTGGTCGGATATGCATAACTTTAGTCTTTTTAGCGTTTATGATAAGCCCGTGGTCATGACACCATGTCATTACTGCGTTAAATTCTAACTGCATGATTGCTTCCGCGGCTTCGATGTTTTTATGGCTGACTACGATGGCTGTGTCATCAGCATATGCATAGCCCGTCCCTTTTTTAAGAACTCATATCAAGTTATTTACATAAATTATAAAGATAAGAGGACCTAATTTCGAGCCTTGTGGAACTCCATATTTAGAATCCTCTTCCTCGCTATATTTATCCATTATTTTTACTTTATATTTTCTGTCTTTCAGATAGTTTTCGAACCACCTCAATATAGGTCCTCGTACACCGATTTTGTCTAGTGTTAGTAAAATATTTTTATGACACAGCGTATCAAAAGCTTTTTTGAAATCAATGAATAAAACTATTACATTGTGGTTCTTGTCGAGGCTGTTGTTTATTCTATTCGTAAAGTCTCCAAGTAGTCGATTTATGCTTTTATTTTGTCTAAACCCAAACTGATTGTTTTCTAGCATTTTGTATTTTTCGACATATTGGTAGAGCCTCCTATCCACGATTTCTTCTAACACTTTATCTATTGCCGAAAGGATTGAGATTGGCCTATAGTTTGAGATTTCGTTTTGTTTACCATCCTTATGTATGGGGCGAACAATTGATATTTTTAGCATTTGTGGAACAAAAGATTGCTCTAAGCTCATATTAACTATTTTTGTTATTATTGGAGCCAGTACCTTTGAGTTATATTTAAGATCTTTGGGCCTTATGCCATCTAATCCCGCAGATTTACTTTCCTTAAGCGAGCTTAGGATATTTTCTATTTCTACTATCGTGGCTTCTGCCAGATACATTGATCGTTGTGCAGTAATCGTTGTACCTAGATAAGTTTTGCGTTCACATCTATGTATTGTAGTTTTTATTTCTTGTGATAGTTTGCTAGCGAATTTGTTAGCAAGGACATCAAATGGTTTCTCGTTTGTAAAATTTTTTACTAAAACATCGTCTAGATTGTTATATTTCTTGCCTAGTATTGTGTTGACGAGTTTCCAGGTTTCTCTAGGATTTTTGTTTGCTTTTTGGAACTGCTGTTTATAGTACGCTGCTTTAGTAATGTTGATTTCTTTATTCAGGTCATTTCGAAATTTTTTAAATTCCTTTTCATAATCTTGGTTTCTCCTATTGTTTTTGTACCTCCTATATAGTCGATCTCTCTCCAGACATGCGTTTCTTAGCTCATAGGTCATCCAATTATGTTCATTATTTCTTGTCTTTTTTCCTCTCTTGACCGCTGATGATGCCATTAGCCTAGTGATTGTTGTTGTGAATTGCGTGTAGAGTTCATTAACGTCAGTGATTTCATTAAGATGTTCCCAGTTGTATTGATTGATCTTTTGTGACAAAATCTGATTACTGATATATAAGTTTTTTGGCATATCCCTTTGGGTATGTTCGGTGTTATTGTTATTTAAAAGTGCACAGTAGATACCAAAATGATCAGAAACATTTAGTTCAGCCACTGCAGATTTGATCTCCTTGTGCTTCGTACGTATCAAACAATGATCAATTAGTGTTTTACTGTTTCTGTCTACATCTACGCGTGTTGCTGATGAAAATTGCGTTTACAAGTCCTTTCGATGCTATCATAGATAGGTAGTTATTAACTGTAGGATGGTGAGAGTCAATCGTATTTATGTTTACGTCACCAATAATAATTAATGTTTGTTTCTTTTCTATTGTATCGATGTTGTCACTGAGTTCTGTGATGAAGTGGTTAGGGTTTAGTTTCGGGGGTCTGTATACTGCAAACATTGTTGCATCAAGGTCTTTAAGTTTGACGTTTAATATAATACCTTCGTATGATGTAAATTCGCGTTCAACTTTTTCATAGATAATAGTATCCTTTAGGAATACTGTAATTCCTCCTCCCTTTCTTAAGGATCTGTTGTAAGATTCAGTGCTAAATCCTTTTATACTGTATAAGTCATTTTCCTCCTTCATTATGTTTGTTTCTGACAAGACTATTACATCGATATCACCCAAAAAGTTAGTAATGTTCAACATGAAATTGTCCCAGTTTTTTCTTATTGACCTTATATTTAAAAAAAATAACGATAATCCATTTACTCGTGTAATAAAGTTATTCATTTCTTCTTTTGATTCTAAATTCTTAAAGCTAATTTTTAAAGTTCTTCTATTTCGTTTTTCATCATGTATGTGTTGTTTTTTTTTGTCGCCAGTGTATTTTTAAGAAAAGAAGGTTCAATTATACTATTTTGTCAACATCTATAGTTGACTCAATTTCCACCACATTGCATCCATCTCCCTTTCTTGCGAGAACTTTAATATTTGTGAACCATACATACTTCCAGCCAACTACCTTTGCTCTCGATTTGGCTAACCACAGCATTTTCTTGAAGTGAGCAGTCAGTTGACTGTTTATGTATATGATTTGGTTTGAATATGCTGAGTCTTTCTCTCTGTTTACCTTTCTGCAAATTTCCTCAAATGTAACCATTTTTTTTGTTTTTGCCTTTTCGATAAATTCAACTTTCTTTTGCTTGCGAGTGAAAGTGACAGAAAGATTTTTCAGTTGCTTATTTCTTCTGTCCGTGTAGGCGTAGATTTCTTCTATGTCGCTTTCATTTACATTAATGTCCAATACTTCACCTATAGCATTTACTACCTCAAGCGCATTATCTGTTGCTCTCATTGGGATATTTTTTATTTCAACGTTTTTGTCGATTTGTTTTTGTTCTAGTTTGTTAATTTTTGATTGTAAGTTATTTATTAGCATGTCTTTACTTTCTGTTTGTTTTTTATATTCGGCGATTTCTTCCATTAAGCTTTGGATCAGCTGGTTGTTTTTGTTAAGTGCTATGTTGAGTTCATCATATTTATTGCTAGTGAACTCCACGGTTTTGGCGTATTCTTTAAGCATCTCTTTTATTTCTTTAAGCTCACTGGCAATCGAATGCTGTTCATTGTTAGAAGGGAGCTGTTCGAAAGGCTTGGTGCTAAAGGCATGCGCATCGGTCTGTTGTTTCGGGGATTCAGCTGTCCTGGACCTTTTCAATTGTTGGATTTCTTCTTGCTGCACTTGCCGTACTTTTTCCTTGCCCCTGCAAAAAGTGCATTCCCATGATTTTTTCGACATTGATGACCATTTTCTCCAAGTGTTTAGAGCGACAGAAGAGCATTCGTGATGGTAGCTGCCTTTACATTTACTACATGTTATATACTCCCCATCGTTTGGTAGCGGATCATCACAGCGTGAACAGTTTGTCATGGTGGTATTAAATAGTCTCAGCAGTTTACCAGTTTTAATTTTAAATAAAGTTTATACGTATTAAGCAAAAACGACTGATTTGTGTTTTACCTGAGTTCTTCTTAATAATATCTTTTATACTTTACCAGCCAGATTCAAACAATTTACCACAAATTCAGACCATTAAAAAAGACGTAAAAAGCAAACACAACCGAGAGGTTTAATAGCCATGTAAAGCCATCACTAACTGGAGAGTCTAACCAGACCACAGAAATATCGAATTCCACTTGAACTGCGGGGCAAAATCCAAGAAAGAGGAATGGGTACGGTTTAGAGAGGAGCTCGAGATATTTCAATTTTCAATTTTTGTCATAATCAGACAAGAAATTAAATGCTATGAAATTGAAGGATACAAAAAAGATTATCTACAAGCGACGAATATTCAAATCCATGATACGCAAGGATAGCTTATCATTTCTTCACTATATTCTATATTAACACCCTGGAGTATCGAGAATTCTTAAAGCATATAGGACCACGCTTCATCGCAGGAGGTGACTTCAACGCAAAGAATACGGTTTGGGGCTCAAGACTGACCAACAAAAAGGGAAGTAACCTTATGGAAGCATTGACTAGCTACAATTGCAATTTTCTTAGCACTGGAGAACCTACATACTGGCCTACGGACCCCAAGACGAAGCCAGATCTTATAGATTTTTATATCATTAAGCAAATCAACTTAAACCTACTCACGATAAAATCTTGTCTTGACCTGTCCTCTGACCACTCACCTATACTAATTGGATACCACCAAAAAGCCCAACTGAACGAAACTATACCGCACTTAACAAACCACAAGACAGACTGGAATGCGTATCGCGAATTAATTGACAAATAAATTGATATTAAAATCCCACTAAAATCGACCAAGAACCTAGAGAGCGCAATAATAGACTTCAACGACTTGCTCTATCTTGCTGCACTGAAATCGACACCTACACTGAAGCAACCAATTAAGAACTATGCACCCACGCCAAACTTTTTTAGACAAAAAATAAAAGATAAACGCAAACTAAGAAAAATTTGGCAAACAACCAGATCACCACTTGACAAAGCTAAACTCAATAAATCGACGAAAGAACTAAAAGCAATCCTGAAGGAAGACAAAAACCGCAAACTAACTAAATATTTAATGAATGTTTCAGCAACTCAAAAAACTAACTACTCGCTATGGAACTTAACTAAGAAACTTAAAAACGAAACCACTCACCAGCCACCATTGATGAATGCTGATGGATCCTGATCCAGAACCCCTGGGGACAAAGCTAAAACCCTGGCTGACTACTTCAAAAGTACATTCACAAACACTATCAACGAACAAAACATTTTAACCTCACCTATAACTACTACAATCTCCTCTCACTCAACTCAACCTAAGAAAGGCCGCCGGATATGACATGATCACTGGAAAGCTACTAAAACAACTTCCTGAAAAAGGCATCGTATACCTCAGACAAATCTTCAATGCTATACTCCGACTAAATTATTACCCCAAAGTCTGGAAAGTGTCCAAAATAATAGCCATACCCAAGCCAGGCAAAGACACAACAATGACCAACTCATATAGGCCAATAAGCTTATTACCTATTATATCGAAGATTTTTGAAAAGATGTTACTTGACCGTATTAACATAGTGGTAAGACAAAAAAATCTCATACCGGACCACCAATTTGGATTTCTGCAAAAGCCCTCGACAGTTCAACAGGTTCACCGAGTTACCAACAAAATATTAAACGATCTGGACAAAAAAGGTTTTGTGTGGCAGTTTACCTAGACGTTGCGAAACCTTTCGATAGTGTTTGGCACAAAGGACTATTATTTAAACTTAATAAAATGTTACCAGACTACCTAGTAATAATCAGAAGCTATTTAGAGGACAGGCACTTCTATGTGCAATACAATGACGAATGCTCCGAACTATGCAAAATAGACGCAGGTGTCCCTCAAGGAAGTGTTTTAGGACCAACACTCTATCTTCTCTACACATACCAAGGACAACTAACTCCATGCTAGCTACGTTCGCAGATGACACCGTTATCCTATCTTCCAACGAATGCATTAAATTTGCTACACAAGAAGCTAACTTAGCCCTAGATAGAACAGCCGCCTGGTTCCGCAAATGGGGAATCAAGATAAACGAGAACACAACCGTACAAGTCACATACACGACAAAAAGAAACTTTGATCCATAAAGCATCAAACTAAACAACAAAGAAATTACCATTGACAATGCTGCAAAGTACCTGGGAATAATTATGGACAATAAACTGACATGGAATCCGCATATAATATTCAAATGAAACGTCATCAAAAATAAATTCAGGCAGTTATACTGGCTTCTAGGAAAAAACTCCAAGCTATCCACAGAAAACAAACTTCTAATATACAAGACAATAATAAAACCCATATGGACTTACGGGATCCAAATTTGGGGCACTACCTGCATGACAAACTTAAACATTATTCAACGACTACAAACAAAAATCCTACGAACGATTGTCAATGCACCGTGGTACATTACCAACGAAGACCTACAGCGCGATCTCAACATAACCACCGTTAAAGACGAAATCAAAAAAAAAAGCAGAAAACATCAAATCTCACTATGTTACCACTCGAACAACGAATTACGAAATCTACCAGAACAGGATATCAACGCAAGTAGACGATTAAAAAGACGCACGCCAGTGGACCTTCAAATTTAAAAGAAAGAAAGCCAACTATGTATGTATGTATGATAAATAATAATGTTAAACAACTCTTTCCGTTCAACCTGAATTTGTAAGGCATTGGCCACAAATATCATTGTATCCCCATCTGTATCTTTTATAACAATTACTAGGTGTCATCCAGACAGATGTAATGTATATTTGGGAAATAATTTATTTTTTTTTTCAATTTAATTCAATTCTTTATTGATACATCATCGCTCGTTGTTGTCGCCAGATGTTATTTTGTTTTCATGATGATGTTGTCGATTGTAGTGCTGTCCTACCTTTACGCGATGTATCATTTTGTGGATTCTTGCTTGTATATGCTGTAACGACCGAATCTGAGGCGCATTTCCCCATGCCAATATACCATGTAGATGAGATTCCACTAATCCAAAATAGCACTGTCGTAGAACATCTTCTGTACATACGTTACTAAGATGGAAAAGAGCATAAGTTGACTGCCTTAGTTTTGTCTCAAGTGCTCTTATATGGTAGCCCCACTTAAAATTGTAGTCTACGATGACCCCTAGATACTTGTAGGTTGACACATTTTCGATAAAAGTTTCGCAGCTGTCATCTCTTTCAAGTTGCATAGGGTTCTTTGCATTATGAAGGCAGTTGGTGTCATGTACTTTAATTTTTAATAATACTTTTTGGATATGTGGTGGGCTTATGTGCATTCTTTTTGTCTTCTTTGCATTGATCAAGAGACCGTGATCATGGCACCAGGTTGTAACCGCATTGAATTCCTCTTGCATTATTTTTATTGCCGTTTCGGCACATCTGTGATTGACAACTATAGCTGTATCGTCTGCGTACGCCTATCCCCTACTCTGACGAAGAACATAAAGTAGATAATTTACGTATATAATGAAAAGTAGTGGATCAGTGGAGTACCTTGCGGTACATACAGGTACAATAGGACGCTTTGAGGTCGAATAATTACATTTAGAGACTCGTCTTATAGCCGTTCAACACGAATATGGAATTTTCTTCATAGCCGAATATTTCTCACAAATTACAATTCACAAGCATTTAAGACCAATGAGCACTGGTAACCCCTCCCCATCTGGTCGGTGCTGTGTCTTGACAAAGATCACTTTTCATAAGACCCTTTGCACGTGTAAATTATAAAAACGAAACTCAACAGTTCTCCGTTGTTGAAATCACTCGTTAAAGACTTAGTCATTTTTCGAGGCTTTGGATAACATTTCTGAGAGCCTCAAACTTCTCAGATTTAGGTGTCGCACCCTGTTGTATTAAAACAAATTTAAATGAAAGTGAAAAATATTTACCTACAGCCAATATAAATATTTACACAAATTTTTCGTTCAAAGCAAATAAATATGTTCACTTTCGTGTTAACAATACGTAAAACCCATGACGTATGATATACCTGTGTAAAACAGTTGCGCGCAGTTGGAGCTGAACTTAGCTTTCACTGGAGTATAAAAGCAAGCAGGTTTCTGAAAGATACATCATTATCTAGTTAATTCTATCAACATGAGTTTCAAAGGAATCCTTTTACTGTGCGTTCTCGGCCTTGTGGTCCTCTGCCATGGCCAATCTAGCAATGTCAACACCAACAGAAACACCAACATCAACACCAATACCAACAACAATAACAACTCTGTACAGCCTGCTGCCCCAGCTCCAACTACCCCTGCTGCTCCCGCCCCAACTACACCTGCTGCTCCAGCTCCAACAACGCCTACTGCTCCAGCTCAAGCTACGCCCGCAGCCCCAACTACGCCAACTGCTCCAGTTTCAGGCTAATCTTACTGCTTCTTGACTTTATTAAAAATATAATGCTTGTATAAATCCTATTTGAAAGAGTTGTTTTTAGTTATTATTGACCTCTTAGGGCGGTCTTATTATTATCAACGGCTTTTTGGAAGTCAAAAGTTGAGAGCCTCGTTGACGACCATTCGTTAAGCATCCCTGTCATGAGTGTGTTCCTTCCATGCTTCGCTGTGCTGTCCCATCTCTTTAGGCCTTCCCTTGGTCAGGTCACATTCGTAAAGTGTTACTGGCGTTATTACCGTTGTATAAATGCGGACTTTAGCATTCTCAGTGGCGGATTTACACATTTTACGCCAGTAGCCTATTCATATTTTGTCGCCCCTACCGACCTGTACAATCCAATACCCTAGTTCCCAACCATATTGATTACAATTATTTTATCACTGAAATTGTAATTTTATGATTTGTGCACTATCGTCCTAATTACAGCACCTTTTTCCCGTAATTAGTGAGATTGTGAACTAGGAGATCGATGTGTCAGTTTTTAGACTATTTTTGCAACGATTTAGTTAAGATTGCACAAGAAATTGTTTTTGGGTATATTTCTGAACTAATAAAAGCTCAATCATGCTCTAGTGCTACTAATAAGGCGGGGTAAGGTATGCGTTCATATTACTTAAAAAATAATGTACATTAGGCAAACGTGATTAAATAATTTTTATTGCGCTTACTCACAGCTTAAAAGCTATATGTACATATATTCAATTATCTGGTAACAGTTGCACTTACATAACACTATCGTATGAAATCTTGTTCATTAGTTCTGACCAAAGAGGTAAGGCATTTAACTTTTCTTGGCTTAAAGTAGGTCTTAGATAATTTTTCACTCGTTGTAAACAAGAAAAGATTCGCTCACCCGATCAATTTGTCGCTGGTGTACATGCCATAGAGCCATGGGAACTGCTGTATCCAGGTTTGAATAAGCGTTTTACAAAATTCTGTTTTTGCAGGAACGAATATTGACTCTTCCATTCATCCACCTAATTGAAACCTAATAAGACAACATTTGTATACCTATATAAAAAATGAAAATACCTTGACCAAAGTTTATAAATGAAGTATTTGTCGAATAGCGTAAGGAAAATGTTCCTATCAGGAGTCCCACTACACCATACGACTTGTTTTAATTTCTCTAAGATATAAGACATAATGTTAGCCCCAAATGTGTCGTCCCTTTTAGAGCGATCTTATGAACTCTTGACTCATAACGAACTTCAGCACCAAATTAAACAGAAATGGTGACCATGCAACTTGTTTTAATCGAATTTTGCAGATAAGACGTATCAGTTTCACGAAACTGACGTATCAGTCTCACCACCCAGGTTGGCAGCGGGTACATTGTAAAATGTTTTTTTGCCGACTTCGTTTTTTCCATGTTATATATTGAGGTGCTAAGAAAGTAATGGTCTTAAGGCTCTCCAGCTTTCTGTTGGGCATGAGTTGGACCACAAAGAAAGGTAACACTCGTTTGGGGCTTTGTGATGAATTCTCCTGGGTCCGTGATCGAGTACACGGTTTTGATCTCTTTGAGAAGAACTATGTCATGGTCACCATCATCGCACCAATGTATTGTACTGAATAACATAGCCTTATTTCTAAGCCTTTAAAAACAAAACTACCTATGCCATTGACATCTGATACATATAGCTTTGGTCTTGCGTAGGGCTTTGGTATGAGTTGTTGGTGCTGCTGCTGTAGTTACTGGTGTAGTTCGCTGCTGTTCTTGTTCCTGCTGTGTCTGTTTACTGTAGCTTCTGTTGTGACTGGTGTTGAGGCTGTCTATTGCAAGAGGTTTTGCTGTTGTTGATGCGGCTTTGATTAGGTGGCTGTTGCCTCCTCTTTCTTCTTTTGCCGCATATTATTCAGTCTAACTAGCCGGGCTTTAACTTAGCAAGTAATGTTCGCCCTTCGCCCCCTAGTTCGCTGCGCCCCTCCAACTTGAAAGGACGGCGAAGGGGCTATTATCACACGTTTAGCGACCTTCCCTACCCTGGGAGAAGTAGGCAGCCTCACCTATCAAAGGGAGTATCGCTTGCCGTGATTGTTGTTGGTGTCGAGTGCGTTTGTTGATGATGATGGCGCTCCTTCCCTCGTGTCGACCCGCAGCTCTTCACTCGAAGTAGGAAGAGAGGGGTGCTTAGTCAGGTTGGGCATTGGCTTCGTGCATTCTTATTGACATCTCTCATTGGGACGGTAGACGGTGTGGCAATATCGGATGATCTATCCAAATGATCATCCTTGAACGATTCTTCCCATCGATGCATCGACCTTATAGCCACTTACATAGATCCTAACATTGATTCTATTGTATTGTCTAATTGCTGGCAATCATTTTTAAATTGCAAGGCTTTGTATAAGGGAAACATTAGGATGTCATACAGTGTTTAAATTCATGGGCTATCCTTGATCTAGACAAATTGGTAGTCCTTTTCTAAAATCAGCCGTTAGAGGCTTGGTAATTTTTGCAAAGATTTGTATATCTTTTCTGATAACCTAGATTCTCTTACGTTGTTGGGCTAAATCAAATTTAAATTAAAGGGACAAATACGTGTGCTAAGCCAATACCAGATGTATACGGAAATTTCCCGTTCTAAACAAATAAATGTCCTCACTTGGGAGCTATATGTACGTAAAACCCGTTACATATCGTGTATTTGTGAACTTGAACTTGGATTTGAACTTTGCTTACATTTGAGTATAGAAGCCAACACATTTCTGTAAGTTGTTCGTCTTGTAGTTCTCTGCCATCATGGTGGCTAGTAGACAGTCCAATGGCAACAGCAACAACAATGTTACGCATGATATTAGAAGATATTTTCTGCCTTCCTTATTGAAAAGTGCTTACATACTTATACCCAAAAATATCGCTAGTTATAACTTCTGTCACGAATCCATATAATTTTTGGCTTCTTCGAGACGTGTTGTTCAGCTAGGCCATATATCATACGAGGAACGGGATAGGATATGACATTTCAGTGATTCGAGATAGACTTGAACAAACTGAGCAACATGTGGTCGAGTGTGAACAAGCTGTAAAAACACTTCCTCGGGTATTTCTTCTGGTACAAATTGCGGTCAATGCATCTCCAATTCCGCTTCCTCGAACTGTTTCATTGACTCGGACGCTTCAAACCATCCCCTACCTGGCGTTACCGTACATTTCTATAATCAAACCAAAAAGTATATGACGCCGATGAGCACTCACAAATGTAATGATGAGGAGTTGTAGCTTTTCTCTCTAGCCTGTAACGATAGCGCCATCAGATGATTCCTATTTGTACACTTGATAGCCGGCATCAGTCGAAGATATCGTATCAATATTAGTCTCTAAGCAGTAATTAAAACAGGCAAAGATGATATATTTATTCAAGTCAGTTCAATCGGAGCTTTCGTATACGCATGTCGTGTAGTAGTCCTGTGTCTTTAAAAAACAATATCAAAATTAATAAACGATCGAGGTCACCAAATACCGAGGACAGCACTATGTCCTCCGAAAGAGAACCTAAAATTCCTAAAATGGTTCTTAAAAAGAAGAAGGATGCAAGGGCAAATTATTGGAGTCCACTCCAATGCCTGCCCGACAGTGATAATGACAGTGAATTAATGGACGAAATTGTTTCGCCTGAGAAAACGTGCAAAATTAACCTTCCACCAAGAATAAAACTCTTGCAAAAATCTAGTGATTACGTGCACAATTTGTTAAAAAGTTCTAATGTATCAGACTATTGTGTTAAGAAAATTTCTATTGGCATAAAAATTATGTGTGAGTCGCTAAATTCATATCATCGTGTAGTTAAAAAACTAAAAGACGAAAAATGCCAATTCTTCTCCCATGATCTTAAAGGGGAAAAAGCTTTTAAAGTTGCTTTGTTTAGTTTGGGTGATGTTGATGTCACTGAACTCAAAAACGAACTTATTCGTCGCGGACTCAAGTGCCACGATATTAAAAAAGTCACAAAAAAGTATGAACATTATATCGACTTTATATATATTGTGTCTTTTGAGTGCGGTTCTGTGAAACTATTTGAGTTAAAAAAGAATGTTAGATCCATTTTTCATACCCAAATAAGCTGGAGTTATCAAAAAAAGCCAAGGAACAAATTGACCCAGTGTAGAAACTGCCAGATGTTTGGACACGGGGAAAGAAATTGCAATATAAAAACTTATTGCGCAAATTGTGCTGGTCCTCATATGACAGACGAGTGCCAACACGCAGATGTTCTCAAATGTGCAAATTGCAATGAGAATCATAGATCCACCGACACTGTGTGTATGAGTCGCACTCGTTATTTGGAGATGAGAGCGAGAATGACAACTAAATCAAATCGTACTCCATCCCATTCGTACACCAAGCAAAGCTCGTGTGTAGCAAATATCCCACCTAGACCCAACGTCATGAACTTGAGTGAGTTCCCCGCTTTACCTCAAAAAAGTTCGCAGAGAAAAGTGGAGACTTTTAACATTCTCAAAACAAAACAATGGGAGAATCGAGTGGAAGTGCCGTCGAACATCAAACCAACGGAGAACGAGGATTTATTCTCGATCGAGGAACTTAACGCCCTTACGATGGAAATGATCACAAAATTGAGTTCGTGTAAAACTAAGGTAGATCAATTTAACGTTGTCACACAATTAGCTCTTAAGTTTGTGTACGCTAATGTTAAGTAATATGTCATTGAATTGTATAAATATTGTTACTTGGAATGCCAGAGGTATAAAAGAAAAATACGCAGAATTCAATAATTTTCTAATTGGCAACAGAATCGATATTGCCCTTGTAACCGAAACTTGGCTAAAATCCGATGTTAATCTCTCCACTTCAGACTACAAGAAGAGGTGGAGGTGTTGCTATTCTAGTTCGAAGATCAATTCAGCATTGTCTTTTACCAAATTTCCACACACGCTGTGTAGAAAATATTGGGGTTGAGGTTCAGTTGGATAATGGTAGAACTGTAAAAGTCTTATGTGTGTACTCCCCGGGTGGTAATCTGTCTTTCGAAAGGAGACAGCATTTTATTTCAGACCTGCGAAGGTTGTTTTCAATTAATGGCAGTTGTTTGATCGGTGGTGATCTCAACTCTAGGCACAGAGATTGGGGTTGCAACAGAGCGAATGTCTGTGGTAACGTACTTTCGAATTTAATTAATATGTCGTCGTTTTCTGTGTCATACCCATCTAGTCCCACGTATATTCCAGCTGGTTCGCGAGGTTCACCATCTACCCTCGATATCTTTTTAACAAATTCTCCAAACTTATTTTCTCAGCCGGTTACGATTACTGACCTTAGCTCTGATCATAACCCAGTTATATGTCAAATGCTTAAGTCAGGGAAAGAAAAAGTGCAATATTACTTAGATTTTAAACGAGCTAACTGGGTACTATACCGGTCAATAATAAATTCAAAACTAAGAAATATTAATCTAGACTTAGAAAATATCACCACCCATCACATTGACGGACTTGTAGACATTTTCAATGAATTTATACACAGTGCTATTGATGTAAGTGTCCCCAAGTCTGTAAAGAAAAGTTTATCCGTTAACATACCTGACCGTGTTCTAGTATTTATACGTTTTAGAAACTGTCTAAAGAGACAATGGCAAAGATATCGCATACCGTTCCTTCGCGTAATGATGAACGAATTTAATAAGCTCATTTCCTCCGAAATTTCAAAGCATAGGAATGAAGAGTGGAATAAAAAACTAAGATCGTTAGATAAAAATTCTAAACCGTTTTGGAATGTAGCTAGAATTATTAAGAACAGAAACAGAAGGATTCCAAGTTTGCATAGTTCTGGTAATGTATACCATTCCAATTCCGATAAAGCTAATGTTCTTAAATTTGCTTTCGAGAAAAACCATACCATCTCTCAAAACCTTGGTGTTCCTGGTACAAATACCTTAGTGAAAGAAACCTCTGATAGGCTTCGTTTGCAAAACTGTGAGCCTTCTTTAACTGAGTCTGTAACTCGAATAGAAATCGCTCAAGTACTAAAGCAGTTGCAATTGAGAAAATCAAATGGCCTTGACGGCATTAAAAACATATATCTAAAACATTTACCTAAGTCAGGGGTAGTATTTATTACTTTTCTAGTCAACGCATGTTTCAAGCTGCAATATTTTCCAAATATCTGGAAAATAGCAAAAGTGCTACCAATATTAAAACCGGGAAAGGAACTCGTAAATCCAGACAGTTACAGACCTATAAGTCTGCTAAGCTGTATCAGCAAAGTTTTTGAAAAAATTATAAAAACAAAGCTTATGAAGTATATTGACGAAAAAGGTTTATTCCCAAATGAACAGTTTGGATTTAGAAACCAGCACAGTACATCACATCAAGTACTCCGAATATGCCAACATATAAGGCGCAACTTTGACATAGGAAGATCTACAGGCCTGGTTTTACTTGATATTGAAAAAGCTTTTGATTCAGTCTGGCATGATGGTATAATATATAAAATGATTAATCTAGGATTTCCCTTGTATCTTGTCAAAACTATTCAAAGCTTTTTAACTAACAGAGCCTTTAGAGTATATGTTAATAATGAGCCATCATCATTACAACACTTTTTTGCGGGGGTTCCCCAGGGTTCTGTCCTGGGCCCTATATTATATAACATATACACTTCTGACATTCCCAAGCTTCTAGAGTGCGAATTAGCTATATACGCCGATGACACAGGTATTTTTTCTTCCCATGAGTTTGCTCTCAATATTGTGAACAATTTACAAAATGGGATCAGAATATATGCCGAGTATCTAAATAGGTGGAAAATTAAAATTAATGCTGATAAAGTGCAACCTATCTTTTTTAGTCGGAAAAGAAAGAGTTGCTATTTACCCAACAATCCACTTAACGTTTGCGGAGTCAATGTACATTGGAATACTAGTGTAAAGTACCTAGGAATTTATTTGGATACAAGGTTAACATTTAAGAAACATATCCTAAATACAATTAATAAAATAGGTATTGCCATTAAGCTGCTTTACTCATTTATAAATAGAAAATCAATGCTTAATACGGCCAATAAAACTGTAATACATAAAGTCATATTTCAATCCATATTACTTTATGGTTGCCAAGTATGGGGAGATTGCGCAAACTGTCACATTAAAAAGCTACAAATAACCCAAAATAAACTGTTGAAAATGATGCTTGATCTTTCTAGATATCATTCCACTTCTGATCTTCATATAAAATCGAAAGTTGAATTGATCTCCGTTCGAATAGCTAAACTTATGGATAAATTTCGACAAAATTGCGTTTTTTCAGATAATCCTCTGATACAACAACTAATTCACTAATGTAAATGTTTATTGACTACTATTTATTTATTTATTTATTTACTCATTTATCTATTTATTTATTTATTTGTGGATTTATATACTATTATTATAGATATATGTTTTTTGTTTTGTTTTTTTTTTTTTTTTTTTTTTTGTTATACATTGAAGGTTTTTGCTGTAATTTTCCTTCATAATCGTTGTTTCTCGAGTACAAAAAAATAATTAAAAATCATTTATCCTTATCCAGCTGAAAGATATAATAAATATCGAATCTCTGTATGTAAATTGTGTGATAACCACATTGTAATTTTATACGAAATAAAGAATATCTATCTAATAAAAAAAAAAATAATATCTTTATTCAAGTCTGTGGCACAAGCTCTGAGGTTGCTCGTAGAGTATAATATTTACTAAAATAAGTCTCGGCCTCGCCAAGTTGTATTGTATATTGATTATTGGCAGATCTAGGAAACTCATGAACTATATTGGTATCTGATAACGCCCTGCTGAAAAACGTGGAATTCCCTGTTCATGACATCAAATTCAGGCAAAAATGAAAACCAAACAACTTCCTTCGGTAATACACTCCTCCAGCTGTAGCACCATTATCTTATTAAAAGCCCAGTTACATCAGCAGTCCAAAAACCGCACTAAGCCCATTGAAAATGGAGAGGTTGTTCCTGTATATATTTACGATCTCGGTACTCAGGCAAATGGAAATGAACCTAATTCATTGAGAATGAATTCCTGAAAAAAAAAGATTATCCTCAAGAACTTTCTGCTTTGAAAAATATTTTCTATCAAAACTGTTTACGCCTGAAGTCAAATATTTCTCTTTTCGAAACGCAAATGTAGTTCTAAGCATCAAAAAGATTTTTCCACCTAAACAAAAAATACGCTGCAAATATTTCCAAAATTCTCAAAGAGTCTTCCCCGTAAGATAGTGCCTCTATCGTGAAAATTGTAACACCACAGGCTGCCGCATCTTGGGCAATCAAAGCTATGAGAAAATGTATTCGAGGCTTCGCAGGAAATTACTACGCTTTAAACGGAAGATTTCAAAGCGGGGAAACGAGTTTCGATTAAAAATAATGGATTTATTGGATTTGAACATTGCCTTGCGGTTCCCTCATACAATGCCCTATATGTAACTTAAAAACGAATGCCATTAATGATACAATAGAAGCAATATCATAAGCCTAGGGAAGCTGAAAGCTCGTTTTAAATATTAGCTGCTTGATTGAGCCTAAATGTCGACATCATAAATGGGAACCACGTTTCAGTACCTCCGTATCGTGTAATCTACTTCAACAGTTTGGTGTATTTTTTGACTATGATTTCGTTCTCTTTTCCCAGAATTCCATCGATATTTTATGTACCGATCATCCATTATTCTCGTCGTCCTCTAAGTAGTGCTTATACTACTTAATGCAGATTCATCTAAATATAGTAAAAATTCCTAAAACTTTGTTGCTCTCGCACTGCAATTTCTACGACCGACATTGTGAGCACATTTGGCAGCTGATAACAGACCAAACAGTCAGACATGTAGTACCTATATATACGCTTACAGTGGTCTGCAATAGAATAGCAATGTCCTATGCAAATGTTTTTACGTCTAAAACAAAATTATTACTAGTTAGCTGCAATTAACGCCATATGCCTGTTATCATCTCTTATTTATCTCTTTTTAACCCCCGACCTATCACGTGTCTGTATGTCTGGCTGTGTGTCTGACTGTGGCATCCTAGCTCCTGAACGAATTGAGCGATTTTGATGCTTTTTTTTTTTTGTTTGAAAGTTAACGTGATCTTACTGATTTATGAAGATCTGTTCAGGCATTTTAAGGCCGTCAGCTCTTTTAGGTGGCGCAAAAGGAATCACCCTATCGTAAAGGATTTTAGTTAATTGTAGTCAAAAGTTAGTCACTGGAACCATAGGAGATCATGCAGGACGTGGCCGCTACCGGACTGGTCGTTCAGGCGAGAATATCGCAGCCGATGTCGCTGAGAACGAAGAAACATCCACTAGACGACGAGCCACGCAATTGAGCATAACCAGTCGGACCCTACAGCGAGTTTTAGTGAAAAACTTTCAACGCGTAGAAAGTACAAACAGTGCATCAGTTAATGCCTGCGACCGTCAGTCGCCATTCTTAATCAAACCATCCTTAATCAACAACGAAGAGGACGATTCTATGTTATGTCGAAAATCATCATGGGCAACGAGGCGCATTTACACAAGCGGTTACGTAAATAAGCAAAAGGAGATACGTCAATTAGTCAATACGCCCCTCTCTCCCTACTTCGAGTAAAGAGCTGCGAGTCGACACGAGGGAAGGAGCGCCATCATCATCAACAAACGCACTCGACACCAACAACAATCACGCCAAGCGATACTCCCTTTGAAAGGTGAGGCTGCCTACTTCTCCCAGGGTAGGGAAGGTCGCTAAACGGGTGATAATAGCCCCTTCGCCGTTCTTTCAAGTTGGAGGAGCGCAGCGAACTAGGGGGCGAAGGGCAAATATTACTTGCTAAGTTAAAGCCCGGGCTAGTTAGACTGAATAATATGCGGCAAAAGAAGAAGGAGGAGGCAACAGCCACCTAATCAAAGCCGCATCAACAACAGCAAAACTTCTTGCAATAGACAGCCTCAACACCAGTCACAACAGAAGCTACAGCAAACAGACACAGCAGGAACAAGAACAGCAGCGAAAACAACAAAAACAGCACCAATACCAGTAACCACAGCAGCAGCACCAACAACTCATACCAAAGCCCTACGCAAGACCAAAGCTGTATGTATCAGATGTCAGTGGCATAGGTAGTTTTGTTTTTAAAGGCTTAGAAGTAAGGCTATGCTATTCAGTACAATACATTGGTGCGATGATGGTGACCATGACATAGTTCTTCTCAAAGAGATCAAAACCGTGTACTCGATCACGGACCCAGGAGAATTCATCACAAAGCCCCAAACGAGTGTTACCTTTCTTTGTGGTCCAACTCATGCCCAACAGAAAGCTGGAGAGCCTTAAGACCATTACTTTCTTAGCACCTCAATATATAACATGGAAAAAACGAAGTCGGCAAAAAAACATTTTACAATGTACCCGCTGCCAACCTGGGTGGTGAGACTGATACGTCAGTTTCGTGAAACTGATACGTCTTATCTGCAAAATTCGATTAAAACAAGTTGCATGGTCACCATTTCTGTTTAATTTGGTGCTGAAGTTCGTTATGAGTCAAGAGTTCATAAGATCGCTCTAAAAGGGACGACACATTTGGGGCTAACATTATGTCTTATATCTTAGAGAAATTAAAACAAGTCGTATGGTGTAGTGGGACTCCTGATAGGAACATTTTCCTTACGCTATTCGACAAATACTTCATTTATAAACTTTGGTCAAGGTATTTTCATTTTTTATATAGGTATACAAATGTTGTCTTATTAGGTTTCAATTAGGTGGATGAATGGAAGAGTCAATATTCGTTCCTGCAAAAACAGAATTTTGTAAAACGCTTATTCAAACCTGGATACAGCAGTTCCCATGGCTCTATGGCATGTACACCAGCGACAAATTGATCGGGTGAGCGAATCTTTTCTTGTTTACAACGAGTGAAAAATTATCTAAGACCTACTTTAAGCCAAGAAAAGTTAAATGCCTTACCTCTTTGGTCAGAACTAATGAACAAGATTTCATACGATAGTGTTATGTAAGTGCAACTGTTACCAGATAATTGAATATATGTACATATAGCTTTTAAGCTGTGAGTAAGCGCAATAAAAATTATTTAATCACGTTTGCCTAATGTACATTATTTTTTAAGTAATATGAACGCATACCTTACCCCGCCTTATTAGTAGCACTAGAGCATGATTGAGCTTTTATTAGTTCAGAAATATACCCAAAAACAATTTCTTGTGCAATCTTAACTAAATCGTTGCAAAAATAGTCTAAAAACTGACACATCGATCTCCTAGTTCACAATCTCACTAATTACGGGAAAAAGGTGCTGTAATTAGGACGATAGTGCACAAATCATAAAATTACAATTTCAGTGATAAAATAATTGTAATCAATATGGTTGGGAACTAGGGTATTGGATTGTACAGGTCGGTAGGGGCGACAAAATATGAATAGGCTACTGGCGTAAAATGTGTAAATCCGCCACTGAGAATGCTTAAGTCCGCATTTATACTCCGTAATAACGCCAGTAACACTTTACCAATGTGGCCTGACCAAGGGAAGGCCTAAAGAGATGGGACAGTACAGCGAAGCATGGAAGGAACACACTCATGACGGGATGCTTAACGAATGGTCGTCAACGAGGCTCTCAACTTTTGACTTCCAAAAAGCCGTTGATAATAATAAGACCGCCCTAAGAGGTCAATAATAACTAAAAACAAGTCTTTCAAATAGGATTTATACAAGCATTATATTTTTAATAAAGTCAAGAAGCAGTAAGATTAGCCTGAAACTGGAGCAGTTGGCGTAGTTGGGGCTGCGGGCGTAGCTTGAGCTGGAGCAGTAGGCGTTGTTGGAGCTGGAGCAGCAGGTGTAGTTGGGGCGGGAGCAGCAGGGGTAGTTGGAGCTGGGGCAGCAGGCTGTACAGAGTTGCTATTGTTGTTGGTATTGATATTGGTGTTGCTGTTGGTGTTGGTGTTGACGTTGCTAGATTGGCCATGGCAGAGGACCACAAGGCCGAGAACGCACAGTAAAAGTATTCCTTTGAAGCTCATGTTGATAGAATTAACTAGATAATGATGTATCTTTCAGAAAACCTGCTTGCTTTTATACTCCAGTGAAAGCTAAGTTCGGCTCCAACTGTGCGCAAATGTTTTACACAAATATACCATACGTCATGGGTTTTACGTATTGTTTACGCGAAAGTGAACATATTTATTGGCTTAGAACGGGAAATTTGTGTAAACATCTGCTATTGATTTAACGTTCGTATGTTATACTTTAATTTGGATCTGATTTGGCACCAGAGGGTGTGGCACCTAGACTTAAGAGAAAAGGTATCCAAGATCTGAAAAAATTACTTGTTATGTATCACAAAAATATATTGTATAAAGTACATACAAAGTAAGGAGAGAGAAAACATTTACATGAATATATTATATAATAAAAAGTGAAAAGTAAAGATGACTCGATTGTGAACAGTTGTAAAGAGCACATCAAATTACAAGAATTAAAGGAATAAGGAATCAGAGTTGAAACATTAGTCTTTACTGAGAACATTATAAAGTGGCGACGAGGAAAACCAAAAGACAGAACGAAAAAAAAAAAAAAAAAAGTTAAACACGTGTGCAGAAAAGTGCAGTATTAAAGTTAAACATGCCTAGTAATCAGATAGTGGGTAAATTTGAAGAATTCGAGCCCAATGAAGATTTTGATTCTTATAAAGAACGCCTTCAAATTTATTTTGAAATCAATGGAATAGTCGATTCAAAGAAGGCTTTAATTTTATTAAGTTTAATCGGGATAAATACATATAAAATTCTAAAATCCCTAGTGCAACCGAAAAGTCCATCAAAGTGCGGTTATGACGATATAATTGATGCGCTTCAGGAATATTTTGCACCTCGATTGAATATTCGTTCAATTGTCCAAGAAGAGGGACAAAGTATCCAGGAGTTCATCATTCGTTTAAAAGAGAGCGCGCAAACATGTGGTTTTGGTGACTTTGCGAAAGAAATAAATCCCGCAACAGGAAAGTGCTGTGACAACATGTAAGAATTCAAAGCACTTCAGTTCAAGTCGTTTGCAATAGATGATGCCTTAACGGATCAATTTATAGCCGGCGCATAGTGGGGCAGAAATGCCTTATTAACCATGGTTTTTGGTATGCTGACCTTAAATCCGAAGCCAAAAAACTGTACCACTTCAGGTTTTCGAGATAATCCCGTTATAAACTGTTAAATATACTCGCACTTGTATGGTACTTTATTGTGTAGTGTGAGCTCAATATTTTCTTTATTTTAAACTCAATTTTAAACATTCTTACAGGATTTTTTAGTGGATTATTCATACATTGAGTTAAAGTTTTTGAAGCATTTCAATAGCAACATTTTGATTGAAGAAAAATAATGAAATAATGTAAACTTTAAAATCTAAAAAAATAAACAAACAAAAATATTTTGTGTACCTGGGTTCAAAAATTAATAGTTAAATATCTCGTTTACCTATGCTTGGTGTTGTTAACAAATTATTTGTGTAATTATGACTATTCTGAATCCGAAAAATAGTCGATAATTTCAGTATGCAGTTGGTTGTTTAAATCGGGCTGTAAAAACATTTCGATAGCTTCAGAATCGAATAGATTTTTTTTTCGAATGTTTTCTAACTCTCTGGTTGGTAATAAATGGATCTGAAGATATTAACATTCGGTTCGTAATGCCTGTTAATGTGCCTTGTCTTTTTTTTCGACTGAAATGTTCTCTGTACATTTTAAAGTCCTTATTCCGGGCTTCTAACGCTTCTTCACTCATTTCTCCAATGGGCAATACACTTTGAGAAATTATTTCATGTCCATGAATGAGAATTTTATGAACTGAAGTGCTTATATAGTACCAAGGATACAGCAATACAAGCAACTTCGCAGTTTCAAGATAATAAATTTAAAATTTAGGAACATCTATGTATATTAAATCCACTTGATAAACACTGCAAAATTATGTGAAATTTTTTTATCAGATCAACATCTATACGAGTTATTTCACTTGATTTAATAGAGTTTTTGAAGAAACGCCTGGCTACATTTCCCGTGTTTGTATTGCCATATCCTGGCTTGGGTCGATCAATTTTTAACCCCAATTCTTTTTTGAATGCCTCTTGAATGCGTTACTTGTTTTGAGCCACATAATCTTCTGTGACTTTCGATTTACGCCATTCTTTCACAGGCAATTTATAAGGAACGTGAAGCAGGCATTTAAACATTCTTATCCATGCATGAAGAACGGATATTCCATACGATAAAAACTGTTGAGAGATAGGAAGTGATACCATTTTTTCAATATTATTAAAGTCCTTGGATGTTGCCTGACAAAGATAACATCTCTGAGCAGAGCGAACACCACTCAGGCTATTACATATCTTGCCATCAACCATTGAAACTATCAACTGGTGTTTGACTATGTAATCTTTATCGTCAACAATTATTTTTGTTGGTTCGAGTTCATTTATTTGCGATTGAATGGATTCGTTCTCTCTGTTGACCAATATATCTGTTTCCTTCTCAAAAGATATCTTTATAGGCATATATAACCTTTTCCTAGGTTCACAAGGTGGACAAGGATTCTTCCAAAAAATGTTTGAATTGTTCGATAGCTTTAGTGGTACTATATAAGTTATAAATACAAATTTGTCATCTGCATCTGTTGTGTTAGCAAACCTTTGATGGTATTCGCTGTGCCCGGAGCTACTATCGAAACCCACTTTAGAATAGAGCTTAAGTTCACTGCAGCTCGCACTATTCAAAACATATTTCTGTGATGTTGAAAATCTCTCAACAGTGTGATCCAGCAGCTTCTGCATTCGAACTTCAGCTGTTTGTTCATTCACAGTAAGATTTTGTGGATAGCATTTGGATTTCTCTTTTTGCACAACTTTATAAGACGGCAAAACATCATTGCTGACATATTTTCTAATTGTGTCGTATTGATCATGGGACAGTTTTGCTTCTATAAGCATTGACAAAGCTTGACCAGGAGTTAGCATAACTGTCGAACTTTTTGAGGTATTAGATGGAGATTCTTCTAACAATTCGGAATTTTTTTTTTCTCCAGCAGCTCGAAAATTAATTTGAGCAGCGAAAAGAAGCTCTTCTGGAGATGTATCTCGAAGATCGGCTACTCTTTCGCGTTTTCTTCGCTTACTCGAAGAAACTAGTCTGAGGGCGCCCAGGGGGTAGAGAATACATTTGAAACTTAAGTTTTTCTTGAAGCCAATTTGATTCATTTTTATCAAAAACTGAGCTTTTCTTCCACATAGATTTTAGTTCAAATTTAAACTGTATTAATTCTTTTCTTAGGTCTGTCACATGATTTTCAGAGCAGTTTATACTTGTCATTAAAAATGTCTCAATATCTTAAATTTTTTTGTCAATACTTTTAAATTTAATGTTAAAAAAAGATTTCGCAGAGTTTCTGCCTTTTGCAAGAGAAAAATTCCATGTTGAGACCTTAAATGTGATGCAAAAGATTTAATATTTTGCATACTTATGAACACAAGAAATTTAAAAAAAAAAAAAATATTTCAGGCAAACATTTTTTACTTTTAACTTCAATTCCAAATAAAGAAAATATTAAACTAAGAAAAACAAATGTTTAAACATTCTGACATTCTGTTTATTTTTTGTTTCCAATTTTACTTCATAATCGAGTAAAAACTAATGCTATTCAAAGAATATACCTGATTCAAGAAATTCTATCAAAATTTTTTTTATTAACGATTGATTTTCAACAGAATAATTGAGTCCACTTATTTCGGTTAGTTTACCACAGAACGCAATTTTAACTAAACTGTCAACTTTGATGCCGAACGGTACAGTGATAGAACCACTAACTGAAAAAATAAATTGCTGAATCATGTGAGACATATTATCAGTTAATCGAAACAGTTATTTTTATTGAAATTTGTAATATATAAAGAAAAAAACTTCTCGCCGCTTCTGCCTATGCAAGACCCCACAGTGCGGCGTAAGGAATGAAGAAATATCGACGTGCATTGTTAAATGACTTCACACTTAATTTTGAGAAATGTTGCAATGTCGCACTCAATATGGAGATGTCAACAAGAGAATCGAAGGCTATACACCCAAAAGTCTCAACACAGTTCGCCATCAAAACATCATCACTACCATCAAGTGTGCAATATAATCAGGATGAAAGTCGTCATCAAAAATCTAAATTCAATTCCGTGAATGGTAAATGAGGGAAATGTCAAAGATGTGGTCGTCATCATGATGTCAAGTCATGTCCTGCAAGAAATTGGAAGTGCTTTAGCTGCAATCGAATCGGACACACATCAGTTGTCTGTACTCAGTCAAAGCCCCGGATAGTCAAGGTGAATGTGTCATTCAAAACGTTGTCGTCGAAGGGCAGCCATTGTGTATGGAACTAGACACTGGAGCTTGTCATAGTCTAATTAGTCGTAGTGAATATAAATCAAAATTTTCTTATCTAGTGTTACAGCCAGAATTTAATACACTTATTACTTTTACAGGTCAAAAACTTAATGTAAAAGGGAAAATCAGAGTTCGAGTGGAGTTTCAAGAACAGTCATATGATCGAGATCTAATAGTCGTCGAAAGCCCTCATAGTTTTACGCCATTAATGGGTGAAGCATGGTTACAGGTCTTAGCACCGTTGTGGAAAAAAAAGTTGTTTGGAGATTGTCCAGGTTTGATAAAAAAGGTCGAGTTAAATTTTGTCGATTTTATTCAAAGTAACTTTCCAAATGTACTTACGTCAAAGCCAAATGAAACTATCAGAAATTTTGAAATTAGTATCAGTAGAACAGGAATTAAACCGCCTCATAAAAAATGGTACTTTGATTCCTGTCAATTCTAGCCCGTGGGCAAGTCCAATTGTTTGTGTACATAAATAAATGGAGATATTAGAATTTGTATGGATTGTCGTGTGACGATCAACAAATTCATTGAATCTTATTATTATCCGTTGCCCCTAATAGAAGAAATATTTGCAAGCTTTGCCAATTGTAATGTTTTTTGCGTAAATTGTTTTTTGTTTAAATCGCCAAGTCGAGCAAAAAAGCGGCACGGCCATACCATTCTTTTCTCGAAGCAGTTCAGACTATTTTCGACCCCCCTATAACTTCTTTGTGAATAAAGCTAGAAGTCTGAATTTTTAGTAACCAAGCAGGCATCGTATAGACACGGTATATTTCAAATTTCATTCAATTTGAATTAGTAGTTTAAGAATTATAACTAGTCAAAATTTCTTAATTTTGTCACTCACTCACCCACTCATTGACCGATCATCAAAACTCTAAGGCACTTCTAGCAGACATAGAAGCTTCAAATTTAGAATACAATTAGTGTTTAGTGTATAAATCAAGGAAAAACTAAAATATTTTGCAATTTCGGTCCAGTTTTCTAGATACACCAAATATTATTATTAATAGGATAGTGTATATATGTATATATGTATACATATATACTATGTATATATCCTTTATCAATTTATCTAGATGACGAATTTAAAAAATGAACTCCTAAAAATATGCAACAATCAATTGGCGGTGGGGGAATTGGGTTTAGTGGTCAATATGTTTCATGGCGAATTTAAAAAACTAACTCCTAAAAATAAGCAACCAGCAACTGGCGGTTGGGGAACTGGTTTGGTCGTCATTATGGTTCATGTATTTGACGGAATATAAAATCTCCAGAAGTTGATTGTTGATGTTGTTAACAGTAATATTTCTTGGCGCGAGAATTGCTATTTCGCATTTATGATCCAGGTAATTTTTTTGTAGATTTGGAAATACTTTTTCAATCAGTTCATTGATCGAATCGACCTTTGTACTGACTTGATCAGTTTTCAAACTGCCATCAATATCAGGACTTAATTTACCTTCTCCCAATTCAATTAATTTTTTTGGCAAATTCACTGGATAGTCTATCGCTATGAAGATGAGCTCGCATGTTTGTGGAAAGCTTCATTGTTTTAACATGACTCCAAAGGTAAGAACACTTAAGGCATGCCTTAATCTCATCTGCTTTGGTTCCCTTTGGAATGACTGGAAGCGTCTGTCGAAAGTCTCCACATAAAAGAATCGTTATACCTCCCATGAAAGAGGTACAATTTAATATGTCTTGTAGTGTTCGGTCAATGGCTTCTAATGCTTTTTTATGGGCCATTGTACATTCATCCCAAACAATAAGCTTACACCTTTTAATAACTGTAGCCATTCCACATGTCTTACTTATATTACACACAGGCAAATCATTAGAGTTCAGGTTTAACGGCAGTTTGAAAACAGAATGAGCCGTTCGACCTCCAGGAAGTAACGTAGCAGCAATGCCAGATGATGCCACAGCTAGCGCTATTTTTTTCTGCTGTGCTGTCGTACCTTAGCAAGCAGAAGTTTTGTCACAAATGTTTTTCCTGTACCACCTGGTGCGTCAAGAAAATGTATTCCACCCACATGTTTTGCAATTTGGTTAAGCACGACAGAATAGACAGGACGTTGATTTGGGAACAATTTTGGTTCATATTCCTGATTATATTTGGTGAGACTATTGATGTCATACGAAGTCTCCCTTAAGATCTCAGTACGTAAATTATTAAATTAATTTCTTTTGGTATTAGGAAGACCAAAGGAATGTAAGTTTTCTCCACCCAGGGAAATTATTTTATCTTCGATATCGTGTAAAGCTAAATTATAAATTTCATCCGAAAAGCAAATTTCCATTTCAAAATTTTGAATTTGAACTTGGTATTTAAAATCTTCTGCCAAATCATCTTTAAATTTCATCCATAATTCCAAAGGATTGCTAATTTCACATTTTCTAAGTAGGATTGCAAGAAGGCATTTTTGGCTGTCTGCAATGGTATTGCCTCTAGCAATGTTGCTTCCCACAGTTTCTCATCTTCAAGTAATCCTCGCTTAAAGCAATCCTCTTGATATGTTTCACAAACATAATCATTTACAGTTCGCAAAGATGCGAATGTGGTAGGACGTGTGACTTCATGAAGAAGTAGTCGTAAAACAAAACATTCATATTGGCTAGGATGGACAGTGTAAACTCTTCCAATAGCAGTATCGCATTTAATGTCCGGGTGACCCTCAACGGCTCAAAGCTACTGGTGGAAAGAAATGCTCAAGAAATAAAATCGCGGCGCATCAAAAGCTGTGTATAACATCTACACAGGTGACGAATATTGGATCTATGCGTATGAGCTCGAAACAAAACACGAATCTACTTTATGGCTCTTCCAAGATGAGCCAAATCCGACAAAAGTGATTCGTACGCGAGGCACTTCGAAACAAATAATAGCCTATTTCTTCGAAATAATTGGACATGTGCCGTTAGAGCAACGAAGGATCATCCTTCATCATGACAATGCAATGACATCGACTGAAACAACCACCTATTTGACTGGCCAAAACATCGAATTAATGGGTCATCCTCCATATAGCAGACCAAATGACTTCCTTTTTCCCGCATGTCAAAAATTAATTGAGTGGCCAACGTTTTTCAACGCCCGAAGAAGCCGTTAGTGCATTTAAAACCCATGTCTTGGAGGTACCTCAATCGGAGTGGAAAAAGTGTTGGTTTCAGCGCATGCAAAAGTATATTGATCATCACGGGGAATACTTCGAAAAATAATAAAGCCATAAGTATTAAAGCATAAAGAAACTTATGCTTGTTACTCTAGTTGCTGTTCCATTAAAACAATTCTTCTTTTCCTTTTTTATCCCGGCGTCGTTATGGTCAGAAGTGTAGGACCATAACCTTCCCACTTAACTGCATTCCTACTGGTCCGCTTGTGGGGTCCGCCCCAATTAAGTAAGACAAATATTAACATAATAAGAAACCTACAATAATCCAAAGAAAGAAGAGAGAGTAAAAAAAAAATGTTGTAATATGTGAGGAAAGCATACAATTTTAAGGCGCTAAGATACTATAAACCATCCTATGTAATAAGGCTAATCAAGACAAATCGATTGATATATATATTGTTGAGGTACCGTAACGTACCTACTCCCTATTCGCGGACAAACAAAAAAATGTGTTCTCTTTTATAGATGTAGAGATAACCATTTGACGAACTTACATATAATTAAATCAATTTTAAAACAAATTGTATGTTCGGTGTCCGGCCACGGGTTTTCTAGTGCATAGGATTACAAAGTTACATTTGCAGTGAATGAATCAGTGTACCTGTATATGTATAATATAAAAGAATAAAAGGTGTATAATAGATAGGTACCTAAATACAATTATGTTCAAAGGTAATTTGTAAAATGGTCAATCAACTAAGTGAAAAAGCAATAATGGGACATGTCTTATGAAGTTGTACCAAAATTCGGCAAAGTATTAAGTAAACTAAATATCCCGAAATTGCCATGAAAGAAAGAACACTTATAATCATAACCGCGGCCGGCGGAGATGGCTTGTCCGCTTCCATGCTTCCCGTCCGTCATAGAAAGGCGACCACTTTCTTCCAGGCAATCTTTGGGTCTTGCTGCGATACGCAGGTATACACACAAAATACGTTTTACTTAACTTACGCAAATTGTATCAGTCAGTATGGGTATAAAAATTTAAATAATCTTTATATAAATCTAATTCTGTAGAAAAATAATGGGATGTCAATAAGGTTTACCAAGCCTTACAATATTTAAAAGTTGTAAATGCTCTTTACTCTCAGATACAACTTCCACATTCACTTCAACAATTGATTGGTTATTTTAATGAAGAGGACAATATCCATCATATAGTGGACCAATTATAATCTCAAGTAGATAACGTTGTAGGAGGAAATGAACTCTAAAGTCGAGTGCTACGAGATAAATGACGGTAAAAAGTTCCTGAAAAGAAGAGCTAACCCGTATTTGATCAATCACTATTTCTACGACGGAGAACAAGTACCAGAGAAATACTTCTTCTCCTTACTTCATTTATTTAAGCCATGGCGTTCCTCAGATGAATTAAAGATGGGGTGTGATACTTACACGGAGGCGAAAGAAGATTTAAAAGAAAGAGTCGATTATGGTAACTCAATGATAGAGTCAAGATATAAGATACAAAAAGCATTTAAAATGATAGAATCTAAAGTTGCTGAGATAAACGAAGAAAGGGAAATTGTTGATGATGACGATGGTCCTGAAAACCTTTTAGACTTTGAAGCTGTGGAAGCTGCAAACGCAAATCTGGTAGAAGAAGAGCAGACTGATCTTCAAAGTATGATCGCGAAACTTAATGCCGATCAATAAAAACTCTAAAAGTTTGGGTTAAGACGTATTTAAACAAAAAAGTGGCAGTTAGTGCTCCAACAGACATAGCTGCATTCAATGTGAATATATTGACTATACACAGACTATTGCAGGTGCCTGTGGAACACAAGCAAACACCGAAGTACAAACCACTTTCTGATGAAGTGCTCCAAGTTCTGAGATCAGATTTGAAAGAATTAGTGTTGTTTATCATAGACGAAGTGCCGATGATATCCAATGTTACTTTAACATGTATTCATTTACGCTTGTCTGAGATATTTGACACAAGCGACGATCAGTATGGGTGGTTTGGAAAAAAACATCTTTTCGGGGATCTCTTACAGCTTCCGCCGGTAAGAGAAAAGTCACCTTTTGAAAAACTCTCAACTGCTGAAACTAACAAGTTGTTAGCCTCCCTCAGTATGCCGAATCTGTGGATTGAACTGTTCATATATGATGAACTTACTTTTATCATGCGACAGCTCAATAATTCTGACTTTTCGCAAAAGAGAATAAGATTAGGTGTGACTACACAAAAAGACCGCGACTTACTCTCGACTAGATTAATAACTCTAAAATCTGATTCAAATGAAAACAGATTAATTGAAATAATTGAACACCTCTCGAAACTTCCTGATGATACCGTTTGCTTATTACCTACAAAAAACATGTGTCAACAATAAGTGCAAAGAGTATAGTGCAAAGAGTAAAGGTTGCTCCGGAAAATACAAAAAAAGAAGATGTTTACGAGCTTAGTCCGGTCAAAACTAAATTTGAAATTATTAATAGAGCTTATGTTCATCGCGAACAGTTTCCTATATGTTCCATATAGCCTATGCTATAACTATACACAAAAGTCATGGCCTAAGTCTAAATAATGCGCTGATGGAAATCGGTTCTGCAGTATTCACATCCGGTCAAGCTTACGTGACACTTTCGAGAGTTACAAGTCTGGGCGGCTTACATCTAATTAATGTCGACTTTGGAAATATTAAAGCGCAGGAATCCTCAATTTGTGAATACAATAGATTAAGAAACATTTACCGTCCACACTTGACAGAAATTGTAACATCAAAACCTCCGAGAAAAACCCATAGAGACAGGGAGTGGGCTTTGAGAAAAACTGTAGTTAAAGCTCAAGAAGTAGTACCGGAAAAGAAAAAAGAGGAAAACTATCTACAATAAGAAAAGCTCATAAGACACAGAGTGGGCTTTGAGAAAATCCGTTGTTGGTATTCAAGAAATAGAAGGTACCGGAAAGGAAAAAAAGTAGAACTATCTACAAAAAGAAATGAAAGTCTCGCAACTCAGTTCTTCTACCGTAAAAAGTTGTGAGATCTATGTAATACCAAGTCGGTTAATTTATTCAGTCCCTATTTAAGGGACCTTTTGTCTTAAGTTATTACGTAATTAGGTAACCTAACAACATCTTATAGTGACCATATTAATATTAAAAATCTCTTATGTTTTAAATAAATAGATTGACTTGGCAATCGCACTAAACAATCTAATTTAGTATAATATGTATAACTTGTGAGATACATTGTGTTTTCATGCGATGGAACACCCCCTCGAACCCCTATCCCTCTTTCTTAGGTTCACTCCTCCCTCCCACAGCCAAACTCATCAGACATATTGCCGAACATAACGCCGAAGACCGTTATACCATATTTAAGAGATAGAAGAATCTACGAAAATCTACATCTCTATTTGGCCTACCTCAACAACAAACCTGTCTCCATTAATATCGACGGCAAAACTGAAACCAACATCCTAGTTTCAATCCACCATGAAGGCCGACTCTCACGAGTTGAAAAAGAACTTTATCCGGTTTCACGAAAGCATTAATATCTCCCCCATTGATGTAAATAACGACCTCTCCACATTCGCCGCCCATGTCAGTTCAAATCGTATCGCACAATTGCAAAGTATCCGCTCTAATTTTAAAAACAATTTTAAGTCCTAACCTACGCACCACCACATCTCCCCACCGATCGAATATTTCTTACAGACTCTTACAAACGCATATTCTTGTACATACTACCGTAACGCACCAAAACCTCCGCAGTACTCGTTAATTCCCAAAAACTCCCAATGTCAATAAATGCCAAGCCATCACTTACTCCTCTCTTCCCCACCATCCACAACCTACATTATTCGTAATGAAACCGTTCCCCCTTTCAACTTCTTGGTCGACCTAGGGGTCATTTGTGACCGTGAACTTAACTTTCACCTAAATACCGATAACATTATGAAACGTGCCAACTCTGCCCTCGGTTTCGTTAAACCTAACGTTACGAGATCATTATACTCGTACAATATTTTCGTTAGGCCACTTCTCGAATATGTTAATCAAGTTTATCGGTTTTGTCCTTTGCGGCCTTCCCTGGACTGACCGCCTTAACTTAGCGCCTTATACGGGCCGTGTAAAATTAATCAACCTCCAACACGTTAAAGAACGACGCGATGTTGCAGATATTCTTTTTATTCACGACCTTCTCAGCGGTATAATTATTGCCCTTAACACCAACCCGGATAACCTCTAGTCCATGCCCTTTTTTCGTCAAAACACTCGTCGCAGAAACTATGACTACCACGAACCAATGTCCAGAATGTTGTGGAAAGCTAACGCCAACCTTTTCGACCTTCACATCAAAAAGTCCAGTGTTAACATTGCCCAATACCTCAAGCCTTCACCCTCTCCTTAATCATTTCTACCCTGACACCTAGTTATTAAGTTATTTAAGTTTTTTTTTTTTTTTTTGTTAAAGCTTGCATTAAACTAATAAAGTATAGGGGCGTCAGCAGAGGAGTCGAAAGCATTTTAAATGTCGCCGACTTTATTGTTGACCCCAGTTAAATTGTAATCGATCTTGCTGGCCGGCAAATGCAGGCGATTCGTTTAAGGCAAATAAACACAACTTCATTTGTGCGTAGAATTACAGCCCATTACGCGTATTAGGCACTGAACACTGTTGTCTTGCATGTGGGCTTGAAGCTAGCCTTCATATGAATATAAAAACAAGCAAATTTCTGAAAGATACATTATTACCTAGATAAACCTAACAAAATGAGTTTTAAAGGTATCATCTTACCTTGTGTTGTCGGGCTTGTTGTCTTATGCTAAAGGGTCCGCCAAATAACTTTTTTTTTTTTGAAAATGCTATAAAAAAAACTACTGAATATTTTCTCAAATTTCTTTTTTTATTTGAAAGTACAATCCTTCCTGTTAATAATGGAAAATAATTTCATTCAAATGGCTGCCTCGGCTGGCCATGCAGTAGCCTACACGATCGGTCCAATTTTTAAGCACATTATCGATTGTGTGCAGCTGTATTTCACCAATGGCTTCATGAATATTAATATTTAAAGCGTCAATTGTCTCTGGCTTGTCGGCGTAACACTTATCTTTGACGGCACCCCACAAATAATAGTCCAACGGTGTCAAATCGCAGCTCCGACGTGGCCAAACGACATCAGCTCTGCGGCTGATAATGCGATCTTCAAAAACAGGGCGCAAAACATCGAGTGTAGCTTCGGCTGTGTGGCACGTAGCGCCGTCCTGTTGAAACCAAATGTTGCCAATCTTCAATTTTTGTGAACAAAAATTCGTTCAACATGGCCCGATAACGATCGCCATTGACTGTAACGGCCACTCCTTGCTCATTTTCGAAGAAAAATGGCCCAATTATGCATCTGGACCAAAATCCGCACCAAACAGTGGCTCGTTTTGGGTGCACCGGCTTTTCAATGTATGCGTGCGGGTTTTCGGTGCCCCAAATGCGACAATTTTGCTTGTTTACATACCCGCCAAAATCAAAATGAGCTTCATCTGAAAAGATGATTTTTTTGGCAAAATCGGCATCTTTTTTTCAAAGTAATGTCGCAATATTTCCCAGCGTTGTTCAAGCGTATACACAACCATATTCGTTTAGCGGAAGGATAAAACTAATTATCTGTCAAATCAGACATGAGCTAAGTGTTACCATTCACGAAATAAGCACTACTTGAAAAAAAAAACGTTAGATGGCGGACCCTTTATGATGTTAGTGGACAAGGATCAACCAACCCCTTTAGTCATATACAATGCATAATCATCGCGCTTTGTATGACTTCACCATATATGTATATAAAAACAACAAACCAAAAAACATCTCTGACACCTTCCTCTGCAACCGATGCCAAGCCGGCTTGGTGATAAGCTTGCTCTCGCAGTGAGTAAACAAGATGCCAAGCCAAGCCATATGTTGCTAAGCACATGCTGAAAAATCGTAAACAACGCTGGGATAGTACATTCTAGCTTGTAGTTTAAGCTTAGAATTAAGGCATTCTGTGTTTGATCGTTGAAAAATAAAGATCTCAGAAAAAAATTATTTGGGTGTTTCTTTAGTAAGGTGTAAGAGCGAATTACTCTTGTAACTCTTTGGCAGCAAAAACGGCAACAGCAACAGCGACTAATCCTAATGATAATGATCAACATTTCTGGCTTTTATGTTATGAAAAGTATAATGATTGTATAAAACTTATCTGAAGGACTTTTTTATCTGATGTAATCTTGTATTTGCCAGGGTTGACATTTGATTATATATAATTATATATAATTATAGGCGGGGTTCTTATTAAGACAACATACTTTATAGCAACCTGTTAGAAGCCATTTTCTGTGTTTTTTTGGATGTTGAACCCTTTTTTTTGACATAATAATAACAGACCAGGTCCATTCCTTTTGACAAGCCGGCTAATCAAGTTCTTGACTTGATATTGCTACTGTGGAATGACTAGTTGTGAAATTTAGGTCTCTAAAATATTTTTGCATTTTAGGAGAGTTTAATTGGTACGAATGTGTCTGGCATGAAGTTCACACCGCTCATTGTAAAGGGTGTTTTTTATAGAGGTATAGAACTTTGAAATGGAATAAAATAAAGATAACTTTTTTAATTGACATGAAATTGACTTTATTCGAAAGATAATCTTCTAACATTATAATTTAAATATAATTTCTGGCATATGGCCGCCACGGCTGGCTCGGACGTAGTCTAATCTGGAGGTCCAATGTTCGATGATTTTTTCCAACATTTGTGGCCGTATATCGGCAATAAGGCGGCTAATGTTGTCCTCCAAGTGGTCAATCGTTTCGGCGTAGACTAGCGAATTCACATATCGCCACAGAAAATAGTCAAGCGGCGTTAAATCGCACGATCTTGGAGGCCAATTCACGGGTCCGTAACGTCAAATTATGCGGTTACCAAACTTTTCCTTCAATAAATCAATTGCGGCACGAGCTGTGTGACATGTGTGCCGTCTTGTTGAAGCCACAGCTCCTGCACATCATGGTTGTTCAATTGATGAACGAAAAAGTCAGTAATCATGGCTCTATAGCGGTCACCATTGACTGTAACGTTCTGGCCAGCATCGTTTTTAAAGAATAAAGCACATCAAACAGTCAGTTTTTGTGGATGTAACGGTGCCTCAACATACACTTGAGGATTATCATCACTCCAAATACGGCAGTTTTGTTTATTGACGTATCCATTCAACTAAAAGTGAGCTTCATCGCTAAACAAAATTCGCTTATGAAAATTGGGATCAACGGCAATTTTTTTTTGGGCGGTCATATGCCAGAAATTATATTTAAATTATAATGTTAGAAGATTATCTTTCGAATAAAGTCAATTTCATGTCAATTAAAAAAGTTATCTTTGTTTTATTCCATTTGAAAATTCTATACTTCTATAAAATTCATCCTTTATATGGAAAGGAATCTTTTGAACCAAATGTGGAGGTGTTGCCGTCGAATAATGCATACTTTGCTGCTGACAAGCTTTCAAAAAAAGATTATTTTTCTATGAAAATAGGCCGATTTTTAAATCGACAAATTTACCTCATTTTGAACGAAACCACGGCTGCGATATTTTCGGTATATGTACTTGTTTTATTGGCACAGGGAGTATCAATAGTAAATACTCGTATGTTGACCCGATAGAACTCATGACAAAGTGCGCCATTATAATCGAAGAAACTATTGAGCGAAACTTTTACATCTGACTGAACTCTGAGTTCGTTTTTCGGTCTTGGCACTTCTGGTCGCGGTCATTGGGATGATTGGGCTTTGGTTTCGACCTCATAGCCGCATAGCCAAGAGTGATAACTCTTTTAAGGAAATCTGGATCGTAATTAAGCAGCTCCTGGGCGAAGCTCATGCGACGGTTATTTTGGTCAAAATTTAGCAATTCCGGAACAAGCTTCGCTGACACACGTGTCATTCTCAAACTGTCTGAAATTTAATGGCACGAGCCAACCGATATGCCAATCTGCTCAGAAATTTCTCTGATAGTGATTCGACGATTCCCCATAACAATTTTCTTCACTGCTTCAATGTTTTCATCCATTGCTGACGTCCTGGGGAATCCAGAGCGGTCATCGTTATTAACATTTTCTCGGCCTTCTGTAAAACGCTTGCACCACTTCGAAATATTAATTTTCTTGCGCAGAGTAGACTTGCGAAATTCTACAGTCAACACACTAAATGTGCAAAATGGCTGATGACATCAGTTTATGTTAGGGGCTTTCGTACCAACATAGCAAGAAAAAAAAATCGAAAATCGAATGTGCTTAGCTCACGAAATTCAAAAATTCGCCTTATTGTTTGAACAAACCTCGTAAACATATGTATCTTATGCCAAAGGATCACAAAAGGTAGTTTCATCACCCGCTATCAATTATGCAACACACGAATAATTTGTAACGACTGCTGAAATAGAAACTATGCGTTCTCAAGTGCAATCCTTGAAACAAATTTTACAAAAGCACTGTAATTTTATCTAAAAGCGATATTAGCAATTTTTGTTTCAAAAGGATTTATCCTGCTTGTGGTACGGGCCCGTTGCTGTTGTTGTTGTTGTTAGTATTGTTGTTTGTATTATTATTGGTGTTTGACTGTTCGTCGAATGTCCATTCGCGATTTAATTATTCGGGCAATGCTCCTATACAATATAACAATAGGGCCAGGATTGTACCGGTGGATCATTTTCTAATAAAACTGATCCGGGGTCACGTTGCGAGGACAATGACTTCGGTCAATAACCTGATCTCCGGACTTGTACCACGAGAAAGTTCGCCTTAGCGGCTTTGTCCCCCCAGAGGCATTCCTCTATTTAGACCAATGTGGGCTGATCCAGGATGAATTGGCGGTTCCGCTAATCTTCCACGTGGCACGTAAGTCTGTGGAGCGGAAGCTCCTCTACGAACGTGATCAGTAGATCAGTGTCACACCAAGATCGGGGAGACGTCGTCCGACAGCATCAACGCTTTTGGTGGCTGGAGCGGACTGCGTAGTGGTTAACTTTGATAGGTCAGCCTCTTTAAGGCAAAGGTTGACACAAGGTAAGAGTAGGTAAAGTTTAGTTTTAGGTTTAAAATAAAAAAAATAAAAAAATACAAAACAATTACGAAAACCAAAAAAAATTTAGATATACATATATTTTGGTTAAGGTAGGGTTAAGTTATTCTTATAAGTTTCTTTGTTAAAAAAATGATCTGATTCCAAGTTTTTTTTAAATATCACTTTTCTTAGGCCAAAAGTTGTTTATTTATTTTAATTATTACAAGTAAATCGTAAGGCCGAAAAGCATAGTCTTAAGTTGTTCTATTTGCTTTAGAGTGTCCGTATAGGGCCACTAAGGTTTTTTATGTCAGTTGATATTTAAGCTAGTTTTAAGCATTTTTGTCTAGTATATATAAGTGAGTTTTAAAAATATAAAAACAAAAATGAATTTAAAAAAAAAGTAAAAAAAAATATTCGGGCAATGCTTGGGGCTGGATAGAGTTTGTCGGTCCAATTTCTCAAACCGTTTACTGAGTACACCCTGGTGAGAGTTTGGATCGATGCAAGCCGGTCATTGACCGTATATTTGGTTATTTCTTCATTAACTTCTAAGCCTACTTCCTTTCCTGCCATTATTACGTTTTTTACATACCTCTTAGCTGTTTCCTCATTATCACCCAATGGGTAGAGATTGTCAGCGTATGCTAGAATGGATGTGATACCAATAAGCGTTATTTCCCTCTCCTTTTCCTGAACTGATATCTCATTATGAATACCAGCATCACATTGGCTTTGACATTTCTTGCAAATAAAGCTTGTTGAAGCCTTCAATTGGGGACTCTACGCTTTCGACTGTTACATAGAAATTTGGAGGAGGTTCTTTAGGGTCACTTTATGATAAACTCTGAATGGCTCTCCTAAGGATATGATTGTTTTTATTTTCTTCTTTTTTATCACCCTAACTATGTTCCACAATGGTTTCGCATTTTTCTCGAGTGAGTTTAGTTTAATATTACATTAAATAATACGATATATTGGCTTAATGAGGTTTAAAAGGAAACTAAAGATTTGAAATAAGGTCGCTTAGAAAAGAGAAAGAAATTTTTGCGCTATAGCTCGGTATTCGTATAATGACGGTGCTATGTAGGCACTACGTAACAAATCTTTACCTCTTAGCATGGCTAGGTTCGGCTCTCAGCCAGATGTTTGCATTATCTAGTCAAACAAATATGTTCCGTTCTTGTCTATATTACGTCAGACTTACTATTTGCATAAGGTGGTTAAACAGTTGTTTTGACTTAGAACCACGTTCGGTTTGGTATAAAAAGCGAGAAAATTTGGAACAACACATCATAATCTATTTGATTCCAACAAAATGAATATCAAAGCTATCCTCTTACTTTGCGTTGTCGCTCTTGTCTTCTGCCATCAGGCTAATGGACAAGCAGTCCAACCCACCAACCCAACGGTCCCACCTACCAACCCAACGGCCCCCGCCAACCCAGGCAACACCAACGGCAACACCAACATCAATAGCAACACCAATACTAACATCAACAACAACAACAACAGCAACGGACCCGTACCACAAGCTGGATAAATCTTTTTGAAACGAAAATTGCTAATATTGCTTTTAGATAAAATTACAGTGCTTTTGTAAAATTTATTTTAACGATGTGTTTATTTTTTTTTAATGTGTGGTTTATTCAAGGGATTTCATTGCACTTGAGAACGCATAGTTTCTATTTCAGCAGTCGTTACAAATTATTCGTGTGTTGCATAATTGATAGCGGGTGATGAAACTACCTTTTGTGATCCTTTGTCATAAGTATATCTATCGGTTGTCATGAGCTGAAATCAAGTCAACTGTTGTCTTGTATTAATGGTTTATCGTTTTCATTCCAATATTCGGATAGGTGGGACAGTGGTTTCTGACTTTTGCGATGGTTATATCTGATCTGAGTTTCTCGAAATTCACCATTCGGAGTCGGCAGTAGTTACGCTAGATATGGGGCGATAAGTTTGGGGTCCTACGGATGATTCAGTTCTTTTAGTAAGTAGAAATACGTGCTGTGGGAGCTTTCTCGGTTCTTGGAACATGCGGCGGCCTTATTCCTATCCGGATAAGTTCATACAATGATGTCTATGATATTTTCCAAATCTGTTTCTCCAACAATTGTGGGCGTTTTATGTGGTCTATATCAAACTTAACTGCAACTTCTTGGAAAAGCATCATTCATTTGGCTTTCTGGAGCACATGAAAACATTATACCTTACTCCTGTTAACACCCACCCATTTTTCGTGTGCAGCATTCACGCTTCTCGATACAATATCCGTATCTGACAAAAATAAAAAGGTTTTTCAAAGCATGACTAGCTTTTTCTGACATGTCAAGGTGGAAACCATTTTATTGAGTTCAATATCATATTTAGAGAGAAAAACTTGTCTCACTCTTTATTAAACATGGGTCAAAAGGAGTTAAGTTTCTTCCTCAATGGTTAACTGGCCTGACAATGCTTTCAAGACTTGGAAGAAATATACAATGCCAATCTTCTTTGAAAATGATCGCTTACTTCGTAATGGGGTTATATAATATGTAAAGTCAGAACCGCGAAGAGGGCCTTCTATAGCAATAGGCTTGGCCGTTGTTCGTCAGGGAAAAAAGTGAAATACCATTATTAATTAAGCCTTTCCTCTCAAAAGTTTTCGAGAAAGTTATCTTAGTCCAGGAAAGGTAAGCTGATGATGAAAATCGCTCTACCTCCTTAGCGCTGCCTAATTTCTCTAAAGCTTTCGATACCGTCAACCACTCCATTCTTTGCTCAAAGTTTAGAAGAGAGTATAATTTTTCAATATCTTCCACGAAGCTTTTAAGTTCTTACTTATTACTAGGCTATGAGCGCTCGCCTTTCTTGGCTGTAAGGTCCCACAAGGATCGATCCTTGGCCCACTACTATTATCCATATATGCCAATGAGCTTCTCAGAATGCTGAAGCTCAATCCATATGTTTGCTGATGACAGGCAATTCACCTGAGTCGTCCACTTAATCGAATAAACGAAGCCACCTCCAGCGTAGCAGAGCCGACCACCACAGATATTTTCGCCCCTAATTTTCATTCTGTTCCTGCTCCTCATGCTAACCTTGATCTCACCTTCTATTATCAGAATGTAAGAGGTCTTCGCTCAAAAACCCAAGCAGTTTTTCAACAGTCTAATGCTTAACCATTCCAAATCTTTGCTCTGACTGAAACCAATTTATTCCTAGCATAAATAACCAAGAATTGTTCCCATCAAATTTTAACGTCTATCGCGAAGTCTTGGCGTTTTAATAGCCGTCCTTAACTAAATCGACTCATACCTTATTGCAATATCCTCTTCCACTTCAATTAATATTGTACTTAGCCAAGTTAGCGGCATCACAAATTACATGGGTAAACAGCTAGACCTGATCTTCACAAGAGACCCCCTTAGTTCCTCTGTTTCACTTTTTCCCCTTACCTTATCAAATATCGACAACTACCATCCTCCCTTTCATCTCTCATTTTTTCACGACTCTCCATCACTGAATACTTCCCCTCCGCTTGAGTCCTACTACTTCCACAAAGCAAATTTCAACCTAATCAATGAATATCTCTCCCTCCTTCAATTTTTACAGCCTTACAATAAACGACGCCATATCTATTCTCTACAGAGAAATATTCAATTCTATTTCTCTTTACGTTCCCCTTTCTCGATCCAAACATTTATCTACCTCCCCTCTTTTTAATAATCGCAGACTCCGTTCACTAAGAAACACACTGTGGGCAGTCTTCCTTCGAACTCATTCCCCCAATGACTTTTCTAACTACATTGGTATTTATCTGAAATTCACAGAGCTGCATAAGTTGCTCTATGAACGCCATTTAATTAAAACGAAAGCCAATCTTATTAACGATCCTAAGTCCTTCTTTCAGTTTGTCAACTATAAAAAAAAATCTGATGGCTACCCAACTTCACTCTCCTTTAATGGCGAAACCTCGGATGATCCCAAAACTATCGCCAACTTTTTCAAACAATCTTTCGCCGATGACTCCTTTGTACCGGATACTACCTACTTCGACTACTTATCAAATTTCTCCTTTGGACCATTTTTTCCCACGTACTATTGACCCCCGTATCGTTGAAAATATATTGAATCAACTGCATGATGAATTGACTCCTGGGCCCGATGGTCTCCTGCCATGTTACTAAAAAAATGTTCTTCCATGATTTCTGTCCCGCTCTTAAAAATCTTCTACTTATCCCTGTCCTTTGGAGAATTTCCCCGGATATGGAGTACTGCTTTTATAATTCCTGTTCATTTTCACACATACCCGAACTTTTCGAAAGTATGACACTCAAAGTTTCCACTGGAAATCTCTTATCTCCTCTAAACAACATGGCTTCCTCAAATGCAGGTCTACAACCAAAAACCTTGTCGAGTTTGTGTCCTTCACACTCTCAGCATTAGAGAATGGAATGTAATTAAAGAATGGAATGCAATTAGAGAATGGAATGCAATTAGAGAATGGAAATGAGGTTAACGTCTTTTCAACTGATTTCAGTAAAGCTTTCGACAAAATCTGCCACAAACTAATACTCTTCAAAATGTCTTCCCTTAGCTTTGAACCCACTGCGTTGAAGTGGATATCTTCTTATTTAAAAAACCGTTACTACAGTGATCATTTAAGATCTGCCTTTTCCAACACCTTCTTAGCTTCTTCCGGCGTTCCCCAAGGCAACCACCTAGGTCCACTTCTTTTTATTCTTACCATAAACGACATTGAGTTTGTTATCAAACATTCCCACCTCTCACTGTACGCTGACAACATAAATTTCTTCAAGACCATTTCCTTGCAACAAGATCCAAAAATTGTTTGGAACTTAACATTTCCAAATCCCAATCAGTTACCTTCTCACGTAAACGAATCAAACCTCCCCTCGTGTCTGCTTTCTCAATTATCAACCCATCTCCACCGTTCAGGTTATCCGCGATCTTGGCATACTATTGTATGTGATCAAGAGCTCAATTTTCGCGAACATATCGACGATATAATTCATAAGGCCAACTCTGCACTCGGTTTTGTGAAACGTTGGTCTAAAGATTTCTCCAATCCCTACGTGACTCGATCCCTCTATATTACCTTAGTTCGCCCCCTTCTCGAAACCGCATCTCAAGTGTGGTCCCCTAATCAACAAACCCACATATCTAGAATCGAAAGCATCCAACGTCGATTCCTATGTTTCGCTCTTCGAGGTCTGCCCTGTCAAGACCGTCTTAAACTAATCAACTTGAGTATTTTGGAGGAAAGAAGAAGTGTATCTGACATCATCTTCATTCATAGACTTCTTGCAGGTACCATTGACTGCGTTGCCCTTTATAACTCCATATCTCTTAACTACTACTACTAACACCCGTAATACACGCAATCCTCGTCTCTTCTATTTACACACCCCCCGCACCTCATACGGCTCCAATGAACCTGTTTCCCGTATGCTGGCAAGTGTTAATTCGAATATTAGCTTCGACTTCAACCTCACCACTCCATGCCTAAAACTCCTTCTTCTCAATAACCTTCCCTCCTTCCAGTCTTAGTTTTTAAGGATCCCGCCCCCTCACCTGTTCTCATTAGTTATTAAGTTAGATTAAGTTTTGCTTGAATTAGGCTAAATAAATTGTGGTGTTTGCCCCACGAAAATTAATTAAATTAAATTAACGAATGAGGATTTCTAGCATAAACTCGGTTTGTCAACTAAGAATGATCTACAGTTGAATCTTCAAAAATCAAAATTACTCGTAATACTTGGGTCTGATTAATTTTCCACCAATCAAATTAAGACAAGCACCAATATAGTATATTTATTCCACCAAAAATCTTGGCCTGATCTTTAATCGCAAATTTACGTTAAATTAATGCCACTTTTGGTAGGGTTTATGGTGGACTCCGTGCTCCCTGTGTCACCCAATACTTTATGCCCACTCGGAGAAAACTCTTATTGGTGAAAATTCTCCTTCTTCCAATACTATTGTATTGCTGTGAGGTATTTTGTAGCCTAGATTATGACTCAAGAAGAAAGTTACAATATAGCTCGTTTTGTCTTTAATCTTTCCTCATACTCGAAACAGATCTATGGTTTCGCGTTTATCAAACTACTAAAGTACAGGTCATTATGTCTATTACACAGTATCAAGCAAAGAGCCTGACTATTTGTACTCGTATAAGTATATACTTTCTCCAATCAGATGAATCGTGTATGCTCTTACGTTATGTCTGCTTGACACCTTAATTCTGAACGCCAGTTTTTTGTTGATTCTATTCGGTTGTGGACTTTCCTACTCATTAATATTATAGAAATTAGTAGCACTTATAGCTTTAAGTGTTCCCTCCTCCGATATCTGGCCGTTGAAACTTCAAATCTCTAATTCGTCATTTTTATCTATTTCTTTATGTACACTTACGTTAAATTTTAAGTCCTTAAGGGGTGAGATGCAGTTAGATTTTTCAAAAGAAGATCCCTATTTTTTTTTGCATTTTCTTGAAGTATGATATTTGGAAAATATTGTCTAAAAAATTCAAGTCAGTCCGATGAATAGTTTCCGAGCTTCCAAGATATCCTTGAATTAGTGCAGATGTCTCGAACCCTCACGGCCTATTATTAGGTTGTACTACATGAAATGTCCGAGTTCAAAAATGTATAACTCAAAAATTATAAACTTTACGAAAGTTTAATAAAGAAAACTTTCATCGTAAAATTGCCCCAAATATATGTAAGGTGTAAACAACCCCTAAGAATAAGAGGAAAAGTCATCTTGACACTTCAGATAGGTGTCACGATGACTTTTGGTTATAAAGAAAGAGGAGGTAGAATAGGAAATACTTAATGTCGTTTCTGTAAATTATTATAGGTAATTATGATAAAAAAAATTTGAATTTGTAAAATAAAAATACTGTAAATTATTATAGAAACTCAGAAGTGTTTTACTACGGAATTGGCGAAATCTTATAAAACGACATTATCGTCTTAACAAACCTTCAATGATGGACAAGTTATGTTACGAGTTCACAGTCAAGGCTGCGGAAGACAAAAAGACTAATGTGATTTGCCTAACCTCAATTACTACTCCTGAAGGAAAGTCGTATGGAATGCCAGAGCAATATCAACAATATAACAATCACACCGAATTAATAAAAACTCTAATATACAGAATGGTTATTAATTCGACACCAAACCAGGAAAGTATGGATAACTCTTTCAAAAGAACTGCAAGCACTATATGTGGACGAGGACAATATTCAATTTAAAGATTACCTTTTGGAAGAAATCACACAAACCAAACAGCTGACCGATACTGGATTTAACGAAGATGATTTGGAAAAAGTCTTAACAACACTGAGTAAGGAAGAAAGTAAAGAAAATAAAACATTAAACAAGAAACAATTAGCAGAAAGGTTTGTTTTAGACAAATTCGGAGGTAAGAGCGGAGAGGTAATTCAGTGGATGAACATTTTTGAAGGCGAATGCAATAGATTTGGAATTAATAAAGATACAGATAAAATTGAAACTTTTAGACTTTTTTTTAGAGAGCTGAGACTGGTATAAATCAATGCTTATAAAACTTACGTTAGAGTCGGAATGGGAAGACAGGGGAAAAAGTTTCTGTGAGACCTATGCGATTAAAAATTGGTCGCCTTTTAAATATACGTTTTCTTTTAAGTACGTTAGTGGTGCATTATTAGATTATGCATTAAAAAATGTGAGACTTTTATTAAAACTAAACAAATCTATTGATAAACGCACTTTGCTCGGTTTAATAGTAATAGAGTTACCGGACTTTATAACAGATAGGATTGAAAGGTTCAGTTTAAATAATACAGAAGATCTCTTCACAGAATTAAGAGGCCTCGAACATTTAATAAAGAGACGCGTAATAAAAGATAAAAGAGACTCAAACTATAATTGTAAAAGAACAAACTAAACTAAACAAAAAGAACCGTTTCCACCCCGAATCATTATGTTGGTTTGAAAAAAAGAAATGTGAAGACAACAAAACGATAGAGTTGAATGTATAAATAATTTAGAATTGGAGTGTGAACTGCTAGACGAAATTCCAAAAAACTTGATCTCCCACCATTGATCAAGGTGAAACTTTTACTCAATGATACTTTAGAAGTTAATGAGATTTATGATCCAGTATCAAATGTATCCGTAATAAATTCAAAATTGTTCAAATTGAATAAAAATTAAAAGAGTACTAATGAAAATTAAACTTAAAACGATCAATGGTGTGACAGAAACAGATAGTTTAATATTCATGAAAATAAAAAATTTTGAGATAGAGAAAATAATGCATGTTTTTGTAATAATCAATGAAAATTTCTGTTATGATTTTTTAATCGGCTTAGATTGTATAAAAAAATTTGACTTAAGCCAAAATGAAAAGCTAGAAATAAAACAAATAAAAACTTCCAAATCAACTAATAATGATTTAATGAACCAACAAATTGAAAATAAAATAAATTCAAATAAAAACAACAATGAAAAAAAAATTTAAAATGAATGAGACTATAGAAAATACAACAAATTATATAATAAATTTCAATCAGCATGTAATTGGAGAACATTTTAAGATTCTTATAAATCATTTGAATTATGAAGAACAAATGGATATAAATAACTTACTGGAAGAATATAAATCAATTGCAAACGATAAATACGATATTGGAACCGTGAAAAATTATGAGGCTCACGTTGACCTTATAATTGATAAATACCCTTACAGATGTTCGATGGAAGATAAAAAAGAAATAGAAACAATTTGAAACACAAATTTCAAAATTATTGGAAAGAAATTTAATTGAATAATCGTATAGCCCATTTGCTGCTCCAGTAACATTAACATAGGGAGCGCCGTGGCGCAGTGGGTAGTGTGTCTCGGCCGCTGACGCAAGATGAGCGAGTTCGGATCCCGATAACACCAACGCCATCGAATGATTATTTCGCGGTGTCCCTCCTCGGCGGGGTACTGGCAAAACCCCCCGTTGTATACTTGCCATGAAAAGCTTCTCGGCTCTCGCCGTTCGGAATCGGCATTAAGCTTTGTGTTCCGTTCACTTATGTGAAAAAACAAATCGCACACAACATAAGTGAATAAAAAGAAGCTGGGCTCTGGCTCCACATGAGCTCCAACGCCATCTAAGGTGTCTGTTTGGCAGTACAATGGACCAGTATTTGTGTCTGAGTGCTCCAACAGATAGCAGAAGCTATTGAGGACCTTATGGAAAAAACGAGAAATTGTAAGTACTTCTCCACACTTGACATAAATTCAGCATTTTGGTCAATTCCCTTAAAAATTTAAGATAAAAAAAAACTGCATTTGTTACTCAAGAAGGACATTATCAATGGACGTGTCTAGCGTTTGGACTCAAAACTTCGCCAGCAATTTTTCAAAGGATATTGAGCAACATTATAAGAAAAAACAAACTCTCAGAATTTACTGTCAATTATATTGATGATATTCTCGTTTTTTCAGAAACTTTAGCAGGTCATATAGATCACCTTAAAAAAATTACTAGAATCAATATTGAGAGAAGGCTTTAGACTAAAATTTTCTTTAGACTTAAATTTTTCAGGACATATAATAAGTTATAATTCGATCAGACCTATAAAAGACAACTTAATATCAATAAGAAATTTTCCTGTGCCAAAAACAAGAAAGAATGTGAGACAGTTTTTAAGAAAAATCAATTTTTATAATAAATATATAACACACAATGCAATTATACTGGATCCGTTGCTCAATTTATTAAGGAAAAATCAAGAATTCATTTGGACAAACGACTGCCAGAATTCTTTCGAATAAATAAAAAAATTACTCTGCTCTAAACCGGTTTTGGGAATATTTGATCCAGAACTACCAATATACATATATACAGATGCTAGCATAAAGGGAATAGAAGCGATTTTAAAACAGCCACAAAAAGATGGAGAAGAAAAACCAATAGCTTATTTAAAAAAAAAAATAAACGAAACACGGAAGAAAAAAAGGCGATTTATTTAGAATGCATGGCAATAAAAGAAGCTGTGAAATACTGGCAGCATCGGCTTATTGGAAAGAAGTTTACAATTTTTTCGAACCATAAACCCTTGGAAAAGATGAATATAAAATCTCGAACAGATAAAGAACTAGGAGATCTCACTTAATATTTGTCGCAATACGATTTTGATATTAAATATTGTCCAGGAAAATGCAATCAAGAAGCCGACTGTTTAAGCAGAAACCCGGTATTAGAAGCACATGATAATGAAAACGATCAACTTAAAATTATAAATCTGATAAAAATAGAAGATATTCTTATGGACCAAGAAGAAAGTGATATTTTAAAAAACAAAAAAAAAACGAACATAATACAAAAAAATAATATTTTGTACAAAAAAGTTAGAGTTAAAGAAAAAATTGTGCTAACAGAAAAGTTTAGTATAACTATGATCAAAGCAGTACACGAATATTATTGCCACATAGGTATAGAACAAATAAAAAACAAAATTTGTCCTTTCTCTGCGGGGAAAAATTTAACATTGAATATAAAAAAATTATGCAGAAGCTGCGAGATATGTATAAAAAATAAATCAAGAGGTCATAATAAATACGGATTGATGTCACAATTAGGACCGGCACAGAAACCCTTTGAGATAATGTCAATAGACACTGTCGGTGGCTTTGGAGTATCAAGGTCAACAAAGAAATATTGACACCTATTAATCGATCATTTCACACGATACGCCTACATAGTAACTTCAAAGACACAGAGTGCTAAGGATTTCGTAAAACTGGTAGAAAGAGTTACAAAAGACAATGCAATTGGTCTGATTCTAACCGATCAATATCCAGGAATAAACTCTAGGGAATTTAAAGCATTTTTGGAAGAAAACGGAATACCAATTGTCTTTACAGCAGTAAATGCAGCATTCTAAAATGGGCTTAATGACCCTTTCATTAAATAAGACCCAGACTCTTGTAAATAAAATCTTCTTCTTCTTTTTTCCTTTTCTCCGGCGTTGGTATGGTCAGAAGTGTATGTAGGACCATAACCTTCCCACTTAACTGCATTCCTACTGGTCCGCTTTTGGGGTCCGCCGGTTTGACCTCAGAAAGTAGCGGCAGGCTTCCCGGTTTGGGATTGCTGAGGCCAATCCTGCCAAAGCATTTGTTTGCACCAATTGTTTTTCGGCCTGCCTTTTTTGCGTGTTAAAATTGGAACGTTGATTGATAACGCCTGTTGGACGGGGTTCAAAGGATCTCTCCTTTGAACATGGCAATACCAACTGAGTCGGTCGCCCTCTATATTTCTTGTGATGGTTTCTTTTATGTGGAGGCTTCCTCTGATCTTTGAACTTCTAATTCTGTCACGCTTTGTTACTCCCGCTGTCATGCGTTGTCAGCTGCCGTTTATTTGCTCTCATACTTTTTGTGCATTGTCCAGCATTGTGAACCGTATGTGAGTGCCGGACGTACAACTGAAGTGTAGAGCCTTCCTTTCAGCTTAGGCGTTTTCCGATCACAGAAGATGGCGGAGTTTTCCCGCCACTTCATCCACCCTACGCTTACGCGATGTTTGATGTCGTCATCACAAGTTGCTTCTTTATTAATCATAGATCCCAGATATTTAAACTTTTCACACTTGGGAAGCACTCTTCCATTCAAGTAAATGTCTGGAATAGGCTGATGAGGGTCAGAGAACGGGCAGCACAGATACTCTGTCTTCTTTGAACTAATACGATACCCGTGTCCCTCAAAAATGTCCACCCACACATCAAGTGCTCGTTGTAGGGACGCCTGATCATCATTTATAATGGCTCCATCGTCAGCAAAGAATAGCTGGTGCACATTGGGGTCCGTCACTTTTCCTTCAAGCAAGCAATCAAGGACTGCTATAAAGAGCAGTGGGCTGAGGACGCTCCCTTGGTGTACACCGACTTTGATTGCGAACTCTTCGGTGACTCCTGCGGTGCATCTTACTCTTGTCGTTGCTCTCTTGTACATGTCCATCATCACTCGCACGTAGGTTTCTAGAACTCCTTTTTGACTTAGCGCTACCCATAAAAGATCTCTTGGTTGCCGGTCAAAGGCCTTCACGAAATCAACCAACACCATATGCAAGTCCTTTGAAGAATCACGATGCTTTTCCATCATGACCCTTATACTTTGGATTACATCTGTCGTTGATTTACCCGAGACAAATCCGCACTGGTCATCAGATAGTCGTATTATTTTTCGCAGTCGGCTATCTAATACCCGTTCAACGATCTTCATGGTGTGCGACATCAGCTTGACAGAACGGTAGTTATCACAATTTCGCGTATCACCCTTTCCTTTGTGCAAAGGAAGAAGATAGCTTTCCCTCCATTGATTAGGCATAGTGTCGCCTCTCATAAGTTTGGCGATAAGAACCATGAGCCATCTAGACCCGATGTCTCCTATCTTTTTCCAGAACTCAGAGGGTATCCCGTCCGGCCCAACAGCTTTTCTTTTCTTGGAATTTTTAACCGCGTACCGAACTTATTCGATTGTGATGTCGGATATTTCGGCATGATTCGGGGCGGCTCTTGGAAAGTACACTCGGGGAAACTGTTCGTTCAGAAGTTCCTCGCAATACTGTCGCCATGTGTGGAGAATTTTTTCGTCTTCCACAAGGAGTTGCCCATTGTTAATAAACTTTGGGAAACGAATCTCCTGAGCATTTCTTCTTCTCTGGGCGGCTATCTTAAAGATATTTGCTCCTTTGTTCAAATTGCTTTGTCGAAGCTCCTGGATAGCATGGTTCCTGTCAGACGCGGAAGACGATATTTCTTCCAACCCCTGATAGAGGCCTTCCATGCTGTTCGCTTTGAATTCGGCGCACTTTTTCTTCGCGATACCTTTGCAACATCTATATACCTTTTCACGGCGAGATTTTCCTCTCTATTAGTGGACGAGCACTTTGACCAAGCTCTTGTAAATAAAATAAGATGTAAAATTAATAAACAAGAGGAAAAAACTGCATGGACAACAATTGCACACGAATGTACAAGGAGATACAATGAAACAGAACACACAGTTACCGGCTTCACGCCTAAATATCTTCTAGAAGGGGAAGATACTACTATATTACCAATAGAACTTAGACAAAACGGACATACAACGATTTATTAAAAGATAGAGATCTTGCACTTCAAAGAACCATAAAATCACATATCACAAGAGCATATTCGACAAAAAAAGAATTCAATGGGATTTTAAAGTAAAATAAACAGAAGAAAATTAGAAGAACAAAAAATTGGCCCTTTCAATATTTTGAAAAAAAATATCAAACTCTATATTTGAAATAGACACCGGACACAAAAAAACGAGTCAAACCTGTTTCATATAACGAAACTCACTCCAGCTGTCGAAATAGGAAGTTAGTTATTAGCATCTAGAATTTATTTGGAAGAAAATTTAGTAAACAAGATTTTACAGCCGAGGGGGGGAGATGTAAGGTGTAAACAACCCCTAAGAATAAGAGGAAAGGTCATCTTGACACTTCAGATAGGTGACTTTTGGTTATAAAGAAAGAGGAGGTAGAATAGGAAACACTTAATGTCGTTTCTGTAAATTATTATAGGTAATTATGATAAAAAAAAAATTGAATTTGTAAAATAAAAATACTGCAAGTTATAATAAAAACTCAGAAGTTAATTGGCGAAATAAAAAAAAATAATTCATCTCCAAAAATTGAAATTTTTTACAAAATTATTCAAACAATTGGCTACAAACAAGTAAATCCTCTAGTTTTCGACCAAAAAATTGTGATATTCGGATTCAGGAGATCAAAATATATTGTATAAAAGTACATAGTTTAACTTCATCCATCGAGCTTGAAATTTAACGAAAATGTAGTACCGTATCTACATCGATAAACTTTAAATGAGTTTTTCTCAAAACTATGTTTTTCAAATCAACAAACATTAGTCGATTTGCATCATAAGGTTGTTCTCGATTGAAAATGTCAGTTTGCAAGCCAAATTCTCGTCATTTGCGGGAGATGCTACTGTTTTGTTTCAATATGAAGAAAAAAGCGGCTGAGTGACGCTATTAGTGAAAGAACGTGTCGTGAGTGGTTTCAACGCTTCAAGAACGGTGATTTTAACGTCGAAAACCGGCATAGTGGTGGAAACGAGAAAGTATTCGAAAATGCAGAATTGGATATATTGCTGAGTGAAGACTCGCGTCAAACTCAAGAAGAAATGGCACGTCTCAAGGCCATGGGCATGATTCAGAAAGAAGGAACTTGGGTCCCGTATGAGTTGAAACCAAGAGACGTTGAACGACGTTTTGGTGTTTGTGAACAGTTGCATCAGAGGCAAAAACGGAAGGGATTTCTGCATCGCATTGTGACCGGGGACGAAAAGTGGGTTCATTACGATAACCCTTAACGCAAAAAATCATGGGGATATCCCGGCCATGCTTCCACGTTGACGGCCAAACCGAATATCCACGGCTCCAAGATCATGCTCTGTATTTGGCGAGACCTGCTCGTCGTCTTGTACTATGAGGTGTTAAAACAAACAATCACAGGTGCTCGTTATCGAACGCAATTAAAGCGTTTGAACAGAGGATTAAAAGACAATACAGCGAGAGGCATGATAAATTGACTTTGCAGCACGACAATGCTCGACCCCACGTTGCAAGTTGCAAAAGAGATCAAACTAACTAACTATCACCTGTTTCGATCAATGACGCATGGCCTGGCTGTCCAACACTTCCAATCTCATGAAGAAGTCACAAATTGGATCGATTCGTATATTGCTTCAAAAGATGAACAACTTTTTCGACGCGGGATTTGTGCACTCCCCGAAAGATGGGAGAAAGTAGTGGCCAGCGATGGAAAATATTTTGAATGATACATGTGTAACCAATTTGTTTCATTAAAACCTCAAATGTTGGAGAAAAAACGGCGTAAGCAAAGTTGTACACCCAGTATTTTTTTTTTATATTTTGTGAAAATCAGGTTGAAGCATGACATAAAAGGTCTGCGTATTAAATTTTATAAGATAAACTTAATTATAATTAATTATGCGAAAAAAATTATTCGAATACTCTTTTTTTCACGCATCTCACTCAGAAACCCCCAATACCCACTTAAAATGGCCGCCGACGTTTGCCTATAAGCTCGGGCGAGCTCGTGGGAACCTCAAGTGCTGTCAAAATTTTGTAAACAATCACGCACATTGTTATAATTCCATGAGTGTGTATTCACGGATAGAAGCTCGTTTGTAACGGGTTTTGTCGCTACGAACCTGAACTTCTTTCAAAATTTCAGGGTGTCACGGGTGTGCGCCAAATCTACGACGTTCCCCTTCTGTTCGGACAATTTAATAAAAACAGAACGAAGTACAATTCAAGGAGTTAACTTTATTTTCTTTATATAATAAATATAATATGATCTGTACAGATGGAGCGCGTGAAGTGGACTGTGTCGTGCTTAGGTCGTGATGGGGACAGATGAAGGAAAGAGAGAGAGAAAAGGAATATCGTAAGGAATAGATGGGGAGTTAATAAGGTAATAGATCGAGGAAAACATAGAAGAGTAAAGTTGATCACATCGCGTTAACAACGGGGGAAGACGTACGAAAGACGCACGTCTCATTCTGGTTTCAGATCTCACTCCTTAATTTGTCACATCTGTCATCTTATGATTTCGAGCACTGTTCATTCTTCAATGTAAACTTGAAGACTTGCACAAGTTATAAGATGTATACTATTTTAAGCAATATTTTTTTTGAATAAAAAAATAAAATAAACGTTTCCAGATAAATGCGTTTTTTTACTTGTCAAAATTCGTAGAATATGCCCTGAGAACTCCACCGATGGTGATAACTTTATCTTATCTTGTTGCGCACTGCTTTCGAATAGTTGATTGTTGAGCTGGGTCACTCATCACAGCTTTAAAAGTCGATGGGTTCATTCTTGCGTGTAGTAACCCCCCTACGTCTCTACTAACCCAGAGCTATTATTCGTGAAATACCGTCACAATTATGGAGAAACGTGATAAAATTTCACCACAAAATAACTATTTGTAGCCAAGTTTGGTACAACGATTGGCAGATATAGTATCCTCATTAATTAACCCTCAAGCGGAGCATTATCGCGGCTCAACACAACTGGAGCGCATGGATAGGGATTATCCGGTTGTCTTTAATCAGTTATGGCTGACAGTAAAATTGATAAATTTTGAATGTTTTTTTTTTTCAATTGATTCGTTAAACGATGTAGAATAGAAATATTTTATGAGCAAAAAATAAATAAGATGGGTTGAGCTCGCCAGGGGACAATCTAGAACTCAAGGTCTTCTACCTTGAATTTTGCAAACTTATGCAAAGGCTTTCGTGTTTGTCCGTACGTATACATCATTTATCTACAAACTTGCTTCAAGCAAATGTGAATTATAAACTATGAATGAAATATAAATTATAAATTTAAATATATGAACTGCAATAACGAATAAAACAGATTCCTAATTGACCTTACGAAAATTCGGTGACTTTTCAAAAGAAGCGAAATTAGTGCTAGACTTTGAAGTCTTATAAAACATTAAACCTTCTTTGTAAGCCGGACAGCACCAACATGGAATCGTTTTTAATTATCGGCGTATTTACATAGAAATGCCTACAGGAACGTATACTTTGTCCAGGCTTTATAAACTATCATCTTCTTCTTCTTTTCCTTTTTCCGGCGTTGTTATGGTCAGAAGTGTACGACCATGTCCGCTTGTGGGGTCCGCCGGTTTGTCCTCAGAAAGTAGCGGCAGGCTTCCTGGTTCGGGATTACTTCATCGCTGAGGCCAATCAAATGCTGGTGTTTTTGCATTTGTTTGCACCAATTGTTTTTTTTTTTTCTGTGACACGGGCATGCTCCAGATTTTTTTTGTTTGATCTTATCTTACAACACCGGTGATCTCCAGTCGTGTCAACCCACTGATTTGCATGTACACTTGTGGGGCAGTTTAATGCTGGTATATGTGTCCCTAGGCTCACTTTGGTGTTTTCTAAATTGCTTAGATGTGATTTTTGTTTACCTTTGTTTTAGTCGCCTTTTACGACAAGCGAGAGGTATCGCTGCAGGGATATTCTTAACCCGTCCCTGCACGGATTGCTTTATAAACTATCATAACAATCAAAACTATAATATTAACTTCCGAAAATACCCTGAAATGCTTAGAGTACCAAGTATACAGTTCTACGAGTATACACATATGTTTTAAGCATCATTTGCGGGAAGAATTGCTTTTTGTCTTAAATTTAGGAATGACGGTAAGGCTATGTAATTCATGGTTTGGAGTGCCCCAGACGATGAAAAAGTACGAGGAAGCTGAATTGGGTGCGTTTCATCATTTTAATCTTACTAAGAATTTGCAGATTCATCGGCCGCAAAGCATATACAAGACGTCATTACAGTTGCTATGAGGAGTGGTGTCATTATAAGGACTCCGCATATAATAAAATCTAATTATAGTCGAATATCTCAGCAAATATTAGATAACTACAGATAAAAAAGTATTTCAGATAAGTTTTATAAAAGCATTAGGTATATTTTTCAGTTACATAAAAGTCATAAATATTGATTATTATCAGTAGGATTAGCCGACAGCTGGAGTAGTGGGCGTAGTCGCAGCTGGTGCTTGTGGTACGAAGCTGTTGCTGTTATTGTTGGGGTTACTATTGTTGTTAGTATTGCTATTGGGGTCCATTTAGCTTGTCCATTAGCACCATGGCACAGGACTACAAGCCCGATAATGCAAAGTAAAAGAAAACCTTTGAAATTCATTTTGTTAAAATCAACTAGACAATGATGTATCTTTCAGAAATCTGCTTCTTTTTATACTAAAGTGACCCCAATTGAAATTAAGTAAAAAATTAAGTAAAAGATTAAAAAAAATATTTTTGTATTTATCTATGTATATCATCTATAAAATCTATAAAATGTACATAGTTAAAAATCAAATATTATTAAATCTAAGTAGGCATAAACGAAATTGTTCGTGGTGCCCTGTTGGAGACTCTCTGTTGATCAGGTCAATAAACTCCATTTAACAGACCCTGCTTTCTTATTTTCTAAATAGCCCTCGTGTCTGAACGTATGGACAACATCCCTAACTACAATTTTTTATAGGATTTCCAATAAGTTAGAACTCTAAAATAAGTTTTCGCTCTAAAGGATTTTCCGAAGTTTTTTCGTCCCAATTTGGTTGTTTTGTTTTTAGTTCTTAATTTATTATCTCAGAAATATCCTCTATCTTTCTGCTTGTAGCTTCAGTTCGACTTGTGCGTATAGTTTCACTCTTGCCATATTCGGAGAAGTGGGAAAAAAAAGCTACTAGCAAGGCTGATCGCGTGACTTTGAACTATTGAATTGAATTGAACAACATTAATAAGCCCAATAGTCCTACAAGCCAACCTTTAGATTCCTCTCAAAGATCGTTGATGAGTTTGTTCTCTGCAAAGCGGCTGGTAAGCTGTTCCACTGCCGTATCGCTGAGATAAGAAAAGACCGCTCTGCAACAGTGTGTGTAAAATGGGGAAGATCAGAGAAATACCTCTGCGTGATTGAGCAAAGTTAATCATATCCTTCAGATACTGTGGGCTTTTTTTATGAATAATTTTGTGAAGTTGCAATAGGTTCCTCATTTTTCGATATTGGTCTAATGACATTCCAAACAGTCTTGATTTATATTGCCTAACACTTATGCATCTAGGTACATTAAATATATAACGAAGACAGTCGTTAAAGGCAACGTTTAGCTTACGGTTACATCTAAAGTCAAGACAAGGGTACACACAACAATTAAAAGCAAAAAATGGCAAAATGAGACTCTTAACTAAGTTTATCTTCATATCAGGATGAAGTAAGCTAGTTGAGCACCTCAAACTACGTAATCTGTTGTAAATTCTTTTAATCGTTTCTGAAATAGCATCACAACATGTCATGGACTTATTTATGGTAAAGCCAAGATATTTTACTTTATTTACATAAGGTATGTTTTCACCATTTACCAATATGGGCGGGAGGCTTCTAGGGGAATATTCGCAATTAGAGCACATTATTGCAAGACATTTTTGTGTGTTTAATCTTAGTATGTTTTGCTCAGACCAAATTTCTATCCTTCGTAAGTCCTCATTAACTTTGCTAACACAGTCCACTAACAAATTCTTAGGGCACGACATATAAATACACACATCATCAGCATACATATGTACTTTGCATTTAGAAACAACTTGAGGCAGATCATTTATAAATAAGGAGAATAATAATGGCCCCAGCACAGACCCTTGAGGGAACCCACAGTTGACAACATACGGACAAGACATACCAAGAGCAGTTTTAACAGTTAATTGCCTATTTTTCAAATACTCAGCCATTAACTTGTGACTAGAATTCGAGAAGCCAAATGTATGCTTCAGTTTGCTTAAAACAATTGCATGGTCGATGCAATCGAAAGCCTTCGAAAAATCCAGGAGCACTAACAAGGCAGCTCCATGCGAATCCAATGCCATGCGCATATCCGTTGTTACTTTAATTACAGCAGATTCACAGCTATGATTTAGTCTGAATCCTGCCTGCCATTTCGAGATCAAATTTCTAGAATTAACGTATTGTTAAATTTGATTTGCAACAACTTTTCCAGATATCTTTGCTAGGAAGGGCAATAAATTTATCGGTCTATAATCCGGCGGTCCAGATGGATTCATCCTCTTTGGAACAGGAATGACTACAGCATTCTTCCATTATTCGGGGAATTTACAAGAGTAAATACATACATCAAATATATGACGTATATATTGAATTACCAAGGGTAAAATAAGTCTTATGAACTTAGGAGAAATACCGTCAGCACCCTGAGCATTAGACTTAATAGATTGAATTGCCATTATAATCTCAGTGCTACCTATACATTCAAAAACAAATGACTCCGAATTCACATTTTCGAGTGCGATATTATTGTCATTATTATATGGGAGATTCACGGCAAAAAAGTGCCGCATGTCATTGGGTTCTAACATACATTTTGACATATTTTTATTTTCCACCACTCCAATATCCCTAATATTTTTCCAAAGTTCTTGGGAATTAAAGAAGGATTAAGTTTACTAACAATATATGTTCGCTTCGTATTCCGTATCAATGATGTTACTTTATTCCTGGCTGCGTGATATTGTTTTTTATTGAATTCAGTTGGATTTCGTTTATATCTACGATAGAATCGCTCACGTTCTCTTATACTCATTTTAATATGATTATTATACCAGGGGCAGTTTCTAACTTTAATTCTTTTTGTAACCAATGGAATATATTCTTCATAAAGTCTTGAAGTAAGATTTTTAAATAACGCAACTTTGTTAGTTACTGTACATCTGTCATATAATAAATGTCAGCCCAATTAAGGGTACTTATTCTATTTCTTAGTCCAGGCACATCAACATTACGGAATGACCTATAGGTAAGCATTGAGTCAGTGGTTTGCTGTGCCACGCTGAACTGGTATGAACAAAAAATAAAGTCATGAATAAATTCTGAAGTGGGACTAAGTTGACTACTCCCTACAATTTTTTTTTAAAGAGCTAGTCAAAAACAAGTCAATCAACGAGGGATTATTCACTGACTGGAAACATGTTGGGTAGAGCTTATTGACTATACCTTAGTTACGCCAATTTTGTCACAAAAATATAGAAATAGTCGAGTAACGCTGTTGTTCAAAAGTAAATTAACATTAAAGCCCCCGCCAATCTAGATATTATTATATTTCCGATTAAGATTTAGAAAAGTATTCTCCAATTCAACTATATTTTCTTCTTTGAAACACTTAGGCGGACAGTAATCTACAGCTATAATACAAGTTTCAACACAGTTACGAATCTCAACACAAAGAAATTGCAGTTCTGAAACAGTAAACGAATAATTTACTTTCGACGAAATATCGTCTTTGACATACATACACACCCCACCACCAATTCTATTAACACGATCGTTTCTATACAGTTTAAAACCAGGTATATTCACAAGTTGGGACGACATACTGTCATTAAACCAGGTTTCAGAAATCATTACAACATCTAATTTGGAATTACACAACATTTGATGAATAACAGTAAATTTAGAAGGAATACTACCAGCATTTAAGTGACAGATATTAAGAATTGTTGGATATTAGTCTGTTGCAACTTTCGGATGAAGAAGTTATATACGCGATAAAGAAACTGGAATTAAACTGCAGTCCAGGTCCTGGTGGATTCCCTGCGCTAATATTAAAAAAAGTGTTTATCTTCCCACTTTCATCCACTTAAAATTATTTTTAATTAATCACTCATCACTAGAGAATTCCTCAGTGGATGAAATCATTCATTTATTACAACAATATCTAAGAGCAGTTTTAGACGAAAAGTTGAAAAAGATCGGCCTATATATAAGCTTTCTGCAATCCCAAAATTGCTTGAAAGCATTGTTTTCGCTGTTAAAGAAATTATTTCTAGTAATCATGGCTTTGTTAGTGGTAGGTCATGTACTACCAATGTAGCTTTATTAACAAATTATGTATTAGAAAGTTTCGAATATCATTTACAAGTTGATATACTCTACACTGACTTTACAAAAGCTTTTGATAGAGTACATCACACTTTACTTTTGGCTAAACTACAATCGCTGGGTTTGAATTCTTCTATGCTGATGTGGCTTTCAAATTTTTAATGTAATAGAAAGCAATTGGTAAAGATTAGTAGTTTTACATCTCGTGTAATAGTAGTAACTTCTGGCGTTTCCCAGGGTAGACATCTCGAACCATTGTTGTTTATTTTGTCCGTGAATTATGTTTACTAAATATTTAATTTTTGCGAAGTTTTAACATTCGCGGGTCGCTTAAAACTGTTTACACGCATCAAAAATATTACTGACTATTTGCGTTTCCAACTAGATATATGTATATAAATTGTCGGAATGGTGTAAACATAATGCGAGCTTAATATTTCTAAATGAAGGATATTTACAAGCGCACTGTATTGCAGCGCCGATCTTATAAAATTATTTTTTGAACGATTTTCTGCTTCTCCGTCTTGACGAAGTTAAGAATCTAGGGGTCACTGAACTAAATTTTACATTACATTATGATTACGCTATAGTTTAACTACTTGTTACGGTTTCTTAAAAGGAATTGCAAAGACCAAGATGTTTGTAGGCTTAAGGCTATATTTATCTCGTTGTTCTGGCCTTATTTGGAATATTCTTTAATTATTTGAGGCATTGTGCGGTGATAATACTCTTAGAACTTAGACAAGAAAGAATTTCACATGTTTGACGAATTTCCTCTTTATCACGTAAGATGTAAGTTAATTGGCTTCCAAATTTTGAATTTTAGGCGGCAGGCATCTTCAGTCATGTTTATTCGCGACATATATAAATATCACATTATTTCACCGGAATTGGTTTTTCTTATAAACTTATATGCTCCACAGAGATCCCTTCGGGTGAGAAATATACTTTTCGACAGAGGGCATATGACAAATTATGGTTGCAATTAGCAAATTACTATGTAGGTGCATAAAAACATGCAATGAGCTTTGAAATAAAATTGGCTTCAGCTTATCTCGATTGGAATTTAAAAACTGTGTTCTTTCATGGATTTCAAATTACTAATATTGTTTTTCTGAGTAATCTATGAGGTGCAAAATCGGTAGAGGGTCCCTATTCGCGCAGCAAATACCTGTTAAGTAAAGCGATACTGAGAGTACACATTAAAGAACGTAGTGTTCTGTGTATTCTGTGATGGATAAATGATTACAAAAAAATACGAAATTGATATGTCCTTATTGTAAAACTATCTGCAGAAGATTTTAAGGCACTTGATAACAGATCGACGATTATTCCAATAGAAGCAGAATGACTTACGAAAATAAAGTAAGTAAAGGGTGTCTCAGTAAGAGTGCACTTTTTAAAATTGGAATATGTTTTTTTTCATGCAAGTGGCAACTCTGAAATTTGACAGCTGTCACCTCTGTTTATTCCGATTATTAAAAATGGAGCGCCTTTCGAAAGAACAACGCGTTATAATTGTGAAAACTCATTACAAAAATGGGGAAAGTTACGCTGAAACCGCTCGCAAACTTAACCAAATTTTCAGCCGAGAAAGTGCACTAATGTGTCAACCATTCGAAGAGTGGTCAAAAAATTTGAAGAAACTGGGTCAATTATGGATAATAAGAATCCTTTGCGTCAACATACCGGTCGGTCTCTTGAAAACATTGCTGCTGTAAACGAGAGTGTCGCCGAAAACCCGAAAACATCAATTCGACATCGTTCTTCCTCATGCGTACAAGATTCAGTTAACTCAGGAGCTCAAACCAGCAGACCACGGAAAGCGCCGGCAATTCGTTCAATGGGTAATGGAGCAAAGTGAAGTCGATGCCAATTTTTCGAAAAAAGTCATTTTCTCCGATGAAGCGCATTTCCATATAAATGGCTTCGTGAATACACAAAATTGTCGAATTTTGGACTCAGAAAATCCTCATGCAATCCATGAGAAACAAATGCACCCACAACGAGTAACTGTCTGGTGCGGATTTTGGTCAGGAGGCGTGATTGGACCTTACTTTCTTGAAAATAAGGCCGAAATTGCAGTGACTGTGAACGGCATTCATTACAGAAATATGATAACGGACTTCTTGTGGCCTCAACTGGACGGCATGGATCTGGACAACATGTGGTTTCAGCAGGACGGTGCAACCTGCCACACCGCGCATAAAACAATCGACTTATTGCAGCAACGATTTCCAGAACACATTATCTCACGAAATTCTGATGTCAACTGGCCACCAAGATCGTGCGATTTTTTTCTTTGGGGTTTTGTGAAATCTGTGGTTTATGCGAATAAATCCGAAACAATTCCTGAGCTCAAATCGGAAATCCAATGCGTTATCGGTGAGATACAGCCACATCTCTGTGCAAAAGTCATCGAAAATTTCATGAAAAGAGTAATAGTCTGTCATCGGAGCCGTGGGGGTCATTTGCCGGATATTTTATTCCATACTTAATCGGAACATGTCTTCTTTACAATACAATAAAAATATCACAACTCTGTCATAAAATACTTGTTTTTATTTTAAAATGAAAAAGTGCACTCTTACTGAGACCCCCTTTAAATGAAAGCTCCGATAATGTACCCCAGTCACACCACTAGGAATTGATATTCACAACCAAGATGGTAGGAACATACAGTATGTCAAGAATGACTTTACACATTGGAAATAAATAACAAAATTCAACTTAATTAGCTGGAAAACACAAGTTTTTATTTCATTACATATACTTTTTCGATTCATTATAATTATATACAGTATATACAACATTTCAAAGAAAAAAAAAAACGAAGTTCCTTGAAAAACAAAAACAAAAATGCAACAGAAACCAAAACAACCCCATTTTTTTGTGTCAAGTAACTCTTTTCACAAATCATAAAGTGGGCCACAGACACGCTACGGATTGAATGGATCCGTTACGATTCAAACAGATCGTCATGTGTGTGGGGCAGTTTGCTACAGATTCCAAGTTATCAAATATGTTTGATTTTCTTGCAATCGGTAGTGTGTGTGTGGCGTGGTTGAGGATGTTATTGTAAGAATTTGCGATCGGTAGCGTGTTTGTGGCGCAGTTGACGATTTTTGCCATTATTTCGGAAATTTTTGAAGAGGACGCATCAGCGGAATAATGGCATCTTTGAGTAAGTCGTTTGTAGAAGAATTTATTAATTTGTTAAAAAGTCAAGAATCACTGTGGATGTGTAAAAGTGATATGTATTTATAAAGACAAAAATATGAAAAACAATTCGTGGCAAATATTGTTAGAAAAATATAAGGAAGTTGATGAAAACGCTAGCATAGAAATTGTGAAAAAGAAAGTGAACTCTTTAAAAACGGCATATGGGAGAGAGTTAACAAAAGTTCTAAAGTGCGAAAAATCCGGTGCCGGTGAGGAAGATATGTATGTACCAACTTTATGGTACTTTGATTTGATGAATTTTTTGCGCGATCAAGAAGTATTGGCTGAGGGGATATCAAGGGGATTGATGGTTTGGAAGAAATGGAAAGAGTGAATATTTTTTTTTATTTTATTTATTTATAGAAAAATAGATGCATTGTTTAAATACATATGTGGTAAATTAAAAACAATTATTTTGCCATGGCACAGCCCCGATGGAATTGAAATAGTTACGAAATCTGTTTCGTATTTCTTTTGCATTTGCAGACGCATTTGCGCTTTTGGTAGGCTCCAGGTTTAGTAGATAGTCTTCCGGAACATCATCTTTAGCTGATCCACAATTTGCACTGCTTTTTAAATAGTTTGAAGGATTTTTTACTTTTAAATAGTTGTGTAAGTAGCAGCAAGAAAGAGTTATTATTGCTGCTTTTTCTGGGCTCAAATTTATATTTGAGAGAAGAACACGAAACCTATTTGCAATAATTCCAAATGCATTTTCCACGATGCGTCGTGCTCGTGACAAACGATAATTAAATACTTGTTCCTCCCTTGTTAGGGTATGCCGGCTATATGGCTTCATCAGGTTTTCCATGAGGGGAAATGCATCGTCTCCAACAAAGACGTATGGAAGTACGTCTTCGGACAATGGTAAAGAAGCAGGTTGCGGTATATTTAAATGATTCTTCTCAAGCATTTGTTTGAATTTAGTTTGCCCAAAAATGCCTGCATCAGAAACTCTACCATTAGCTCCTACTTCGACAAACATAAACTCGTAATTCGCATTTACCACTGCTATCATAACAATACTAAAAGTTTTTTTATAATTGTAATAGTAAGAGCCTGATTTTGCTGGTTTTTTTATATGAACGTGCTTGCCATCTATAGCCCCAATGCAATGATTGAAATTCCATCGATTTTCAAATGCGGCAGCTATCTCCTCCCATTCTTTTGCATTTCCTGGCATCTAAAAATAGAAAAAAATATTGTTGCACTGATTTTAAATTTTTTTTCAGCCTTCTAAAAAAAAAAAAACTAAAGATGTCGAAGGATATTTTTTACAAAAAGCCACCGAGTATTTGGAAAGCAATTCAAAAAGAAATGAAAGAGATGACTCCCAGATATTTGGAGATGGTTGGGCAGCTATTTTTAGGAAGCTGGAAAAATCGCAGCAGATTTATGCAAAACGCATAATAGATGATGCACTGATGCAGGGTCAACTAGGTCACCTCACGCTTATGAGTAGTATAAGTCAAGCTGCATCTCAGCAATATACCAGTGGAATAAGTCATTTATATCCGCACTACGTAAATCGACAACCGGTCTTTTTAAACATGCAAAGAAATTTCGCTCATCCATCTTTATCAGGCTACTCTAGTTTTTCTACTTCGTCGGAATCCACATCAACTACTTTGGATATCCCATCAACCCCATCTCCTGTTAATCGACGAAAAAACAACGCACATATCATTTCTGATGAAATCATCGCTCAACCAAATGTTTCCAGCGTCTGTTTAATAGCGAAGAATTCAATTAATTTATTGTTGTTTTTTTTTTTGTTTTAAACACTATGAAATTCACACTTGTCATTTACTTACCTTAATAAAATCTTTTAATGATAAAACGATGGCGTTGCATGTTTCAATTATAATGCATCCTAAACTCTGTGGAGATATATTTGTCAGAAACTTAAGATCCTCGAAACTTTGACCAGAAGCCACAAATCTTAAGGTTGCCGACAGCCGCTCGTTTGGTGTTATTGCTTCTCTCATTTGGGTATCATTCCGTTGTATAAATGGAATCACAAGAAGAAGTAATTGTTCATATGTTTCTGCGTCCATTCTCAAAAAATTCTTGTAGTCTACAGGAGCAGTCAATTGCATTTCACTTAATAAATTCATATGCGAAAACTCATTTCGCCTTTTCAACCACTCCTGCATCCACAGTGGACGGTTTTTTTCCCTTTTCCCTTCTTCTTTTCTTTTTCCACACAAATAAAAACCACACAACAAAATTATCTTTTCTCCGCGATCCATGTTTACTCGACGGACGAACAGCGTGAAATGAAGAACGTATACCGATCCACAAGTGTGTGGCCAAATGACTTCACACAGATCCAATCAATCCGTAGCGTGTCTGTGGCCCGCTTAACTCTATACATCCTTTGCGTCTAGCACTCATTTACACTGAAATGGCATACGGTATTTTACCATTATCTGATCTGCGATGTCATTTATTATGAGTTTGCTATTTATTTGGTGATAAGTTTCTGTTGTATACGCATCATTTCATAAAACATCTTCTCTGAAAAATGCCAGGCAAACGTTTATCATTTGATGTGATTCAGCTGATTTACTACAATCACAAATTGGGAAGAAGTGTGCAGGAGCTGTCGACAATGTTTTCAGTGACACGTAAGACAGTTTATAACATCATTAATCGAGCTGAAAACGAGGGTAGATTTCTGTTTCCCATGAAACAGTTCGGCAAACCATAGTAAAAAATAAATACACATCAAGAGTAGCACGCAAAAAACCAATGCTGTCTACAACAAATATAGAGAAGCGGTTTTCCTTTGCCAAAATTAAAGTTTTACATACGATCGACTATTGGGACGACGTCATATTCTGTGATGAGGTCAAAATCATGTTGTATTACAATGATGGACCATCTAGAGTGTGGCGAAAGCCTCTAACATCATTAGAAAGACAGAACATAATTCCAACAGTAAAATTTGGAAAATTGTCGATTATGGTTTGGGGATGCATCTCGAGCAAAGGAGTAGGAGAATTAGCATTTATTGAGACCACAATGGATGCAGAAAAATATTTAAATATTCTTAAGACCCATTTGGTAAACAGTGCTAAAAAATTTGGATTCGTAACGGACAACAAACCACAATTAAAATTTTACCAGGACAACGACCCAAAGCATAAGTCACATATGGTGCGGATGTGGTTACTTTATAATTGCGGCAAAGTGATTGAAACTCCTCCTCAAAGTCCGGACCTGAACCCTATCGAAAACTTGTGGGTTCATTTGAAGAAAAATGTCGCCAGACGACAACCAACAAATAAAATTGCACTTGTGCCGTTTAGAACGGTTGCGGTCAGGAAAAAACCCAGATGTGACGATGATCACCAGACAAGTTGTCTCCTTGACAGTCTTAATCCAACTCAACCTTTTATTTGTCACATAAGTAAACAAACGGTTAATGCAATTCTATATACTACAATGTTTATACAATGTGAATATAAGTAAATTGAGAGTAAGAGAAAGAGAGTTCATACATAGGAAATACGAATATGTGGACTGTATAAATATATAAGAAAACCTAAAGAATATTATAATATTCATAGGGTATATTATGGAACATGCCACCCGCCTCGGAGAACTGTCGACGACTAAGCCCCTAATATCTTAGTGCTGCCCGCCATATTGCTCTTGGTTGGGAAGCTCCTCGTTTTGCGGTTCTATAGCCTCGTCTAATGGTAATGGACATACTTTCGCGATAGAACGCTTGATCAGACCAGAAGGTCCGGGTGAGTTCCTTAGAGTAACGACTCGGACTAATCCATCAGGACCCGGATGACACATTTCCACCCGAGCTAATGACCATTTGCTTGGCGGTAATCGATCGTCCTTAATGAGCACTAGTTGCCCTGTTCGAATAGGAGGTGCTTGAGTAGTCCATTTAGGTCGCTGCTGCAATTGATGAAGATAATCACTCGACCAGGCTTTCCAGAAATGATGAAACATTTGCTGCATCAGCTTCCATCGATTCAGGTGGCTGGATTTCGTAGCACCCAGATCAGGTTCCGGCAACATCGTTAATGGTTGTCCAATTAAGAAATGCGCTGGGGTTAACACTTCGAAATCTGAGGGATCATCTCGCAAGGGCATGAGCGGTCGAGAATTCAACACCGCCTCAATTTGCGATAACAAGGTGTTCAACTCTTCATATCTCAGTGTCCGGTTTGCTAGTATTCGCCGTAAGTGATGTTTTATAGATTTGACGGCTGCCTCCCAGATGCCTCCAAAATGAGGTGATCCTGGAGGGATGAAATGCCACGAAGTTCCCATTTGAGCGAGTTCAGCACCGACGACGTTGTTCTCCTTGCCAAAATGTTTTAAGCATTTGCGTAGCTCCTTATATGCTCCAACAAAGTTGGTCCCTCGATCGCTGAATAGGTCACTGCAAACACCTCGCCTTGATGTGAATCGCTTGTAAGCTGCTAAAAAAGCGTCTGAGGAAAGATCTGAAGCCAATTCAATGTGGATCGCTCGCGTGGCAAGACACACGAAAACACATATGTATCCCTTCGTGAGGATGGTTCTTCGACCCATATTGTGGCGCACTGGAATTGGTCCTGCGTAGTCAACACCTGATTTTATAAAGGGGCGGCAAGGTTGAACCCTCGCAGCTGGCAAGCTACCCATCAGCTGTGTCGCAGCCTTGGCTGTCTGGCGGTAGCAAATCACACATCGATGAATGTACTTTCGGACTTCGTTTCGGGCACCAATAATCCAAAAACGCTGGCGAGTGTAGCTAAGAGTTGATTGGATACTCCCATGAAGCGTCATCGCATGTGCATGAGCGATGATAAGTCTGGAAAGAGGACTACCTTTAGACAAAACAATGGGATGTTTGTTACCAAATGAAATTCGTGCTTCCTGTAGGCGGCCACCTACTCGTAATAATCCATCCTCATCAAGCCAAACCGCCAGTTTGACAAGCGGACTTCGGCTGTTGATATTTTGCTGCCGCTGCAAGGACAAGATTTCTCCATCAAAGTCGTGACGTTGATCGGCTTTGATGCATAGTAGTTGAGCTTCCCCAAGTTCTTTACACTCAAGAAACCCAAAATGTCGTTTTGATCTCGGTTGCTTAGAATTAAAAATGAAACGCCGACAGTATGCAATGACTCGAACAAGTTTCCCCAGAGAAGAATATTTGCTCATTATTGACCATCGTTCTAATGGTACAGTGACGAAATTAATTATCGGCTTGGACTCTTCTAGACAAGGTTTTGAGGTGCTTCCCATATGCGGGTTCGGCCAATGGACTGATTGTTGACGTAGCCACAGGGGCCCATTCCACCATATGGAGTGCAATGCCAAATTACGCGGATAAAGCCCTCTTGAAGCACAATCGGCAGGATTGTCTTCCGAAGGTATGTAGCGCCAATGTGAGTCATCAACTACATCTTGAACTTCAGCCACCCGGTTCGCCACGAAGGTCTTCCATCGACTCGGTTCTGCACGAATCCACGCTAACACCACGGTAGAGTCACACCAAGCAAATGTCGTTGCGTTCTTAAAATACTCAATCTGCCTAACCTCTCTAATGAGTCGGGATAACAACACTGCACCACATAGTTCGAGGCGTGGTATACTTGTCGTCTTAAGTGGTGCTACCTTTGTTTTTGCCATTAGTAGACTTACTTGGATATTGTCGAAATCATGAGTTACTCTGGCATACACCACAGCACTGTAGGCAACGGTGGACGCATCACAAAACCCATGTAATTCACAGGAAAGTTGATTCGAATGCGATCCTATCCAACGATTTATCCTGATCGAATTTGCCACACCAAGGCCCTCACGATATGTTAACCATTCCGATTTAAGTGGCGGTGGTAATGGATCGTCCCATTGCAACCCGGATGACCAAAGCTTCTGAAGAAAAACTTTTCCGATTATGATGCTTGGAGCCAGCCATCCTAAGGGGTCAAACAGCTTGGCGATATCCCCTAGGACGTGACGCTTAGTAATGACCGCCGGTGGATTTTGTTGCACTCCAACTGTGTACGAAAACGTGTCTTCCTCTGGGCTCCAATGTAAGCCTAATGTCTTTATGCCCTCGGTCTTAGTACCAATGCACACCTTACTCTCCAGCATGTCCTCGGGAAGGTTTGCTAAAACTTTCTTTTCATTGGATGCCCACTTCTTTAAGATGAATGCCCCTCCTCCTAATAATTCGATTAATTGATCCCTTAACTGCAGTGCACTTTCTATTGACTCTCCGCCCGATAACACATCGTCCACATAAAAGTCGCTCCGAACTGTTTTTGCTGCCGCCGGAAATTTGTTTCCATCATCTTCGGCCAATCGGTGAAGCGTCTTTATGGCGAGATATGGAGCACAGGCTGTTCCGTAGGTGACCGTCGAAAGTCTATAGTCACAAATTTCCCCAGAAGTTGGGTTTCGCCACATTATTCGCTGAAGGTCGAGATCATGTTCATTGACACGAATCTGTCGAAACATTTTCTCAATATCCGCTTTGAACGCTACTGGATGTATTCGCCATTGAGTGACAATCAAAATTAAGTTTCGTTTCAGCTTGGGACCTATGTGCAGAGAATCATTTAACGATGTCCCATTTGAGAGCCTACACGATGCATCAAACACCACTCGAAATTTAGTAGAATCACCATCCTTGGTCATAACTGCATGATGAGGCAAATATGATATAAGACGGTTCTCTTCAGTACTCAATTCTTTCAAAAGCTCCATATGTCCCAATCTCAGATATTCAGCCATGAATTTGTGGTAATGATCTCGCAAATCATGATCTACTTCAAATCGTCTTTCGATTTGAGATAATCGACGAACCGCAAGTTGACGCGTTTGAGAAAAATCCTGTTTGAAAAGCGTTTGCTTTCGAGGAAGTCTGACCACATATCGGCCAGATTCATCCCGCTTGCAAGTAGCGTCGAAAAATGCTTCACACTCCCTCTCTTCCCTCGATAACGATGCATTATCCCTTTCAACATCTTCCAAAGACCAAAATCGTCGAAGTTCTTCCTCTAAACCTGAACAGGAACACGATTCCAATGTTTCGGCGGTTATGTTAACTGCAAGCATACATTTACGTCGTGTACATCTGTCCGACGTAGTAGACCCACTCAGGATCCAGCCCAAACTAGTATTCTGAGCCAATGGTGTCCCAAAAGAACCTTGCTTGATGCCGTCGATGACAATTTGACTGAATATGTCTGCTCCTAGCAACAGGTCAATGCGGCCACCTTTATCGTAGTGTGGATCAGCTAATTGCAAACTATTCACATGATCCCATGTACATGATTCGGGTCCAATGGCGGGAGAATAGTTGGTGACATGGCTGACGACCAACGCTCGAGTATTATAAACAATATTTACATTATAACGGGAATATATTGCTAGGTTTACAAGACTACGAATTTTTCCTAAACTTGATGATGCTAACCCACTTATATTGAGATTTACTCTTACCTTCGGGATACCCAATGTTTGAACTGCGCCTTCCGAAATGAAGCTAGCTTGTGAGCCTTGATCAAGCAAAGCCCTGAGTTCAACCTTTGTTCCATCTGAACGATCCACCAAAACCCATGCGGTGGCCAAAAGAACCTTGTTGAAAGTTGACCTCATTGCATGATGCGTAATGACGTTATTGCTCCGATTTGAGATTCCTATAGATGATGATGACGGTGAACACGATGATTGTGGTTCCAATGACTGGTGGATCATTGTGTGATGTTTGCCTTCGCATTGCTTGCAGCTGCTTGATGACGAACAGTTGTTTGCCGAATGATCACTTCGGAGGCAGTTAAAACACAAGTGTGCCTTTTGAACATGATCTCGTCGTTCTGTCGTCGACTGTCTTCGAAATAACGGGCAATAGGTGATGAGATGTTTCTCCGTGCACAGTGAGCACTTTTTTGATGTCCCAATATGATATGATTTGATTGATGACCTCATAGCTTGAGATTGGCCACTTGGCTTGACAGAATCATACCTGCTACCAATTGATTCTAAGGTACGCAGTCTCTTCTCCAGAAACTCGGTCAGCTCTGAGCTCTTCGGCATTGTAGTATTTGCAGCCACTGATAGTTCCCAGTCCTTGCGGCTTATAGGATCCAGTTTGGAAGTTAGATGGAAAATGATCCAATCGTCCCATTGATGCACTGGTCTTCCCAGATTCCTTAAGGCATCGAGCATATCTTGTGTGGTGTCTAATAAACGTCTGACCTCACCGGTTGTTTCCCCTTTTGACACGGGCAGTGCGGTGAACTTCCTTAAGTACGACATGACGATAATGCGCTCGTTCTCATACCGACTTGTCAACATTTTCCACGCAACATCATAGTTAGCTTCTTCAAGGGCAATGTTCTTTAACAAGAGTGCTGCGTCACCCATAAGATGACCTTTCAGATGAGAAAGCTTATCTACTTTAGAAATTGGTGCGTTGTGAACAATGCTAGTGAACAAATCACGAAATGACATCCAGGACAAGTAATCTCCCGAAAACATGGGCAGATTGATTTTCGGGAGTTGAGAGGAAATGACCTGTTGAGGTTTGGTGGATTCACTCTCCACTGTGGTTGGTGGTGGCATTCTTTCTTCCAGTAAATCTGTTAAATAACCCAAGGTATCACAAAAGGCACTTTCTACCTCGGTATACTTATCTTTTTCGAAATAATCTTCCTTCAGATCACTTTTGGTCAACAGATCGTCGTGGTTTTGTTGGAATTTCAGCCAATATCCCTTACGCAGCTCAATTCGCGTTTTAACGTATCCTGTTGTATGACTTGCCTTGCCGACTTTGTTGAAATTAATCCGAAAATTGTTGATTAATGTAATCACGTTGTTTTGCTTTTTCCATAAATCATCCATGATGTATGCACTGATATTGAATGATATTCAATTAATTGAAATCGCGTTGGGTACTCAGCTTTTATATATTTATTTATTATAATATTGTAGTTATCAGGGTGTTCGATCTGGCTCGAAACTGGACCAAATAAATGTGCCGTTTAGAGCGGTTGCGGTCAGGAAAAAACCCAGATGTGACGATGATCACCAGACAAGTTGTCTCCTTGACAGTCTTAATCCAACTCAACCTTTTATTTGTCACATAAGTAAACAAACGGTTAATGCAATTCTATATACTACAATGTTTATACAATGTGAATATAAGTAAATTGAGAGTAAGAGAAAGAGAGTTCATACATAGGAAATACGAATATGTGGACTGTATAAATATATAAGAAAACCTAAAGAATATTATAATATTCATAGGGTATATTATGGAACAGCACTTAAAACCGCAATATTGGAAGAGTGGCAAAAAATACCGAACAATTATGACCTACAAAAATTGATTCACTCCATGAAAAACCGACTGCAATGTGTACTAGATGCAAAGGGTTTTCACACTAAATATTAAAATTGCTAAATAATATATTATCAAATTATTACATTTAACATAAGCACGTATTTTATCATTTGTGAAAAGAGTTATTTGACAGTAAAAAAATGGAGTTGTATTTGTTTTTGTTGTATTTTTGTTTTTGTTTTTCAAGGAACTTCGTTTTTTTTTTCTTTGAAATGTTGTATATACTGTATATAATTATAATGAATCGAAAAAGTATATGTAATGAAATAAAAACTTGTGTTTTCCAGCTAATTAAGTTGAATTTTGTTATTTATTTCCAATGTGTAAAGTCATTCCTGACATACTGTACGTATCTCCTGTTTGTGATCTCTGAGTGTTTCTGACAATGTTTAAAAATACCCACAATTCACAACTTGTACAGTTAACACTTCGTGTCCTAATTTTTCTTACCCTCTAATCTTCAAAAAAATGGAAAAATGCTGTGGTAATGTCGACTGTACTTACGGAAATAAAACCGCTGACTTACTTATTTAAAGTAACTACTTAAAATATCTAAATGGTTGTCACCCGATCCATAAGTCCCAAAAAAGGATAATAACATTGTTAAGACTAGGCCTAAGATAGGCATAAATAATAACTTTAGCCATAAGTCTATCACCTCCCATACTCCGCCCTCCTTTTACAGCAAGCCACCTAAGGGTTCTAAACCTAAATTCAATAAATATCCCAAAGTTCCCCCCAAACCCAACCATAACTGGAGTTTCCAAACAAATCTCTTTCCAACTTTTACACACCCATCCATTTTTCACCTTTATCCATCTCCCACAGATCCGCCAAAACCCCAACATCAACGGGTTTCGTTTAATCTAACTCCAACAACTATCCCCGACAACCAATCACCTGCCTCGAATTCGTTTCCTAACTTTGACCTCACCTCCGGAGTATCCTAATTTCCGTAGCTCCCATATACTTAACCCCTCCAAATCCCATCCCCTCAACACCTCCAACTCAAACGTCACTCTTTCATCCAATTCTTCCTCTGTCCTAATACCAACAACTTCTGCCCCATTTGCCCAATCCTCTGCCTCCCCTCAACCTTTTGTTGAGCCTCTTTTGCCCCCTACAGTTAAACTTACTCAGCTAACTCCTGACCTCACTCAAAGTCACTACGCCCTTTCTCGACTAAGAGATAAAAAGACGTATGAGAACATTCGTCTCTTTCTGGCTCCACGATAAATCAGACTCGGTTTGTTATGAAGGTAAAACAAACACAAGCATCATGGTCCCATTCAACAGGAAGGTCTTCTCACGGATTTCGCTAGCCTCTTCATAAAATATGAATTTTTCAACATCTCGCCCCAAAAAGTGTCAAAAAAACTTGATACCTTCCGCCAATACATCCATTCAAAACATATATCGCACCATCAACGTAGTAGAGCTGATCACGACAAGTTTTTTCGTCCCTAATTACCTCTCTCTCCTAGCAAAACGCTTACTCTGCCAAAATGTCCCTCTTACCTTCTATTATCAGAATGTAAGAGGTCTTCGTTCAAAAACCCAAGCTATCTTCCAACAGTCACATGCTCTACCTTTTGAGATATTTGCTCTGATCGAAACAAATCTGATCCCCAACGTAAATTACCTCGAACTGTTCCCATCAAATTTTAATTTGATGACGAACTCAGCCGACGCACTGATGGTTGCCTTTATCGAGGCGACCTACTAGCCGTCCGTAATTCAATTGACTCTTCCCTTATTACTGTATTATCCTCCCCACATCTCGACTTTGTCTCAATTAAGATCGTGCTACCCTTAGACACTATACATTTCACAACCTATTGAATCCTTTCAACTCGCCATTAACATAATTTACCAAATAATTGTTTTAAGAGAAGATTGTTTCAGTGACTTCAACCTTCCTCATCCTAAATGGGCTCAATCTGGCAATCAATCGTTTTATATTGCCACCAATCCCACTACTGCCAAAGAATGTCTCTTCTTGGATCGCCTATCAGATTCAAACCTTAGCCAAGTTAATGGCGTCCTAAACTACATGGGTAGACAACTAGACTTCATATTCACAACCGATCCCCTCAACTCGTCTGTTTCACTTTGTCCCCTTTCCCTTTCAACCATCGATAACTTCCATCCTCCCCTCCTCCTTCCCTACAGTTCTGGCCTCTAACGATTTCCACAAAGCAACATTTCACTTAATCAATGAATACCTTAAAAAGCCCCTCTCAATTTTGATATCCTATCCGTAAATGATTTATTTTACATTTATCATTTATCACCCCTATACACAAAAAAGGTCCGAAGAACCTTGTTAACAACTTAAGAGTATTTTGTACGAAACTCTAAGTTTTCGCTGCAAGTCCTTAATATGCCCTAGACAACACGGTTTTCTCAATTGCAGATCTACAACCACTAACCTTGTTGAATTTGTGTCCTTTACCCTATCAGCCTTAGAGAACGTCACAGAAGTCGACGTTATTTCAACCGATTTCAGTAAAGCTTTCGATATAATCTCGCACACACTGATACTCTTCAAATTGTCCTCCTTTGGCTTCGACCCCATTTCTTTGAAGTGGATATCTTCTTACCTGGAAAATCGCTATTTCAGTGATCATTTTAGATCTGCCTTCTCTTACCCCTTTATTAGTTTCCTCCGGCGTCCCCCAAGGCAGCCACTTAGGTCCACTTTTCTCCGTTCTTACCATAAACGATCTTGAAATGGTGATCAAACATTCCAACATCTCATTATATGCCAACGACTCCAAGTTCTTCAATACCATTTCCTCCAGTCATGACTCTTCCCTTATTCAATCTGATCTCAAGAGTTTTTCCATCTGGTGTTCCAAAAATAGCTTGGAGCTTAACATTTCCAAATGCTAATCAATTACCTTTTCACGTAAGCGAATCAAACCTCCTCCTTGTCTCTACTTCCTCAATAATCAACCCATCTCCACTGTTCAGGTCATTCCCGATCTTGGCATATTACGAGTATGTGATCAGGAGCTAAATTTTCGCGCACACATCGATAGATAATTCTGCACTCGGTTTCGTGAAGCGATGGTCTAAAGAATTCTCGAACCCTTACGTTACCCAATCTCTTTATATGTATAACCTTTGTTCAGCCCCTTCTTGAATACGCCTCCCAAGTGTGGTCTCCTTACCAACAAACCCACATTTCTAGAATTGAGAGCATCCAACGTCGGTTCCTACGTTTTGTTCTTCGAGGTCTCTCCTGGAACAATCCTTTGATTTTACCACCTTACCAAGACCGGCTTAAACTAATCAACATGAACACGTTGGAAGAAAGAAAAATTGTATTTGACAATCTTTTCATCCATCGGCTCCTTTCAGGTGCCATTGACTGTGCGACCCCCTTCAACTCTGTCTCTATCAACACTAACCCCCAACCCACTGCCCATGGCTCCAATAAACCCATTTGTCGTATGCTGGGAAGTTAGATTAGATTTAGATCAGATTTAGATTAGATTTAGATAGCTTGAATTAAGTTCAATAAATGTGGGTGTTTGTCCCCACGAAAATTAAGAAAATTAAAAAAATGTATGTGAAGCATATGCCGTAATGGTATATTGTAATTTAAGAAAAGAAAAATTATAAGATGCACAAATGGGAATCCTATTTCTTCCGATAGGTGTCGCTGGCCAAAAATGACAATCATTTCTTGCGGTGGGACTGCCTAAGGGGTGATTCGCAGCCCTCCAGACGGTGAAAAACTTCGAGGAAGCAGAATTGGGGCTATTACTGGATCAATATCCATTTCAGATCTTATGAGAATACGTAGATTCATTGGCCGTAACTCGTAGGCTGCAAAGACTCTACAAAATATTTTTTCAGCATGGCCAGGCTCGTTTATATGTTGCTTAGATCGTTCAAATCTACTTAAAAACATTGAAATGCTACATAACATACCACTTATCATATGATATATGGTCTGACCGATCATTCGAATGAACCAGATATAGTGTCGACAATATTTTCTTGTATAAATATTTATCCGAAATAAAGCTCCAAATTTTGATCAAAACGCCTTAAGAAAACTGAAAGCTGGTTTCTAGGTCCGCAACAAATATAATAATAGATTAAGAACATGTGCTCGCAATTGCCTTTTGAATATTATAAAGACATCAGCAACAATAATCCTCTTCTAAAGCGCTAGAATTTTTCAAAGCCTCCAATTTCACCACTAGTTGCAGCAATTATTTCCTAGTAGCCCTATGAAGTCGAGGAACACAAAAATAGTCTGTAAAGTCATTAAAGTTGCTATTAAACTGGTATCCTTTTAAAGACCCCGTAGAACAGGCAAAAAAGTCTTACAGATAAGTTTTACAAAAGCATTGTATTTTTCATAAACTGTTACATAAAAGCGATAATTATTGATCATTATCAGTAGGATTAGCGGCCAGCTGGAGTAATGGGCGTAGCCGCAGCTGGTGCTTGTGGTACGAAACTGTTGGTGTTAGAGTTGATGTTAGTATTGGTGTTGATATTGGTATTGGCGTTGGTGTTGCCATTGGTGTTACCATTGGGGTTGGGGTTAGTTACTTGTCCATTAGCACCATGGCACAGGACTACAAGCCCGATAATGCAGAGTAAAAGAACACCTTTGAAATTCATTTTGTTAAAATCAACTGGATAATGATGTATCTTTCAGAAATCTGCTTGCTTTTATACTCAAGTGAAAGTAAAGTTCAAGACTACATGCGCAGCAAATGATGTACACATACTCGTATGTACCTACGTAATAGGTTTGACGTGTTGTTCAAACGAGAGTAAACAAATTTGTTTTTACGGAACTAAAAATGTGTGTAAACATCTGGTATTGTCTTAGCGCATGTGTCTATCACTTTTTTGCATGGCCTCGGAAAAAAGTCTTTAACTATTTCAATGGATGTGAACATTGCATATGAAAGAAGTCACCCTTTCTAGGGCGTTTTTGGTTTGTTTTTTAACTGCTTGTTGCAACCCTTTTCAATCCCGTTGCCACCGCCATGCTTGACCGTCCTTTGAGAGTCAGCTTCCTTTAGTTCAGTATTTGGTTTTTGCCAAATCCATTGTTTCTCGTAATTGCCAAACAAGTTAAGCTTGCTTTTGTCACCTTAAAAATCGATGTACCAAACGCCGAGAGTCTTTTTAACATATTCCGAATTTGAGCTGCCTTACTGATTCGGCAGAGACTGGTTTTTAAATGGTTTGAGAAATCCTTGCGGTCAATCATTCTACTGGCATCTTGCTTAATTTTCTATACAATATGCCTTTCTTTTACCTCCGAAAATATATTTTTTCGACACCTATCTTTCTTATTTTCTAAATAGCCATATAGTTTGAACTCTAAAATAAGTTTTCCCTACTCTAAAGGATTTTCCTACCAGCAAAGCTGATCGCATGACTTTGAACCATTGAATTGAATTGAACAACATTAATAAGCCCAATAATTAAAATCCTGTAAGCCAACCTCCAGCCGTCTTAATCATCATCAGCTGAAATATGCAGAAAGCACGCTGGTATGGTAAGTGGTACGTGGCATGCTAATGGTGGTCTGAGGCTGATTCAAGAACTCTGGGTTAACAAAAAAAAATATCAATATTAAACATTAAAAACTGTAAGTTGATATATGACAAATCGGCGGTCCTACCCAGAGCTGCCATAATAATAGACAATAATATTAAATTCCTTACAATTCCGGAATTCAAAGACAGGGACACAGTCTCAATTATTATCGTCAGCACGGCAGACACAGAGATACTCGTAGCCATTGCCTCAGGGAATCACAAAAGGGTTCTAGACCTTACACTAGCTAATAAAAAAGAATCTCACATGATCAAAGGATGTGTCTAAAGAAGCCTCCTTTTCAGACCACAGCCATATCAAATTCAAATTAAGAATGGGTCCTTAAAAAGAAGCCGTAGTAAGCTATTGATCCCCTAAAGCCACAAACTGGGGTCGAACAAATCCCTACTAAACGATTAATTACTAGGAATGCACCTAAACACAAATACTCCTGAGGAATTTGACAACTCTTTTGAATTTGAGTTCAACAGAGCCAAAAAGACAGGTACTTGGCAGCCATACAAAGAAGCACTAACCACTTCAAAATTCATACTCTGCGTGAATAAAGTTACTGTAAAACTACAAACAACGCGACAAATTCAGTCGAATCTCTCGAATCCCAAGACAACCACCCCCGGAGAGTAGTGAACGAACATCTTCGACACAAACCATCTGCACCCCGTCCAGGTTGTGTGACAAACATCATAAGAGCGTAACTCTTGAACCTGCACGAATTATAAAAAAAAAAAAAAAAAAAAAATTAGAATAAAGAAATCAGATCATCCAAGAGGAAATCGTTTAAAAACTACTGCAAGAAAAACGGAAATGGCAAGAGTTTATAAGGCGCTCTCCAAAGGCAAGCACGAATCACTTGGTCTACTTGAAGACATGGATGGTAATCTGAATCATAATTTTACAGAACTGACTCGTATTGGTTCTCAGAAAGATTTTGAAATCATTTTCTTGGGAGCTCAAATTGAAAACACCCCAAACCACCAAACCAAAAGTAAAAAGCAGGAAAAAACTTCGCTCTAGGCGTCAGTTTCCGGAAATAATATAGAAGCAATAGTATGTGAGGAAAGGATTGGAATTGATAAAATTGAATTGCTCTTCAAGCATTACTGGTAATTAGGAATTCAAAACCAAAGAATTCTATATAACGGTTCCATGATGGAGATCAAAACAAAAAGTGTAATACCCTTTTAAATGTACTCAACCGAAAGCGGAAAGGGTACAGAACCATGAAATGCGCCCCGGAAGTGGAAGGCAATGTTATCAAGGTATGCAACAAACATTTTGCACAGTATTTCGATGGAACTGATAGCTTCATCAAAACAGTCAAAAAATGGCCTGTGCATGTACCAAAAAACATAAACGTATGGGAGCTTTATAATTCAGAATAGTTCTTCAATTCAACTGGACTCCACAGGGACACAGGTCAAGATCTTTATACTAGATGCTGTGCTAAGCGGTTTTGGATAAGCCGATAGTGATCGTTGCAAATGAAAATTTTCATTACTAACCGGTAAGGTGGTTCAAGCTGATTGATTAAAATCACTATAGCTATGGCAGAAGACACTTGCTGTTGAGCTTTTAGTGTTGTTCAACATGAAGTCAGACTCAGACGATGAAGTTGTGCCAATCTTACATACAATTTTTGAAGCAATTGAGGAAAAGGATGCAAATAGCAGAGAGTGGTGGGTGCATACATACATACATATGTACATATAATCTAAAACGAAATGCTGAGGATGTGATAATAAGCTTAATAGCAGAGTTAAGAACTTATGCTGAAAAATTTAATAATTTCACCAGAATGCGGATTGAAACTTTTAATTATTTGCTGGGATTAATCGAAAATGCAATCAGAAAACAAGATACGAATTATCGTAAAATCATAGCTCCGACTGAAAGATTATTATTCTACAGTAAGCAATAAACAGAGGAATGATAAAACACGTTTGAATCCTTTGAAGGACGGCTAAAGAGTAAGCTTTATTTTAACAAGTATAGGTATATAATATAGGGTCCGCCAAATAACTTTTTTTATTTTTGAAAATGCTATAAAAAAAAACTACTGAATATTTTCTCAAATTTCTTTTTTTATTTGAAAGCACAATCCTTCCGGTTAATAATAGAAAATAATTTCATTCAAATGGCTGCCTCGGCTGGCCATGCAGTAGCCTACACGATCGGTCCAATTTTTAAGCACATTATCGATTGTGTGCAGCTGTATTTCACCAATGGCTTCACGAATATTGTCCTTTAAAGCGTCAATTGTCTCTGGCTTGTCGGCGTAACACTTATCTTTGACGGCACCCCACAAATAATAGTCCAACGGTGTCAAATCGCAGCTCCGATGTGGCCAAACGACATCAGCTCTGCGGCTGATAATGCGATCTTCAAAAACAGGGCGCAAAACATCGAGTGTAGCTTCGGCTGTGTGGCACGTAGCGCCTTCCTGTTGAAACCAAATGTTGCCAATATCCTCCTCTTCAATTTTTGTGAACAAAAATTCGTTCAACATGGTCCGATAACGATCGCCATTGACTGTAATGGCCACTCCTTGCTCATTTTCGAAGAAAAAATGGCCCAATTATGCCTCTGGACCAAAATCCGCACCAAACAGTGGCTCGTTTTGGGTGCACCGGCTTTTCAATGTATGCGTGCGGGTTTTCTGTGCCCCAAATGCGACAATTTTGCTTATTTACATACCCGCCAAGATCAAAATGAGCTTCATCTGAAAAGATGATTTTTTTGGCAAAATCGGCATCTTCTGTAAGTCGATCGCAGGCCCACTTAGCGAAGCGTTGTTCAAGCGTATACACAACCATATTCGTTCAGCGGAAGGATAAAACTAATTATCTGTCAAATCAGACATGAGCTAAGTGTTACCATTCACGAAATAAGCATTACTTGAAAAAAAAAACGTTAGATGGCGGACCCTTTATAAAAGTATTGTACATAAGTGGGGCTTAGTTTCAATCTATTACATTCTAAGGCTGAATTCACATTTATGATGTAGTAATTATTCATTTATAACACCTTCCCTGAATAATTATTACATTAACTTTCAAATTCGTTAATAATATTTCACCTGACATTTTAATCCAATTAAACTATGGGGGTACAAATTAACTCGGTCCGTTTTCAAAAGATGGCGCCACCTGCAAGTTGTGGCTGATCTTGGAAGCGATTACCTACTTCATTGGAAAGGTGTGACATCTGTCAACAATAATTAGTGTGCATCAGCGTCTGTTTCTGACAACAACATTGTTTTTTGCCTCTTCGAAAATGTCCGGATTTGTCTTAAATAAACAGCATTTGCGGGAAGTTTTGATTTTTTTTTTTAATTGGAAGAAAAGTACAGCTGAAGTCCATCGAATGCTTGTAGAAGTTTATGGTGAATCTGCTTCGACCGATAAATCATGCAGAGAGTGGTTTCGACGCTTCAAAAGTGGTGATTTTAGCGTTGAAAACAGCGTCTTGGCCAGCCCAAAAAGTTTGAAGATGAGGAATTGGAGGCTTTACTGGATCATGATACGTGCCAAACGCAAAGTGAACTCGCAGAATCGTTGGGAGTGACTCAGCAAACAATTTCCGTTTGGTTAAAGAAATTTGGATTTATTCAAAAGCAAGGAAATTGGGTGCCGTACGAGTTGAAACCGAGAGATGTCGAAAGACGATTTTTCACCTCAGAATTGCTTCTTGAAAGACATCAAAGGAAGGGATTTTTGCAACGGATCGTGACTGGAGATAAAAAATGGACCCCAAGAAGAAAAAATACTATGCAAAGCCTGGTGAACCCGTTCCATCATCGTCTGCATCGACGCCAAAGAAAAACATCCACGGTTCAAAGGTCATGCTCTGCATATGGTGGGACCAGACTGGTGTGGTGTACTATGAGCTGCTAAAACCAGGCGAAACCATTGATGGGAAAGGTTATCGACTACAACTAATGCATTTGAGCCGTGCATTGCGTGAAAAACGGCCAGAAACGACCGAAAGGCATGACAAGGTGATTTTGCAACATGATAACGCTCGGCCTCACGTGCCTGTAGTGGTCGAAAACTACCTGGAAACGCTGAATTGGGAGGTCTTACCCCACCCGCCGTATTCTCCAGACCTTGCTCCTTCCGACTACTGGCTTTTTCGATGGGGGGTCACCGGTTCGGATCTTTTGAAGAAATCGAAGAATGGCTCAATGATTGGATCGATGCCAGGGAGGACTCATTTTTTAGAGATGGTATTCGAAAATTACGAGAGAGATGGGAAAAAGTAGTCGCTTCCGACGGACAATACTTTGAGTGATGTATTTTTATTTATTTTTTTTTTTTTGTGACACCGGCATGCTCCAATTTTTTTGTTTGATCTTACTCTTACAACACCGTTGATCTACAGTCGTGTCAACCCACTGATTTGCATGTACACTTGTGCACTTGTGGGGCAGTTTAATGGTGGTATATGTGTCCCTAGGCTCACCTTGGTGTTTTCTAAATTGCCTTTGTTTACCTTTGTTTAGTCGCCTTTTACGACAAGCGAGAGGTATCGCTGCAGGGATATTCTTAACATTAAAAATTCATGATGTATAAAATTAATAAAATACAAAATTCATCACAAATATTTAGATAAAATAACAAGGAAAAGTGTTTAATTACATTAGGCCGAATTCATTTGTGAAAAAGGAAAATTTATTAGCAACAATTAGCTTTGTCAAAATATCAGCTAACATTTTATCCGTAGCAATATAGGCAATTTTATTTCTAGTTTTTGGCGAATAAATTTCACTTTGATACCAACACGTTTAGTTTTTGGAGAATATGAACCATTATTTGCTATATGAATTGCACTTTTGTTGTCGCAATACAATGTGGTAGATACTGCCCATTCGATCTGTAATTCGTGGTCCATACGTCTTAGCCAGATAAGCTCCTGAGTTGCGGGTACTAAAGACATAAACTCCTCTTCTGTAGACGAAAGTGCTACTGTGCGTTGACGTTTTGTGCACCATGAAATCGGAGCCCCTTGAAAGATGAACACATATCCGATCGTTGAACGTCGATGGTCAAGATCGCAAGCCCAATCTGCATCACAGAACCCTCGTATATCACTGTTATCTCGATGAAACGTCAGAGTCTTGTTTATTGTCCCTTTCAAATATCTCATGATACGTTTAACAGCAGCCCAATGTGCCTTACCAGGGTTGGAGCTGAATCTACTCAACATATTAAATGCAAAGCAGATATCAGGTCGTGTAATTTGAGCAACAATAGCAGCTAGCATATATTGAATATTAGACATCTCTTTCACTTCCACTGTATTTGTTGGTTACATATCCGAAGTAAGTTTTTGATTTGGGTCCATTGGCACGAGAACAGGGTTGCAATCGTCCATTGAAAACCTTTTAAGAAAATCTTTAATATATTGCGTTTGATCAACGCAATGCCTTTCTGGATATTACGCTGAATGCGCAAACCCAAAATGGACTTGGTCTCGCCCAAATCTTTCAATTGAAAATGCTGCGACAATTCACTTTTCAAGTTATTAACTATCTCGGTGTCGTTGCCGAAAACCAAGACATCATCGACGTAAATAGTTACGTATATCATTCTTTTTTCACATACCTGGTAATATACGCACTGATCAACCTCACTTCGCTTTAAGCCGAATTTCAGCAAAACAGAATTTAACTTCATATTCTCGGCTTGACTGCTTCAGACCGTATAGTAAATTCTTTAAAGCACAAACTTTGCCAGAGCCGTCGTTAAATTCTTCTGGTTGACTCATGTAGATTTCCTCTTCAAGTTCGCCATTAAGGAATGCAGTGACTGCATCAAGTTGATGTATCATCAAATTGTGTTTCGTTTCGTTTTCGTTGCAAGGCCTAAAAGAAAACGTATTGATGTGTACCTCAGAGCCGGTGAAAAGGTTTCCTCATAATCGATCCCTTACTGCTGACTGAATCCTCTTACAACCAGACGAGCCTTTCGTCGCATTAGAACACCCTTTGCACGTTTTGAGCATTCGCTGGGCTGCTGTAGTGAAGGAACTCCTAATTGTAAAAGCTCGAATTTAGCTTTCGCAGGCCGAAGACCGCAGTACACGCTTAGCAGGCGACTAAGCAAGCGGTTACAAAACTATTTGCTTTCCTCTTCACCGCGCGTAAGCTGTCCGAGAACCGCCGTACACGCTGAGTGAGCAGCTAAGCAAAATATTCCCCCCTTTATGAAGGAAAACAACAAAAACTGAATATTGTCAATAAGACTTTATTCGCTATCAAAAATATCGAACAAGTGTGGTACTTTTCCTGGGACGCTCGTGAGAACTTCGCTAGGCGAAATACCAAACCTGAGTGCCTGTCCACTGATCGGGCGTCGCCTTTTATACACCCGATCGTGGGTGTATAAAAAATGTTATAATTAATGTTAACAAAAATGTTTATAATTAATGTTATTTTAGGGTTGGCAAGTTTACATAATATTTAAAAAATATAATATAATATAATGAATATAATATTTATATAATAGTAATATACATAATACAATAGTATAATTATGATGTTTTTTTGGGGTGCCATGTCTACATAAAATATTATAATATTTAATAGGCTAATAAAATATTTAATTTTAAATTTATATAATAGAAATATAACATTTATTTATGTTCTTTTTAATAATATATTATTAAATATAAATATAAATATATATATATATATATATATATATACGTACAACGTTACATAATTACATGATTTTACTTAGCATTGCCAATTTGAATGATCTTTGCCTTTTGTTGGATATTTTTTTATAATCTACCAAGTAACTCTTAAAAAATCAATACATTTGCCTTTTTCGGGGTCTTTTCTCTGATTCTTGATTTCAAAAGCTCAATAAATGGCTCAGCTATTATTTCGGAGGTCGAAGTATGTCAAGTAATTACAGTAATACTGTATAACATGTATTGTGTTACGTTCACGTTGAGGGCATCGGTCGATTGTGGATTATTCACATAAAATAAAATACTTTAGGAAACCCCACAAGGCAAAGTCTAGAGGGGCTAAATCGCATAAGGTTGGTGGCCAATTCATGTCACCCTCAAATCGTTCATGCAGAATGTTAATGTCCGTAGCTTCATCCTGCTGGTTCATATGGTTCAATTTCAGCCATAAAAAATCGTTATCATCGTTCTGTAGCGCTCGCCAGTGACGGTGACCGCCTCACCAACGTCGTTTTCAAAAAGCTATGGGCAAATGACTACGCCTTTACAAATTCCTCACCAAAGCAGAATGCGTTGTCACCTGGAGAACATCGTATGGGTTGGTGTCGCTCCATATATGGCAATTTTGCTTGTTAACAGAGCCATTCATAGAAATATCCGCTTCATTGCTAAAGATGATTTTTCGCCCAAAATTGGGGTCCTCCGAAGACTAATTAGCAAACCAACCGATTGGTCACTGAGCTCATCGGTCAGTTAGATCTTGTGGGGGTGTAGGCCCAAGTCCCGACGTAAAACGCCAACAACATTAAAGGAGCCTGTTAAGTCAAACACACGATTGTGGCGGGTAACAACCTTATTAATTGCCGGTCACAGTAAGAGAGAGGGAATTCATAGTCTTAAGATCTACTTATAGTCTACGTTAAGTAAATACTTATTATGTATTGTGTTAATACTTCTATACAGACTTAGGGATGATGTTTACACCATTTCAAATATATAACATCTTCCCCTTTTTAATTTTTTTTTTGTATAAATTCTATAATATGTATAATGAGTGGGTATCAATTATTTACTTATAATATATTTAATTTTACACCTTAATTGGATTTTAATTTTTTATGTTTAATCCTAGAAGACCTTCTGATTTCTTGAAATTCTGGTATTTTTCGGATATTCTTTTTTGCTTTTTCAATTGGCAGCTCTTTTTCCTTAACCTCTGTAAATATGTTATTTCTAATTTCTTTAAATTTTTCAGGATCTATATCAGCTACGTACGATTTATTTCTTAAATATTTCTTTTTAAGCTGATTTTCATGTACAAATCTTTCATAGCCGTTAACCATGATAATAAATGTTTTCTTACTAACAATTTTAATAACTTTAGCTGGTATCCATTTAACCATATTTACAAAATGATTTCTATAGAGGACTTCCTCCCCAATTTCAAAAACTATACTATTTTTAAATTTTGCATCAACATCTCTTTTATCTTTTCCTATTGTTTTGTTAATTTCAACACTTTTATTTGAATTGCTAGTTAACAAATTCTTACTAGTTTTATTATTTAAACAATGCAACAATGTTCTAGGTTGATAACTAAATATCATTTCGGAAGGTGTTCTACCAGTCACTGTAGTGGGAGTATTTCGATAATTTACTAAAAACTCATTGACTTTATTCATTAACGACCAATCATTTTTTACCTCCAAGCAGAACCTTTTTAACACTAACTTAACTGTTTGAACTCCCCGTTCCGCTAAACCATTTGATTGTGGATGATATGGGGGCGATTTCAAAAGATTTATACCCTTACACTTACAGAATTTCCGAAAGACAAACGAATTAAACGGCGGCCCATTATCGGAAACTATATTCGCGGGTAGGCCGAAAGTAAGAAATAATTCTAAAAGTACATCAATTACGTTCGATGCTGATGTTTTTGGCATTAACTTAATCTCACCATACTTTGAATATGCGTCCATGACTATGAGAAACGTTTTTCCACCAAAGTGAAAAAAATCTAAATGAATTCGATCAAAGGGATATGCCGCTTCAACGCACTTGGTGTGCACAATCTCTTTTGGTAGGTTTTGCGTTTGTTCACATACTAAACAATTTTGAACAAACTTTTTAATGTTGTCATCTAATGTAGGCCACCATACAAAAGAACGTGCCAACATTTTCATACGTACGATTCCCGTATGATTCTTATGTAATAACTTGAGAATCGATTCTTGCAAAGCTTCGGGTATAACAATTCTATGTGCATAAAATACACATCCATTTTCGATTGCTAAAGAATTGCGTTTTTTGAAATAAGGTATTAAACTATCCGGAATGTCCCTGACATTAGGCCATCCAAACTGTAAATGGTTATACACGATTTTCAAACATCCATCCTTTTCCGTAAATGTCCGTACTAACTCCATATCTATTAAATTTTCTTCTGAACTAAAATAAAAAATATTAGCTTCTTCTATCTCAGAATTTCCCTTAATAGGTAAACGTAAAAAGACAATCTACATTCGACATTTTAGAACCCTTTCTAAACGAAATAGTATAATCATACTGAGATAGAATTATCGCCCAACGTTGAAGCCGCGCTGATGCGACGGCTGAGTTTCCCTTGTGAGGGTGAAAAATCTCCTTGAGGGCTTGGTGATCTGAGCATATCTGAAAATTATGTCCGTAGATATACGTGTGGAACTTTTTAACGGCGAACATTATTGCCAACCCTTTTCTATGGAGTTGTGAGTAATTTTGTTCAGACGGAGATAAGGTGCACGATGCAAAATAGACTGGTTTTTCCTCACCGTCAACTATATGGCACAAAATTGCTCCAACCCCATACGGACTAGCATCTGCAACTATGACAATAGGCTTTTTTGGGTCGTAAAGCTCTAAAAGACTATTTTCTAGAAGCAATTTCTTACAATTTTCGAAAGATGATTGGCATTCGGCTGTCCAATCGTAGCGAACTCCCTTTTTTAACAACTGATAAAGTGGGTGGGCCTTACTACATAAATTTGGCAAGAACTTGTTATAATAATTTAACAAGCCTAAAAACGATTGAAGTTGTTGAAGATTATTGGGTGGTGGTGCTTCCACAATAGCCTCAACCTTTTTCTCATTTGGGCTTATACCTTTTGCCGACAATGTGTGCCCTAAATAATCAACTCTATCTACTATAACTTTGCATTTTTTAACATTGATGTGTATGTTGTGTGCATGCAACCGACTTAAAACTTCAAACATCAACTCCTCACATTCTTTAGGTGATGAACCTCCGATCAAAATATCATCTAGGTAGCAAAAAACTCTATCCAATCCCTTTAGGATACGATCCATTACCGACTGGAATATCGCAGGTGCACATTTTATTCCATAGATCAAACGAGTGTAGTAGTTGTAGAGACCACGGAGTGTATTCAGAACAAGGAGATCTTGAGATTTGTCTGATACCCTTAGTTGCTGATAAGCCCCCGTCAAATCAATAACTACAAAGTGTGTACAACCGGCCAGCCCTGCAAAGATATCGTCCGCTAAATGGAATGGATAGTACTGCGTTTCTATGCATCGATTCAATGTCACCTTGCAATCTACGCATATTCTAATAGTGCCGTCGCCTTTGGGGACGATTACTATCGGACTAGCCCACTTACTAAACTCCACCGGTATTAAAATATCTTCTTTAACTAACCTCTCCAATTCTGCTTCTACTTTATCGCGTAACTTGTATGGTACCCTATAGGGCGCGTGGAAAATAGGGGTCTGGTTGGGTTTAAGAACTATTTCGGCCTCATACCCCACAATCGGATGGTTTAACTCTTGGACGGTTATGTTCGGAAATCGAGACTTAATACGAGTTAAAATTTCTGCTTGGGTACTTACTTTTAAGACGCTGTTGTTGTTGTTTTGAAACGTGTTCCTCCAATTAGGAAATAATTTATCGATCCACGTACGTCCAATTAACCCTTTTTTAGGCATTTCTCCTTGGACCACTACTAATGGTAACTTCCCCATGTGACTGCCAGAACTAACTTCAACGAACATGACTCCTAGCTCTCTTAACCTTGAACCTGTGACCGAAATTAAATTATTATTTGCTTTTATCAACTTAACATTTTTAAACTTATCTAAATACTCCTGCTCGTTGATAATTGATGCCGCTGCTCCCGTGTCCACCTCCATCGATAACTCTACACCATTTACCACCAACTTTAACTCTTGGGAAGGATTTTCACTGTTGGCACCACCTATTTGATTCACATTGATCTTATTGAATCGACATTTGCTTGCCACATGGCCCTTTTTATTACACGCGAAACATTGCCAATTTCGGACTGGACACTTTGAATCCACGTGGTCTGTACGGCCACATCTACCACATTCCCGTTTCCTTCCGCGATCACTTCTTGACACTCCTCCTTTTTTATACCCCTGCTGTGCTCTTAACTCCCGATGCTTCACATTGAATTTTTTATTGTCATTATAAACTGCATGCTGGTACATGGGTTGAATAGATCTGGATGCTTTTTCGGATAATTCCATATTCAGTGCTCTCGCGCAACATTTCTCGATCGTCAAAGAATCATCTCCCAACAATACTTCCTGAATTTTTTCACTTTTTACGCCCATTATAAAGCGATCGGTCAGTGCTTCGTCCAATATATATGATTTGTACACTCCGGCCCTTGTATCTGAAGAACCCATAGGAACAGCAACACCGCCAACTTTTTCCTTCAGATTGTCATTTCCAACTTTTATTTCACCTTCCACGTGTTCTAAGAAACTTCCAAATTGACAGGTCTGTGCTGCTGCTTTAAGACGCACAATAAACTCACATAGTGGCTCCCCATCTTCCTGCTGAATCTTGTTGAATTTATACCTCTCGGCTCTCTTGTTTTGCTTTGGAGCGAAATGATTTCGCAGTAATGTGATAAGATCATTGAATTTCATTTCACTTGGCAATTTAGGCATAGTCAGCGACATCAGAATTTCGTAAATTTCTGCACCCACTACCGTAATGAAAAACGCTGTTTCTGCTTCCTCGCTTATGTCATTAACTTTGAAGAATTGTCTCAGGCGATCTTCGTATGCCTTGAAATTGCTCCCCGTCACAAACGGCTCAATAAACCCCACCAAACGTGACATTTTATGACTTAAAAAAAAAAAAAAATATAGAATATATGTAAGTTTGGGTTACCAAAAAAAAATCCTCGTCGCCAATGTTAAGTCAAACACACGATTATGGCGGGTAACAACTTTATTAATTGCCGGTCACAGTAAGAGAGAGGGAATTCATAGTCTTAAGATCTACGTTAAGTAAATACTTATTATGTATTATGTATGTATGTATCATTTCAAATATATAACAGAGCCCAGGAACAATATTTACTGACAACGTTCCGGCGACATGTGCGAAAAAGTGCTGAAAAATGGCTCCAAAGGTTAATGTGACTACTGTTAATATGCTTGTGCTGGTCAACACAAGGACGAGATCAAGTTCCACACTTGAATCTGACGTCAGTACTAGGCTTGAATTAAATTTTACCTCAATGCAGTTTAAATTATTCTGTGCTTGATTTAGAGTATTACCACTGTTTATCAAAAGCACATGTCGTAAAAGGCGACTAAAACAAAGGTAAACAAAAATCACATCTAAGCAATTTAGAAAACACCAAAGTGAGCCTAGGGACACATATACCACCATTAAACTGCCCCACAAGTGTACATGCAAATCAGTGGGTTGACACGGCTGGAGATCACCGGTGTTGTAAGAGTAAGATCAAACAAAAAAATCTGGAGCATGCCCGTGTCACAAAAAAAAAAAGAAAAGGCAGGCCGAAAAACAATTGGTGCAAACAAATGCAAAAACACCAGCATTTGATTGGCATCAGCGATGAAGTAATCCCAAACCGGGAAGCCTGCCGCTACTTTCTGAGGTCAAACCGGCGGACCCCACAAGCGGACCAGTAGGAATGCAGTTAAGTGGGAAGTTTATGGTCCTACACTTCTAACCATAACAACGCCGGAAAAAGGAAAAGAAGAAGATCAAAAGCACATTGATAACATTGTGTCGTTGCTCGTCCTGTTTATTGGGAGACTTCATTTTTTTTATAGGGTTCGTGCAGGTTCAAGAGTTACACTCTTATGATGTTTGTCACACAACCTGGACGGTGTGCAGACACACTTCTCCGCAGGTGGTTGATTCGACTGAACTTGTCGCGTTGGTTGTAGTTCACAGTATTTTTTTATTAGTTTTCCTGTGATTAAGATGTTATATTGGAAATGCACACACATAGTATGAACTTTGAAGTGCTCTTATACTGCGAGTGTTATGCCTTCGTCAACATTTTTTGATCATCTCTCACTCACAACTCGTGTTGTTCCGTATAGATGAACAGACTTGAACTATAGACCTTCCGCTCAACTGTCAGTGATGATTTCTATTGCACCACTACCATCATCCACATATTGATGTTGTTACTTGGAAGGAAGCCTGCCGCTACTTTCTGAGGTCAAACCGGCGGACCCCACAAGCGGACCAGTAGGAATGCAGTTAAGTGGGAAGTTTATGGTCCTACACTTCTAACCATAACAACGCCGGAAAAAGGAAAAGAAGAAGATCAAAAGCACATTGATAACATTGTGTCGTTGCTCGTCCTGTTTATTGGGAGACTTCATTTTTTTTATAGGGTTCGTGCAGGTTCAAGAGTTACACTCTTATGATGTTTGTCACACAACCTGGACGGTGTGCAGACACACTTCTCCGCAGGTGGTGATTCGACTGAACTTGTCGCGTTGGTTGTAGTTCACAGTATTTTTTTATTAGTTTTCCTGTGATTAAGATGTTATATTGGAAATGCACACACATAGTATGAACTTTGAAGTGCTCTTATACTGCGAGTGTTATGCCTTCGTCAACATTTTTTGATCATCTCTCACTCACAACTCGTGTTGTTCCGTATAGATGAACAGACTTGAACTATAGACCTTCCGCTCAACTGTCAGTGATGATTTCTATTGCACCACTACCATCATCCACATATTGATGTTGTTACTTGGAAGATTATGGATGGTGATAAGAATTTAATCCCCTTGAGTGGTAACCATGATTGGAACCAATTGATCGTCGACGGTCTTCAATCGCTAAATTTATTTCAAATAAACAATGTTTGGAACAGCTTGAATAGAATTGAAGGTTTAAAATTCTTAAATAACGAAATTAATGTTAATATTTCAGAAGCTTTGGATCCAATAAGCTTTGGATTCCAATAAAATCCATCATAAAGCCTTATTATTGGAATTCAAGTTTTTTAATTACTGTAACCAAAGAAATATTAATGCTGACGTATTAGTTTATATGTAAGTTTGTTAAAACTAATTTCGTTTTTTTTTCGGAATATAAGAACAGTTTTGATTGGGATGCACTACTAAACAGCTCCAATTTGAAAGGTAATTACGATGTATTTATGAGAAAAAAATAATTCTGGTCTTGATATATTTTTACCTAAAATGCATCAAAATAACCACTACAGAATTCTAGGGTTGAATAAGAGATTAGTAAAGCTACGAAATATAAAATGAAAAGCATACTCGGCTTATTTATTTTATTATATGTTGGTTTTACTTGTTAAGTACTCCCGCCACTTGTCCTATGACAATATATTGTACATAGCTATTCCGTACAAAAGATTATATAATACTTTCAATTATGTTAATACGCTGTAAACTATATAAAGGAGTAAAGAATTATTATTATTATTTTTTTAAATAAAACTATTGTAACTGTAAAGATTCAGAAAGGAATATATGTAAGTTCTTGAATAAATTCTTATATAGGCAGTACATCAAGCCATTAGAGTCTTCGGTAAAGAATAATGATAAATCATTTTGGAATTACATTAACACAAAAAGAAATACCTCCGGCTTACCTAAGGTGATGGAATTCTATAATGCAATTTCAACAGACTTGAATGGAACTTGTGAGTTATTTGCCAACTTTTTCAAATTGGTTTATAATGCTTCTCGAATCCAATCAACGACGAATCATTACTCTAATATTACTGAATTGTTGGATATTAGTCTGTTGCAACTTTCGGATGAAGAAGTTATATACGCGATAAAGAAACTGGAATTAAACTGCAGTCCAGGTCCTGATGGATTCCCTGCGCTAATATTAAAAAAAGTGTTTATCTTCCCACTTTCATCCACTTAAAATTATTTTTAATTAATCACTCATCACTAGAGAATTCCTCAGTGGATGGAATCATTCATTTATTACAACAATATCTAAGAGCAGTTTTAGACGAAAAGTTGAAAACGATCGGCCTATATCTAAGCTTTCTGCAATCCCAAAATTGCTTGAAAGCATTGTTTTCGCTGTTAAAGAAATTATTTCTAGTAATCATGGCTTTGTTAGTGGTAGGTCATGTACTACCATTGTAGTTTTACATCTCGTGTAATAGTAGTAACTTCTGGCGTTCCCCAGGGTAGTCATCTCGAACCGTTGTTGTTTATTTTGTCCGTGAATGATGTTTACGAAATATTTAATTTTTGCGAAGTTTTAACATTCGCGGGTCGCTTAAAACTGTTTACGCGCATCAAAAATATTACTGACTATTTGCGTTTCCAACTATACATATGTATATAAATTGTCGGAATGGTGTAAACATAATGCATTAGAGCTTAATATTTCTAAATGTAAAATATTTACAAGCGCACTGTATTGCAGCGCCGATCTTATATAATTATTTTTTGAACGATTTTCTGCTTCTCCGTCTTGACGAAGTTAAGAATCTATGGGTCATATTTGACACTGAAGTAAATTTTAAATTACATTATGATTAGGCTATAGTTTAACTACTTGTTACGGTTTCTTAAAAGGAATTGCAAAGACTTCCAAGATGTTTATAGCCTTCAGCCTATATTCATCTCGTTGTTCTGGCCTTATTTGGAATATTCTGTCATTATTTGAGGCATTGTGTGGTGATAATACTCAAGAACTTAGACAAGAAAGAGTTTCAGAGAATTTCACCTGTTTAACGAATTTCCTCTTTATCACGTACATAAGTTAATTGGCTTGCGTAATTTTAGGCGGAAGGCATTTTTAGTCATGTTTATTCGCGACATAAATAATTATCACATTATTTCACCGGAATCGGTTTTTCTTATAAACTCATATGCTTCCCAGAGATCTCTTCGGGTGAGAAATGCACTTTACGACAGAAATTGCAAATTATGGTTGCAACGAGCGAATTACTAGGTGCATAAAAACATTCAATGAGCTTTACAACCAAATTGACTTCAGTTTATCTCGATTGGAATTTAAAAGTTGTGTTCTTTGAAAGATTTTAAATTAGTAATATTGCTTATCAGAGTAATCTTTGAGCTGCCCTAGTCGCGCAACAGATACCTGTTGAGTAAAGCGATACTAAGAGTACACATCAGAGAACGTTGTGTTCTGTGTGTTCTGTGATGAATAAATATAGTAATTTAAGCAAAAAGATATAAATTGATATGTCCTTATTGTAAAACCCTGTACAGAAGATTTTGAGGCACTTGACAAACAGGATTATTCCAATAGAAGCAGAATGCCTTATGAAAATAAAGTCACACCACTGGGAATTGATATTCACAACCAAATATAACCGACAAATTAAGTAAAAAAGGGTAGGAACATACCTATGTATCTCCTGTTTGTGATCTCTGAGTGTTCTTGACAATGTTTAAAAAGACCCACAATTCACAACTTGTATAGTTTATATGAAGGATATGCCGTAATAGTATATTGTAATTTAAGGAAAGAAAAATTATAAGGTGCAAAAATGGGAATCCTCCTTCTTTCGATAGGGATTTGTTACCGTCACCCCGCCTCCCCTAAGCGGTGTCGTCCACCAAGCCGCCCGCCAACTCCGCGAGAGTGATCGTGAGTAAAGGTGGTGAGAGGGCGCCACGCGATTGGGCTCAGTGGACCCTTTACTCTAGTACCCAGAACCGCGACGAGGTACTAGAGTCCGCCTGAATCTGTTCCGAGTTCCCAGAACAAGAGATAAATATATATAGAATACATATATATATACATACATTTTTATTTTTTGTTTTTGGGTTACTAATATACTGAATGCCCACTATATTAGTTATAAGTTGTGCCCTAGCACTTTTTCCTTTTTTTTTTTTTTTGTCACCAATAACTTTTTTTTTCTTGTGTCACGAGGTCTCCCACTCGGAACAGGGAGTAGGCTGCGAGGGGGAGGGGAACCGTTTCTCAACATCCGATTTCTTGCACGAATTCTGGTTGCCCGGACAGGTTTTTTTCTTTTACTTGCTTTCCTCGCACTACGGACTGAGAACAAAAGAAAACCGTCCGACTAACTCACGGCACTGTCGTATATCTTTTCGATGGTCGCCCTCAACCTCAACCTTTCGCGGTCACGTCCCAAAACCAACTCCCCGAGTCCTTATTTCCCAGACTGCTCGTCACCCATCAACTCCCGTGATCACGCCACTTAACCCGTTCGCCCTCGCGAAAGTTATCGACCATACGACTTTCCAGTCGCGAGGGACGAAAGAACGAAAAAAAGATTTCCAGTGAGAGGGCCTTCCGAAGTAGATAAGCAAAAAGGAAAAGAGGAGAGGGAGAGTCAGCACAAAAAAAAAAAAGCACCCAAGAACCCAAGACCTAAACGTGGCGCCAGAACTTTACTGGGTCGGGGCCTCCCGTTGTTGTCTTATCCTATGGTTCTCCAAACAGGGTTCAATGAAAATCTTTACCTGGGCTTCAATACAATAGATTGCTGGCCAAAAATGACAATCTCGATACCTCACTATATATTTATAAATGTTATCTCCGCGAAGTCTTGTTTTTTTGCGGTGAGACTGCCTAAGGGATACGGGCCCTCCAGACGGTGAAAAACTTGTAAGAAGCAGAATCGGGGCCATTACTGGATCAATATCCTTTTCGGACCTTAAGAGAATACGTAAATTCATTGGCCGCAACTCATTGGTTCCAAGGACTCGACAAAGTATTTTTACAGCATGGCCAAGTTCGTCCATATGGTAAGAAAACTGAATGCTGATTTCTAGGTACGCATTCTAATATTGTATAAAAATATATTGAGATAATGTGCTCTCAATTGCCTATTGAATATTATAAAGACATCAGCAACAATAATCCTCTTCTAAAATGCTAGAATTTTTCAAAGCCTGCAATTTCACCACTAGTTGCAGCAATTATTACCCAGTAGCCCTATGAAGTCGAGGAACACAAAAAATAGTCTGTAAAGTCATTAAAGTTGCTATAAAACTGGTATCCTTATAAAGATCCCGTAGAACAGACAAAAAAGTCTTACAGATAAGTTTTACAAAAGCATTGTATTTTTCATAAACTGTTACATAAAAGCGATAATTATTGATCATTATCAGTAGGATTAGCCGACACCTGGAGTAATGGGCGCAGTCGCAGCTGGTGCTTGTGGTACGAAACTGTTGGTGTTAGAGTTGATGTTAGTATTGGTGTTGGTATTGGTATTGGTGTTGCTGTTTGTGTTGCCATTGGGGTTGCCATTCGGGTTAGTTACTTGTCCATTAGCACCATGGCACAGGACTACAAGCCCGATAATGCAGAATAAAAGAAAACCTTTGAAATTCATTTTGCTAAAATCAACTAGATAATGATATATCTTTCAGAAATCCGCTTGCTTTTATACTCAAGTGAAAGTGAAGTTCAAGACCAAATGCGCAGCAAATAATGTACACATATGTATCTACGTAATAGGTTTGAAGTGTTGTTCACACGAGAGTAAACAAATTTGTTTGTTAAAAACTTGTGTAAACATCTGGTATTGTCTTAGCGCATATGTCTTTCACTTTTTTGCATGGCGTCGGAAAAAAAAAGTCTTTAACTACATATTTCAATGGATGTGAAAGAGCCGCTCTTTCTACTGAAGGTTTTTTTTTTTGTTTTTTAACTGGTTGCTGCAACCCTTTTCAATCCTGCTCACAACATAACTTTCTAACTCGTCAATGCTGGCTCGCCAGCTATGGCCTGTGAGCCCTTAGCAGCTCAACGAACAGCAGTAATGTCGATGTGTCTTCACTCTCCGACTCCTCGATGATATTCCAGATGTTGCAGGAAATTCCAACCCTGTGGAAAACAAGTCTCCACCATCTGGATGCTTCGTCAAGCTCGTCGAAATATGTCCGCCATTAAACAGCGTAAAACTTGAGATAAGCTTTAGGCGATCCATGATCGTTCGGCGGATCATCGAAGAGTGATCGTTCCGCCGACAACATACCGTCGAACCCTGCCGCCAAACGCTCGCAAGCCTCAAGCCGATAGAGGAAGCTACAGCAGGGTAGCTGGAAAAATTAGACTCAGCATCGTTCCCAACTTTCTTACCACCGCACAAATGGCAGCCATTCTAGAGGCTGGAATTGACACCTCAATTGAACTGCTAGGTAAGGCGCCAAAACCACAATTCAAAGGGTCGACGTACACGTCAGGTTGACTCTAATTTATATGTGCCGACGCAACCACAGCCGATTGATGAGGTCCAATTTTACGGCTATCAAAGAAAAAAGCGGACTTGATGAGACACAGGTGGAAGAAGATGCTTTCCCGAAACCTCACATCGTTCGGGGCTATTTTCCACAGAGCAACGGCTGACCCATTACCAAGGTTTGGCGATACTGGACTCAAGAAAGACCAGTTGCACCTGGTTCTAGCATTTAGCGACAGGTCTTTGGACCGGCTGCCAGAACTAAAATGCAAAGTGGCTTATCGTTTTAATGATGTCAAAATCATTATAAAGAGCCATGGAAAGGTATCGGTCGAACCTTTACCAGTCGCTGCAGATACTAGTACAGTGATTCCAGCCACTGTCATATCTCCGAATTAACTAGTGGCGGCCCAAAAACCACTATAAAACCACAGTTAACAACCACCAAGGGCCATCCAAACATACCACCAAAACTATCCCCAACAAATTTCGGACCTTCTTGTTATTGCTACAGGAATTGTCTGCCTGTGAACGTATGCGACTTGCGCTTCAGTCTATCTCTGAGTGGTGTTTACAATAGTCGTGGTATAGAGATATGAAATAGAATAATATATCTTTCAACTAAATATATTTTTTAATATTAGTGTTGATTTTATACTTTTATTTTTAATAAAATTCCAAGGAAGAAAAAAAAAATAACCCAAAATTATAATTATGAACATCAATAAATAAGTAAATAAGTATTGTAAATAAATAAATAAATAAGTAAATAAATAATTAAATAAATAAATAACAAAATTAAATAAATAATTAAGTAAATAAATAAATTAACACAATTCGCTGTGAACATTGACTGTACTATGAACATCACCCATTATGATTTGTATATAATTGATTAATAGAGGATTTTCGGAGGTATCACATCTTATCCTAAACTTTTCATTGAGTTTTGGGATTCTATTGAAGATCAACTCAACAGTAGTTGTTCGATGAAGATCTGTTGTGGAATGATGCGATGGGAGATAAAGCATTATTTTTAGTATTTTATTTTAGGCTACTTAAAAGTAAAAAAATAATTTTTTTTCTGTCGGCCTTTTGACTTTATTGAAAGGACTTATTAGAATTTTTAAGATAAGCGTCGTCGCGTCGGAGGACTGCTAAATGAAGAAGTGTAAATAGTTATATCTACATATTTTGATTTTGGTGGGGGCTATACCCCCATTTTATTGTGCTTAATTCAAGCTACATAATTTAACTTACAATCTAGGAAACTAAGAAAGAGGGCGATTGAGACGGAGTTTTAGACAAGGAGTATTGATGTTAAAGTCGAAACAGTTTTTCGCATTAACATTCCGCAGCATACGGGAGATAGGTTCATTGGAGCCATAGGAGGTACGAGAGGTGGGTACATAGAAGAGACGTGGATTTCGTGTATTACGAGGGTTAAGATAGAGTTATAAAAGGACGCGCAGTCGATGGTACCTGAGAGGAGTCGATGGGTGAAAAGGATGTCGGATATCCTTCTTCGTTCTTCCAGCGAGTTCAAATTAATAAGTTTTAGGCGGTCTTGATAGGGAGGTAGGATCAGAGGATTGTCCGAGGGTAAGCCGCGAAGAGCAAAACGGAGAAAACGACGTTGGATACTCTAGATTCGGGAAATGTGTGATTGATAGTAAGGAGACCACACTTGAGACGCGTATTCGAGAATAGTAATCTAAAGGTCGTGGAGGCCAGTTCAAAGGTCCATTCGGCGAAATTATGCGCTCAGTAAATATTTCATGCAATAAATTGATGGTTTCGCGCGTAGCATATTTCGCCATGTTATTGAAACCACACGTCTGTCATGTCAATGCCATTCAACAGAGGAACGAAGGAGGTCAGAAATCATGTTTCTATAACTCTCTCTATTGACGGTAACATTCTGGTCGGAATCGTCCTTAAAGAAATAAGAGTCCAGCTCATAAGTCAAAGTGAGTTATAATGGCTTTAAGGGTGTCTCGACAAACGCTTCTTCAAAGGCACTCCAAATTCGGCAGTTTTGCTTCAGCGGAGAACAAAATTTTGCGTTAGAAATGAGGATCAAGCTGAATCATGTTTTCGGCGCATTCTCCGTACCGTTAAATGGAAACGCGTATAATGGTCTAGTGGACTAGTGGATAGTGCGCATCCCCAAAGACGACAAACAGTGCGAAGAGAAAAAGTATAAAGCCTTCCACAAAGTCGATGGGCATAGCTCCAATTGCTGTGCACGATGGCGAATCGATTCATTCGGATTCTCCCCAACACTGCGCTCCACAACGGCAATAACTTTTTCTCTTCGCACTGTTTGTCGTCTTTGGGGATGCGCACTATCCACTAGTGGTGCGAAAACGATTCATCGTGTTCTGAATAACTTGCCCAGATGGACGATTATATCGGCCGTAAAACGAACGTAGCGCACGATAAATTTCATTATTCTTGCTATAAAACTGATGTCCTTATAAGGACCCCGCATATAATAGGTTCAACAGAAAATCAACTAGATAATGATGTATCTTCCAGAAATAGGCTTGCTTTTACACCCAAGTGAAAGTGAAGTTCAAGTTTAGGTATGCGGCAACTGTTTTACTCATACATATGTACTTAAGAGGTTTGACTTATAGTTCACACGAAAGTAAACGTATTCATTTGCTTAGAACGAACAATTTGTGTTAACATCTAATATTGGCTTAGCGCACGATGGTTTCACTTTAGTTTTAATTTAGTTTATATTTGTTTTGACGCCACAGGAGCTGATATCTAGATCTAAGAAAATCGAATCTGTACTAGAAACTATGTATATCAGGCTATGTATTAACAGCTGATTTGAACAAAGGAGAATAGATTAATTTAGATATCAATAGATTTTAATATCCTAAAAATATTCTCGGAAAATGTCAGCAATAATAGACAACATGTTGCAAGATCAGGTATTTAAACCGCTTTTATAGTTTTTATTCTGTCCCTGTGTGGACACCCTAAATCTAACTTTTTTAACGTACTTTAAAGTTTAACCTTAAGCCTTAAGCTGCTTAATTCTAGTCTTAAATACATTCACTTCATTGCGCCATATCACTCACCCTGAATGCCCGAGACCTCACTAACGCCAGCAGGCCTCTGATTCATTTATTTGCTGATATTTCAGCATTAAATTTAATTTTATTATTAAGAAATTCCGAAGCACGGCTTGCCCATACCCCATACTGAGGTAACTCAAGTTAGTTAAAAAAAAGAAAATTATAAAAAAATGTCCAATAGGGACTTAACATACCTGCATTTTAATATAAATGCATCCCTAAACTTTCTCGTGTCCTGTCAATGTAAAACGTCAATCTAAGCTTACGTTTTTAAATTACAATTGAAATCCTTAGTCAACAATAGTAACTTAAATGTTTACTCGTTATAGTCCTAGTTTTATTGATCATCGGAATGATGATTACAGTTTAGCGATGGCCCAAAACTCTCTCTCCTTTCTTATTCGATAACGATCTACCAAATGCGAATATACTGGGTATTAAAATAGGAATGATGCCATGTACGCACTATGTAAGAAATCTTCGTCTCTTACATCATCTCAACCAGATGTTTGCATAATATGTATCTAGATAAACAAATGTGTATCGTGAGCTTCAAACTTATTATTTGCATTACGTGGTGGTTAAACAGTTGTTTTGGCCTTGAACTTAGTGATCGTTTAAGTACAATATAAAAGGCGAGGAAATGTGTGAAAGACACATCATTATCCAGTTGATTCTAACAAAATGAATTTCAAAGGTATCTTCTTACTTTGCGTTGTCGCTCTTGTACTCCTTTGCCACCATGCTAGTGGACAAGTAGTCCAGCCCACCAACCCAACAGTCCCGGCCACCAATCCAGGCAACACCAGCGGCAATAACAATCGCAACACCAATAGCAATACCAACATCAATAGTAACACAAACAACAACAATAATAATAACGCCAACGGCCCTGCCCCTGCTGGATAAATCCTCATGAAACGAAGATTGATCATTTTGCTTTTTATAAAAATACAATGTTTTTGTAAAATTTATTTTAAGGATTTCTTTATTTTTTTGTAATGTGGGCGTTCCTTGCACTTGAGATATATAGCAACGCATAGTTCCTACAATATTTCAACAATCGTTTCTGATTAGCGGTATGTTCCCTAATTAATATTGGATGATGAAACTGCCTTTTCCGATCCTGTAATCAATCGGTTTGATTTATTGTCTTGACGTTGCTTTTACGCTTTTGTTTTTGTAGTGCTTAGATTCACCTGATCTGAGAAAAACTTATCAGAATTCACGGGTCGGCGTCGACAGTAATTAATATGTCGATTCAGCTGCGATAAAAATGAATTCCATACAACAAAGAATTTTGGAAGAAATTTCTGCTCTGATCCTCCACGGGCTGTAATGCACACCAGTTTTGTTCAAGAAATAAGGTGACTTTTTAAATGTAACATTTGCCCTTTCGATGTAGATTCAGTTTCTGATTTTCATTGTGTTCTTTGACATACATATATCGATATTATCAACCACTTTGGATATTTTTTTTTCACAGATATAAAGGTAACACTTGTGATGGTGTACTACAAAAAGAGGGATCAAAGCATCTACATTAAATTTTTTTTTCTGTATAAACCAAAATTAAGTGCTCCAACGTACTTGTAATGCTGACTAAGGCATTGGGTGAATCTAATCTGAGAAAAAAAATTATAAGTGGTACAATCTCTTCACCAAAGGCCAAGAAGACGTTGATGACAGTGCCCGCTCTTGACTCCCCAGCACGTCAGCAATTGATATAATGATGAAGAATGGTCGAATCACTATTAGTGAAATTGCTAAGTATATTGGAATATCCGCCTTGATTTCTTTTTCATATATTTTGAGAATCAAACGAATGATCGCTCAGCAATACTGTCTCCTCCGGACGGACATTTTTATGGAAACGAGGAAGACAACAAACCAGCAGACAAGGGTGGCTGAGAAAATCAATTGTTACAAGCTTGATAAAGAAAAAAGCGAAGTTTTTATTACCAGATTGACAAACTACCTCTTTACCATCATCGAAGAGGTGATGAGAAGCGCAGAGCACAAGGTATGTGGAAGTCACTTGGAACGTTGAAAGGCCCCTACCAGCAAGCAAAAGGAATATGGTGGTGAACAGATGAAGCCAATGTCGTGATGCGGGAAAAAAACGGGTTTGAAGGCTTGATCAAAGGTCTTTGCAAGGCCTCTATCTAGAGTTGGAAGAAATATCGTCTTTATCGTCTGATAGCAACCAAGCTAAAGATTTACTCCGGAGATTCGTTCCCTAATCTTCATTAACAATGCTCAAGGCCAGCTTCTTGTGGAAGACTCGAACTGCTTGGATAAAATCGAAGGCGCTCTGCACACACTCAAAGTTGATTCACAAGACCACACAAGATCAGCGATCAACAGGATCATAGAGGAACTGAAATGTTCCTCCAAATCTCCAGTAACTCCTTACGGTTGTAGAACTACCTATAACATATCCCTTGTGGGTGAACTTCTGGAAAACGCGAACATCCTTACCATTCCTAAGCGACGATATAGTACGCTATGTCTACCTACATTCTATGGGACACCCCATGCGACGCTGACGACTGTTGGATATTTAAGCTCTTCAGCCAACCACATGCCATCAACCTTGTAAAGTGCACGAAGCTCACCCCGGCCAAATTCTATCGACGAAATTACCATCCGTCCGCAATATGAATGGCTTTTTCGAACCCTTCCAATAAGGAAATCAACGTCGACAGGATGCGGATTACATTTAGGGACCGTAAGAATAATATTAAACCTAAATATTTGTCTAAGCCCAACACTCCTAAATCCCCTAACCCACCAAAACCACCCTCCTTCTCAACCTCCTCACAATCTAGGGATTAATTTGGCATTAAGTACAGGAATATTCCCCAATTTCTACCGATCTCTTCCTCTCTTAATAGCTCCCAAATCAACAACTACCCCCAACATCTCTCCACCTTATAACACTCCTAACAGAGTATTTATACACTCTCACACTTAGAACCCAATGTCCTCCACCTATTCAGTTTCTCCTCCCTCCCACAGCCAAACTCACCAAACATCTTACAGAACTTAACGCCGAATCGTCATGTCACATTAAGAGACAGAAGAATCTCTCTATTTGGCCTACGACGAACCTGACTCCATTTGTATCGAAGGCAAAATTAAAACCAACATCATAGTATCAATCCACCAAGAAGGCCTACGCACAGATCTCCTGCGTTAAGAAAAACCTTTATCTGGTTTCACGAAAGCCTCAATATCTCCCCCATTGATGTAAATAATGGCCGCCCATGTCAGTTCAAAGCGCATCGCACACTTGCAAAGTACCCGCTCTAATTTCAATTTTTTTTTAAATCCTGACCTAAGCGCCACTACATCTCACCACCCATCGAATATTTCTTACAAAAACATATCCTTGTATAATACTCAGAGGATTGCGCACTAAAACCTCCGCAGTACTCCTTAATTCTCACAACCTACCCTACGATATATTTGCCCTCAAACGAATCTATGCTCTAGCATTGGAGACAGCGAGTTATTTCCTCAGATTTCATTCTGGTTCGAGCCGATGGTTCGTATTCCGCTGACTTCAACTTCACTAATGCCTCGATAAGTCTCCCTAAACGGAAACTTTATCTTGCCTTAAGACTCATATTTAATATCGCCGCACCGAATGATATCATCACCATCTGAGGCGGCTTCAATTTCCCACACCTGAAATGGGTTAAACATGATAATGAGACCCATTATATGGTCACTTACCCCTCCTTAGGTTAAGAAATCCTTTTCACAGACCATCTCTCTGACTCCAACCTTCTGGAACTCATTAACATCACCAATAACATGGACAGACAACTCGGCCTGATTTTCTCATCTGATACCGTTAGCTGCGTTGTTACCCCAAGTAACCATCTTCTCTCTACTTTAGACCCCTTTCATCCACCTTTATTGCTAGTTCTTTCACTCGAGACTCAATTCATTATTCCCCCTCCGAAAATACGTTCTGTTTCATTTTCCGGAAAGCTGACATCGCGAAACTAAATAATCTGCTCAACAATGTTAATTTTAACTTCCCTCTTAACCCTAACACGCACATATCCTTAAACAAAACTCTTGCCCTATTTTGCTTCAAAATTCTCAGCTGTTTCATTCTCTTAGTCCTATATTACAAAGAATTACATTTCATCTCGGCCCTAGTATATGAAGGAACTAAGCTCTTTCCGCAATAAAAGGAAAGAGAATCGTCAGGACTATCTTAGAACCTCCTCTGCATCTGACCTTTCTATTTACATGCAGTTCTACACTGAATTTGCACAGCTATGTGAATCCTCCCTTATCTCTGAGCCCAAGTGTTTCTTCCATTTAATTTTCTTAGTTACTCTTCTAACGAGCTCGAAATAATCGCCAACTTCCTTGCTCATTTCTTCAGCCAATCATTCACCGACCAAAATCTTCAGCCCCATCACGAATATTTTTGATAATTGATAGACTAGCGTAAATCCCGTCTGCCCGCCATCGTTTTAAAAAGTGCGCGAACCATTTTATTTTAGCCCTTACCGCTCTATTTCAAAACTCTATCTCTCAAGGACTCCTTCTTGAGCTTTGGAAATATGCTTAAATCCACAGAAAAGGACTGAAAAATGATGTGTCCAACGAACGTCCCATCGCCAAGCTCTCATGCATACCCAATCTTTTTGAGAGCATAATTTATGATGCACTATTCTTTCATTGCAAACCCATATTTTCTCCTAAACAACATGGGTTCCTAAAAGGTGGAGTTTGTTTCACAATTGTGTGCACTCGAAGCCGGCAAAAAGTAGACATTGACTTCAGCAAAGCCTTTGAAAAAATATCTCACCAAATTATTCTGCTCAAGTTCACTGCCCTCGGTTTCTCTCCAGATTTTTTCTCAAGGATCAAATCTTATCTAGAAAGTCGTCAATATAACGTTTTCAGATCATCTATCTCTGATCCAATGAATGTTACCTATGCTGTCCCACAAGGTAATCGTCACGGCCCATTGATATTTATTCTAATCATTAATGATGTTGATAGCGTTATTCTGAACTCTTAGCTCTCCAAATATGCCGATGTTATAAAAATATTCAAACACATATCTTCCCTTGTTGACTTCTGCTCTCTCCAATCTGACCTTAACAGGTTCACTACTAGGTGTCTGTTCAGTTGAATTACCTATGACGCAACGCATACAGCAATTGTGTGTCAAGGTAATTCACCGCACAATGTCAACACCAACCCTTGCACTGACGCAGCATGTACTCCAAATCATATGTGTGCCGATGACCCATTATGCTGACGGTGCATTGCCGGCAGTAATTTAGCTTTAAGCAATTAATATAATTGTGAGCATTATGCTGACGGTGTATTGCCGGCAGTTGTTAAACTAAGTTAAATTTAAGTATAAAAGATGTAAGCAAATTAAGAAAATATACCAATCATTCACAAACAATATACACTAATCGTCTTAAACCGATTAAACGAAACCCTTGGTTTCGTGAAACGTTACGAATCCTTTCGTTACGAAATCATTCTAGACTACCTTGAGTATGCTATTATTTATTTACGACCTTCTCAGCGATAGCATTGACAACCCCACATTATTGCACCTGGGTGTACTTTGCAAGAGCCGCTCCTAACCATGACAAAGTGTCCGATATTAAATCGAAGAAGTTAAAAATGCAGTCAAATACTCCAAAAAAAAGAAAAGTTGTTGGGCCCGACAAGATACCCCCTGAGTTCTGAAAAAAGTGGGGAGACATCTGAATTAGATGACTCATGATTCTTATCTTCAAACTTATAGCCTGAGATCCAATGACTAATCAGTGGCGGGAAAGTTATCTTCTTCCTTTGCGCAACGGAAAGGGTGACAGGGGAAACTGCGATAACTGTCGTTCTGTCAAGCTCACACACAAGATTTTTTTTTTTGTTTTTTATAGGGCTTGCGCAGTTTCAAGAGTCAATCCCTTATGGTGTTTGTCACACAACCTGCAGAATGTTTGTGTCGAAGATGTTCGTTCACTACAGTCCGGAGGTGGTTGTCCTAGATAAGATTCGACTAAGTTTGTCGCGTTGATTGTAGTTCAGAGTAACTTTATTTTGTTTCCATGTCATTAAGGTGTTATATTGGAAACGTACACACAGAGTACGAATTTCGAAGGGATCGTTGAACGTATATTAGACGGCTGATAGCAAAAAATAATACGGCTATCGCATGACTAATACGGGTTTGTCTTGCAATCCAAAGTGTAAGGATCATAATGACATAGTGATTCCTTTAAAGGCTTGCATATGGTGCTGGCTGATTTTGAGAAAACCTTTGATAGACAACCAAGCGATTTTTTATGGTTGGCACTAAGGCCAAAGTCGGTGTACACCAGGAAAGTGTCCTCAGTCCATTGCTGTTTATTCACAGTCCTTGATTCTCTGCTTGAAAGAAAAGTTATGGGCCCGCGTCATGGTGCATGGTCCCTGCCATGAGCACTTGATGTATGTATCTACCCATATATTGGAGGGAAATGGGTACATATGTGCGCTTCCTGTTCTCTGACCCACATCGGTCTATTCCAGGCATTTACCTGATTTGAAAAGTGCTTCCCAAATGCGAACATTTTAAATATCTGGGATGTATAATCAATGGGGAACGCCGCTTTGCGATGACGACATCAATCATCGCGTAAGCATGTGAAATGAAAATGCTTCGCATGACCAGTAGGAATGCACTAAAGCGGGAAGGCTATGGTCTTTCTACCGTAAAAGAAAAGAAGAGGAGAAGATTTTAAGAAGGCAACGTTTGTCAGCGAAATTTGTTCCGAAATTACTAAATATTAAAACAAGCTGGGGAATGACGATCCAGATTCGCTAAAGAGGGTCATCACTGATGGCGAAACATGGGTTCTAACGTCGAAAACAAAGTCCAATCATCCCAAACGAAGCGACCAGAATAGCCAAGACTGAAAAAAGGTCATCAAATGTGAAAGATTTGCTCAATGTTTTCGTTGATCACAAGTCACGAGTTCTTTTCAAAAGGATTATCTTAAAATTATGCGTTAAAAATGTGTAAAGAACTTTTCAGTAGGGACAAAACAATTTTTTATTTTAATATTGTACAATATAAATGTATCCTTAAATCTTTTCATTCTGCGTCAATGTAAAACATCAGTCAACATTTACATTTTTATCGTGGGGAAGTTTACGAACATCTAATTCAAATTTTCGATCGTAATAATCATCCCACCATATCAACATATTCACTAATGAAAGTTTCTGTACCAATGATATTAGAAACCAGCAGGATTACTGAAAATATCGCAGCTGTGTCGATTTAACACCTGTCGAGGGATTTGGAAATATCTCACTCCATATTGTGTGCAATTTTGTGAAAGGACCTTATCTTACCATAGACCATTACTTTATTGATTTATCTCAATGACTGAAATACCTTTATCTGATCGTTTGAAATCTTCTTCGCCTAAAATCATCTTTAACCTTTTTCTTTCTTAATGGCATTGTCAATCAGCAAAGTATAAGTTATTCGACAGCAAATCAACGAGCCTTCATGTTGTTCATATCATCCATTGCATGTACAAAAAGTCACTATGTGATGTGAATTTCACGCCAGAGGTTAGACCACGCTTTTTATGGCTTAAATTAGAAGAGCAAAGGAACAATATCGATTGCCAACGTTCAGGCCGGTATGTGTGACAGCGTGCTGGAGAAAAGGCTCCGAAAGTTCGACTGCTGCAAATATACGCAGTTTCCGAGTTCAGTTACCGCAATTCAGTTTCAATTACCTATATTATTCTGTGGTTGAAACAAATTGTTATCTTCCTAATGGAAAACTCTGAACGAAGATTTTAAGACACTTGATAAACAGATCCAATATTGTTCCTTGATGGTTCATGTAAACACATAAGTAGAGGGAGATGAAGACGGACTATCGGTAGTCACACCAATGGGAATCGATATTCCCAACCATATATAACTGACGACTTGTGAGAGTCAATTCGTGGTAAAAATTTGAACTACCGATGGACAATATTTTCTGATATAAAGCTTCCTGCAGATTCATATTTCCAGGTCTGCAATCTGATATTAAAATAGATAAGGATATGTACTCTTGACTTGCTTTTGAACATTATAAAGACATCCGTAATAATAATGCTATCCTCTACACTGAAAATGCACTCACAAAATATGAATTGTGAAGTTATTTCGCAGTAGCATTATTAAGTCAAGAACCTGGTTTACCGGCTTGTGGAGTGGACTTGGACTTTTATTATTGTGACAGAGAAGGACAACAACATCTAAAGAAAAACAGAAAACAACTTCTAAGGTCGTTACCACTGCTATAAAAATTGTGTCATAATAAAGATCCCGCATATAATGAAACCTCATACTCGTATACCCCAGATATTTCTAGACCACAACAGATAAACAAAATCTCTCAAATAAGTTTTATAAATCATATATATTAAATCATATTAAACAACGCCGGAAAAGGAAAAGAAGAAGATATATTAAATCATATATATTATCCTGAAACTGGAGCAGCAGGCGTAGCTGGAGCAGCAGGCGTAGCTGGAGCAACAGGCGTAGTTGGAGCGGGCGTATTTGCAGCTGGTTGTTGTGCTGCGTTGCTGTTGGTGTTGGTATTTGTGTTGATATTGGTATTGACATTGGTATTGGAATTGGTGTTGCCGTTAGTGCTGCCTAATTGCCCATGAGCTTGATGGCACAAGACTACAAGGCCGACAATGCAAAGTAAAAGGATACCTTTGAAACTCATTTTGTTAAAATTTAATAGATAATGATCCATCTTTCAGATATTTGATCGCTTTTATACTCAGTTCAGTTGTTTTAGGTGCTTCTGGCACATTGTTTACACAGAAGTAAACATGTTTATTTATCTAGAACGAAAAATTTGTGTAAATATTTGGCTCTTACTTACGATTTTATAATTCACATCTTCGCTTTAATTCAATATGAATTTTAAAAAAAATCGATAAGCGCTTTAGTTTCAGTCCATATTAGACCACGACACGTTTTGAAACGTAGTGATATTTTCGTCCAAAATACCAGCAGCCACTTTGGCTTTTGGCTAATGAAATCTTTCACAAATTTAAAAAAGAAAATGCGGCAGTATTAAGGAAATGACGTCATGATATTTGTCTTTAAGGCATAAATCGTTGACGAAAGGTTGGAGCTTACAACATCTTTAATCCAGCCTCAAAGGTAAAGGTCTAATGTTGTTAAATCGCGGTGGTCAATTGAATGACCTATTACGAGAAATAGGAAACTTAGGACTCAATTCAGGCATTGTTTCATAATCTTTGCGATCTTAGAAAATTTCATGTCAGGCCAAAGGATCATTCGTAACGCAATCCATTCAATGAAACCGCCACTACTCCGAACTGGCCACTGTTTGCAAATGAAGAGATTGTTCCATTTTTTCTATTGAATGTTCAGAGCCAGACAAATGGTCTTTTGTGTACTATTCCATACTTCTGCTAGACTGTATAAACATGTTGACCAATACCTTTATGCAAAAAGTGGTACAAAGTGGTTGTGAATGGGCTTACTTCCTGTGTTAGTGACGGTATAACACACCTCTTCTATGACTCACTCAATATCGGCAGCCCATATGAGATGTTTGCGTATAAATTCGCTGTGCGAGAAGAATTTTGATAATGACCCAAACAGAGAATTTTCACTATTTCAAAGCATTGTACGACCGTTGCATCGACCCACTATTAACCTTCAAGATTTACGAGGGTGGTCCGATAAGTACTTAGCCTCACCGCCAGATGGCGCCAGTATCGCACCTACTATCGTGTAGTACATTCTAGTCGACGGCTGCTGTCTGAAATTTCAGCAGGATCGGACTCGTAGTTTTGTTTTGACCGCGTTGGAGTCTCCGCGGATTTCAGAAAATTGAAAAAAGAGCAATATCGGTCGGTGATTCGATTCGCGCAGCGAAATCAAAGAGCGTTTGGATGCTGTGTACGGTGACTCTTCTCTTCGATGGCGACCATCAAAATTGGTTTAACGAGTTTCAACGCGGTCGCACGTCG